>CM055854.1:4200000-4575000 GCA_029490765.1 Euthynnus affinis
CCCCTCGGCCTCTAATGCAAAACAGGCCGAGGTGCAGGCGGCTTTGCCTGGTTCTCACGAACACACAAAGCAGAGATCAGAGCTAACCTGCTCCGCATGTGTTTTCTCTATTAAGTTAATCCTCAATAAGTTTAAATTGTTTAAATCAAATGTGTGCATCATGTCAAACTGAGGCCACAGAGGAAGGAGCTTCCAGTGGTGGAAAATGCAAATGTTGAGGGATCTATGTAGTTCTTCATCTGACTGGATCAGAATTTAGAGGGGTTTTTATATTTTTTGGCATATCTCGAGGCCTCTTCTGTGCTTTAACAAAAGAAAAGCTTTGTGCCAAGAACATGTCACTTATATTTTATGAATCTGCAGCTGACTTTCCTTTGGGATTTTCACTGTGATAAGATGGTTCTTTTCTGCGACGCATGCCAAAACATTTCCCTGCCTGAAGCATTATCTGTTTTGATTTTTCAATTGTTTGTTCAAAGTCGATGTGTCTCAGAGGCTTGAAATATGTGTACACAAGAAACTCAAATCGCTAACACACCACTGTAAATGAAACGTGCAGCATTCTTTGTTATTCCCATAAACGCTATCATTTCACAACTCATAAAACAAAAAACCTGCAATTAAGCAATCGTCACCGCTGCAATTAAGAGAATACGTTCTGTATAATGCATACTGACCAAAACCTCTTGTTTGTTTTTTGTTTCCCCTCCTGCAGAGCACTATCACACATGCCTACATCTTTACACATCAACCAGACCCAGCATTGTAAGCTGCTGCCCGGCCTGGTGTCCTCTCAAGCTCAGCTGTGCCGCACCAACATGGAACTGATGCAAACCATTATCCAAGCTGCCCGCGAGGTCAAGAAAACATGTCAGAAGTCCTTTTCTGATATGCGTTGGAACTGCTCCTCCATAGACATCCCTCTTGATGCCCCGAAGTATCGGCCAGATCTAGACCGAGGTATGGTCATAAACAGTTTGGAACGACAGCCTGGACGCTGTTGTTTCCAAAGAGCTGCTCCAAGTATTTTACCCACAAGATTCTAATGTTTATAGTCGCACTTCACAATTCAAAGACATCCAAAACCAGGGTCATTAAGTGCTGCATCTATTGAGTTCAGTTTATAGCAACTGCGGAAATGATCCTCAGCCCTTTTAATGGTGTCTGCACTTAGATGACACAATAGATTTATTTGTACGTATTAACTTGACTGCTATCTAGAGAACTTTGATACAGAAATACCGGTATGTCCTTTTCAAAAAGGATTTCTGGTTTTAAGATGACATATTGCTTCATCTTTCCACCTTTTTTTGTGCCAGCCAAATGATTGCATAATTTATTCCTGAGGGATATTCACTTGTACTGTACTTGTTCTCACACTGTTCTGAAGCGGTTATTTAAGAATACATCCCTTCCACAACATGCGTACGTTCCGTATGATTTAATAATTGGCTTGTTATTTCTGAAATATGCAGCATTATCTAACTGCGCGCCTGTTTGTGTTGCAGTCTGACTTAGCTGTTTCTATTGCCAGAAGGACCTTGAATCTGCCATAGATAGTTGCTAAGTTGTGGGTGGGGTATGCAGTGCTCCCCAGAAAGGACATGGCTGCCATTTGCCAAATGAACAGTCTGCACTGAACAGGAAATGGCTCATCTCTGTCCGGGGATGGCTTTGATCTAACCAGCCCACGGTCATACACGATTTCTTCCCGTACTTCCAATTGCTCCTCGGCCTTTAACATATGTGCTTTCCGTGTACACACATCAACACCAATTACATCAGAGCTCACTCTGTGTTACAGCATGAGTAGTGATGGACTGTGTTTGAAAGATATATTTTGCACAGGCAGTCAGTTCCTTTTTTTTCACTGAGACAGTAGAAAAGATAAGAGGAAAATAGAGAAATAGGATAGATGAACAGCACAACTTCTACTTGTTTTTCTTTCTTCTCCTTTTGCTGATTATATAGCAAAATTGGTGTGACAACTTTCTACGGATGTTTTGATATTTTTTTTTTTTTGCTGTAAAAACTTTAAATAATTGTAATAAATTGTAACCAATATAAATTGAAGCCGGCCATTACATGCTTCATCCTAACACTTTAGCATACACTATGAGAAATGATTGTAGATGTGTAGCCTGGTTTAAAAGCATGAAAACTTGTAGCTTCTGATTGGAAGAGTGCACACAATTTATCTTTTAAAGTCCTGAATATATAGGTCCTCTGGTACTAATAAGTGTATTATATTATATATGCTCCCTTGTGGTAAATACTAGTGACCTCTGAACACAATTCATGCTTAAGCATTACAACTGAACTCCAAAGAAAATCACCTCTGAATTGTTTTGTTGCCTATATTGTCAGAGCCTAAAAAACTCACAGTGTATTCTTTTTAAACCTGTGTTATATGAGTTTATGTTCTCTTTCATCAGGAACAAGGGAGGCTGCATTTGTCTACGCCCTGTCAGCAGCAACCATCAGCCACACCATAGCACGGGCGTGCACTACTGGAGATTTGCGGCTGTGCTCGTGTGGGCCTATTCCTGCGGAGATCCCAGAGCCTGGCTACCGCTGGGGTGGTTGCGCTGACAACCTGCATTATGGTTTGATAATGGGCTCCAAGTTCTCTGATGCTCCCATGAAGATGAAGCGTGCAGGCTCCCATGCCAACAAACTGATGCACCTACACAACAGTGAAGTTGGGAGACAAGTAAGCACTATGTAACAATTTTTTAAAAAGTGAAAATGCTAAATGTTTCTAATTACATTTTGCATGTGTGAAAGTTTTGGATACCCGGCTTGTTGCTTGTCAGTCCCACATACAGTGAGCTTTATCTAACCCCCATATCTTCTGTTCTCTAGGTATTGAGAGATGCGATGGTGATGAAGTGTAAATGCCATGGTGTGTCCGGCTCCTGCTCCATAAGGACCTGCTGGAGAGGCCTGCAAGACCTGAGGGAGATCGCCATGGACCTGAAGACTAAATACCTGTCTGCCACCAAAGTGGTTCACCGGCCCATGGGGACACGCAAGCAGCTGGTGCCCAAAGATATTGACATCAGGCCGGTGAGGGATAATGAGCTGGTCTACCTGCAGAGTTCCCCGGACTTCTGCACCAAGAATGAAAAACAGGGCTCTGTGGGCACACAGGACAGGTGAGACTGCCAGGTCACAACACTGTTTAACTGTGTGTGTGCATAAGAAGGGGGAGATTCTGTTCATAATGATAGTTCTCTATTGTTGGGAGTTAGATTTATTGTCATGAGTCACAACAGTGACGGACCCACCCAGCTGACAAAAAAGGAAATGACCAGTCCTGATTGTCTGCTCATCCAGGATGTTGACTTTAGTGAAGTGCTGGCCTGTTTGGTGGCAGGCTGGCTCATAACAAGCAGCGAGCCCTGAGAGTGCTCTGTCTGTGGCTTGTCTGAGCATGTGTCACTGAAAAGGCCACTATGACTGGAGTCCTTGTCTCTCTATCTGAAACAATGACTAATGCAGTTATTCTTAGGACTGAGTGCACTCGAGCTGATATCGAGTGCAAGGGGGCCACACAGAATGGGAAACATTTAAACGTTTCCCAAAGATAAAGGCTTACTTACACCATTCCGCTTCAGTGTTTTAGTTGGGACAGTGTTTTGTGTTGTTGGTTTGAGCTCTGTGAGAACTTAGTGGACAGCAAGGAGCCAATTTGTCTGAGATCCGGCTAAATAATAATAAAGAAATATGGCAAAAATACGCAGCACTATTTTGCAGGCTTATTGAATTTTCTAATTTTCCATAAATATGTCAAGAAGGATAGGTCATATCTCAGACTTTATTATTTAGGTTTGAATTACGTGGCACTTTTGAGGTCGATTAATGGAATGACTGCAAATATGAAAACCTGATCTTATGTAATTCCACCAGCATTTCTCTACTGATTATCTGTTAGCTTGTTTAACCGGATAAACCCTACTTATAAAGATAACTAATGTTAACTAAGAGTGAATGCAAAGTTCTGGGCATTGACATGTATTGTGATTGCTTCAGTGGCAACAGCATGCAATCATGGTTGTTTAAGCCACTGAGGATTAACAGGTTCACTAAATGGCACGTGATGTTGTTGTATGTTATAAATGTCATACATCATATGACTGCCATATCATGCGTCAGCCTTAGGCCATTCTGCAGATAACCAGAAGACTGCTTCACGTCAAAGACACTCACTGCGTCCCTTGTCTGCGGCCTGATAACGTGGCAGCCACACACAGTCTGCAACATTAGTGCTTTTGCCAAATCACGAGGCACCCAGCTTGATGCTGTCGTTTGTGTATAAGTAACAGTGAGTGTATATGTGTGGGTATCGATTATTCCCATATGTGTCTAGACCAATTGTATCAGAGGGATTCTCAAACCTCTCCACATCTTAACACTCGGTTACATGATCACAATGTCACCTGCTTTGTCACAATCATCTCACCACTGATTTCTTGCTCACTAGTGACCACTTGACAGGAAGTTTTTATCAGTCTGTACACTGTACGTGTAGACAGGAGGATGAATTGACCTCCTGTCTACATTGTTGGCTCTGACCCATTCACAAGACCTGAGTAGCAGAAACTCCTAGTAGAATCAGTTTTTTGATCAAGCAGAGAATCTGGGACAGGGGCAAAGTGAATTTCAGCAGCAGCCACTAATGGATAAAGTGTGATCCCTGGTGAACACTATTGAAGCCTGTTCTTTAGTCTTAAATTACATTATTGTGTCTCTCTTTAAACCAGCAGATGTAAACTACAGAATGCACAGTCTTGTCCTCTTGCTCCACTTAGAGCACAGCAGTGATATAATGAGATTTTGGTCCTGAAAAAACATAAGTGTGTGGGGGTTTCTGTCTATTTCCCAGCTCCCACCAATGTAATAAACCTGTCTTACACTCTCAATGACTCTTGTCCCTCCTCCTCCTCCTTCACTCCCGCAGCAGCCATCAACTCAGCGTCTCTCTCACCATACTGGTCATTAACACTCTGCCATCATAAAACAATGCAATAATATGGAGAGGGCAAGCTAAAGAGAGGGAGGGCAGCCCTGTGTATTCAGTGTGATTTACGGCAGGGCTATTCTCTGCTCATTCAAGATGCCTCGGGCTTCTGAAATGAGAGGCTCCAAAGCAATGACAAAACAAAAAGAAAATGAAAGGAAAAAAAATGTTTAGAAGAAGGACTGCACAAAAGGTTAAGGCACATCGGTCGGTCAAGCACATTTAAAGGACTATTGTGGGCTTTTCACAGGCTGTGAGATTGTACAGGCTGCTGGACAAAATGTTTTAGAAGGAAGCTGTAAACTTAATTGTCTTTGAGAGGAAACCAAACTGGAAATATGTTAGTTTCATAGCTGGTGTTCAGTCCAAAAAATCCCTCCCTTTTCTCTTTCCTGGTTAGGAAAATGTATTATTGTAAAACAAAATAAAATCTCGAACTTAATATCTTCTTTCTGTGTCCATGATCATTTCAGGCAGTGCAACAAAACCTCCGTCGGCAGTGACAGCTGTGACCTGATGTGCTGTGGACGTGGCTACAACCCGTACACAGAGAAGTTGGTGGAGCGCTGCCATTGCAAATACCACTGGTGCTGCTACGTAACCTGCAAAAAGTGTGAGCGGATCGTGGAGAGATACGTCTGCAAATGAGTCTGTGCCGCTGTCGGCCCCACCTGCTGTCCTCTACTTGTACCAAGCCACCCAAGGCTACAGATTAACCAAAGCACTACAATACCGAGAAGGCTTATTTTTGTCTTAAGCTTTAGCATGTTTATTTCAACGAGAAGTCGTCTATTCTTGTGTCAGTATCATTTTTGTATTGAATCTCCAAACTGCCAATTGGGCCTCTCAGCTTCTTCGCTTCACAAGCCTGGACGTGGAGTGTGGTGACAGTGCCAGTCGGTTTACGTAAAAACCACCGTCCTCCTGGGTATTTTCTTTTTCTTGTTAATGATCATAAATTCCCCCAACAGGGATACTGAAAGTCTATTTTATTATATCTCTAATAAAAAGAAATAATATTGGATTTTATGCCTGAGGAGAGGGATTGTCTTCTCTCCTCTCTAGACAGAGACTTAAGTTTGGCTTCATTCCTCGGAAATCGAAGGGTTCTGATGGATTCGTGTGGTACTTTTTTTTAGGTACTATTGATACTTTTTCCCTCTGCATCAATGGACAAAAGAGGAAAAAAGGAACACAAAGGGAACTTCAAGTACTTTTCAATCATGGAACATTTTTGTGGTTGATGTTTTGGACTCTCACCATGTGTCCTACGTGGATCTTCACATGGGTCATGTCTGCATCCCTGTGGATTGAGAGAAGAGAATTAAAGACTTTTCAGTTTGTGAATTGGTGCATTATCTCCTTTATGTCTGACATGCAGGCAATTCAAAATATATTCTATTTTTCAGAGCATATGAGCTGAACTCATGGATTTTGTAAACCACTTTTGTGTGGATGTACATACTCTTATTTTGTATACTGAAATAAAGAAAGACGTATTTATAAAATAATTAAATGATCTTCACCATCATCTTTACATGGATATTGCATGTTTGTTTTCTTTTCCTTGAACTGCACCTTTAATGATCTATTGTCTAGCTTATTTTCATTCTAACCCCAAGACAAATCCATAACCTCTAAGCCTAATTATTTTTAAACTAAGCAGCATTTAGTGTAATTCACTGCAAATTCAAGTGTTATAAAATAACAGTTTACAACAACTCATAGCACGCAGTGATTGTAAATTGGTTCGGTACGGTTGGTAATGCACTGCAGGGTTTGACCTGACAGTCTTTTGGGATCACTCTCTGAATTACCCAAGCCCTGGGAAAGTGTTTGTTTGGACATTCCACATCCTCACAAAGACCGTTGCAAAGGGGTTTTTTGTCACTCCTATCATGGCTTTAACATTGAAAAACTCATCTGACAGAGAGCCAGACCTCCAATAACCAAACATCAAATTAAAAAAAAGACAGAAATCTAACTTATTTTGGAAATATAGCCAGACTGTTGGCTTGTTGGAGGGAACAGACTTGGCACTGTATAGAGCTGAGATATTACCCTCTGACCAGCCTTGTGTCGGTTAAAGTGGTTCTCATGATTTTACACTGACAGAAATAGCTGTGGACGATGTAGAGCCCATGCTGTGAACTCACATGATACATCGCAGCACCAGCCTGCACACTCACTGGAGCTGTAACACTTCTTGACCCTAGCCTGTGGATGCACACAGAATCTGCCAAAACAACCTCAAATCAGCTGAAGGTGGCCATTTTATGATGCTGGGTTTATTTCACAGCTGTCCTTTTCATTTTGTTTTATTTTAAGCCACAAACACATATGTTAAGAAGAGTTGATTAGGCACATCTATTTCAGGTAATGAGGAGAAATGTGACTCCAGATTCCAGATGCAAAGCCAAGTCACTGAATACACAAACCTTGTTAATGTTCCAACAGAGAACCAAAGACGATGCATGGTAACAGTACAGCAGAGTGAAGTAACTCAACAATGAATTCTAAGAGAGTCTTATCTATATAAAGATTCGGTCAGTGAATACTGTTGTATAGCAGCTGTCTAAAAGCAGAAACAGGCAGTGAGCATGGACATGGTGTACTGTGGTCTTTTGGTTTGGGGGCAGGGAGGATCTGCTGTGCAGGTGAGCGGGGGTCTGCTCTGTCTGCACATAGGCCTGTCTGTCGACAGCCTCAAGGACTCTTGAGTCGCTGGCATTCCTCAGCGTGGCAGTTGGAGAGAATGGGGTGTGCATATGTGTGTTTGTGTGTATATGTGAGTCCACACACTGCTGTCTGTCACTGAGTTCACTGCTACACAAATGTGAAGCCTCACCTGCTGATTGAGGACTTGTGAGCTGTCCTGAAACCAGAGTACAGGTGGCTCTGCCAGAGTTTCAGTGGATGAAAAACACTCATATTAGTCATATTAGTGTGGCTGAGTTTGTCTGAGTGTGTGATGCAAAGCTGCTTGGATGTTACTCTTAACATATTTGAAATGTGCTGCAAAAAAGTCAGAAGAAAAGAAAGTACATTTTAAACATGTCAAATACTGTCTGAAATGTTTACAGCACTTTTGAAAAAGTGCAGACAATAATAGAATCATTGACTTTCTAAAGTAGATAGATATGATACGTCTCACTAAGTTACTTATCCACTTTTTTCATCCATTGACACTTTCAGTCAAATTTGTGCTTATGTACAACACCGGTCAAAAGTTTAGACACACTTTCTCATTCAAGTGAACTGGAAGGTGTGTCCAAACTTTCAACTGGTATTGTAAATGTTTAAATCAAGTTAAGAAATTCTCCCGGAATTTGTCACCAACCAATACCACATTAAATTATCACAACTAAGCATGACATTAGAGTAAATTCATCACGCCTCTAAAGATTAGATAGGGCCTTAAGTCTGACCTGCTTTAGTCTGGAAATGCCGAACCTGGCCAAGTGACCCTCTGAGCAACCATTGTTATCATTAAGCCGTGCAACTATTCAGCTGACCTCTGTCTAACCCTGTCTATCTCACTTGGACATAGTCCACATAATAAAACAACATTTCATGTGAGGACTGAACATATTAACACAATATGAACCTTTTGTTAACATTAATTTAGTCCACATTCTTCCATTTTTCTGCCTGTAAACACAAAGCAGAGCGGAAGAGTGGTTGTGTGAGTGAATTGGACATGAATGGGCTGCCATTTTGGCCAGGATCAGGTGAAAAACAGCTTTAGAGTGGCCCTCATCCGGGCTGTTACACACCTTTGTGTCCGAAGAAGACAAAACAAAAGTAAAGACAACCAAAAAAAAAAACGGAACTAATCACTGCTGCAGTTTGTTTCTTTTCTTTTTTTCTGTCTTTGTCAGAAAGTATCTAAGTATCTCTCCATGGTTGGTGTGACCCCTCGCTCTGTGGGAATTGCCTGGTAATAGAGAAGGAAAAGAGGACTTTAATGGAGAGCAGTGAAAATATCAGGGGTTAATGTCAGCCCGGACAATATAATGCCAATTGCCTTTGTGTAGCCTGCGGTCTAGATAACTAGCTGTGAATGAGGGAGACAAAGAATTTGGCTGGAGTGGTAAAGGCTTTCAGATGTACTGACCCGTACTGTAAATGGACTTTTGTAGTCCCCACCCCCACCCTCACCCTCTAGCCTTTAAATAGGACCTCAGCAGTATGTGCTGTTAAGGCCATTTTTTGTTTTAGTGAGTGTGTGTGTGTGTGTCCTCAGGCACGTTGCTGGGAGATAGCAGATCATGCAAAGCATGCACCTTTCCAGATAAAGACAAACCAGTGGATGGCTGAGGAGCAGACATTGACACCACCAGGAGTTTATGGTGTTTAGCCAGAAACTACGGCCAAATACCTTTAAGTGAATACAAATAAAGATTTAAGCTATGCCTTCATTTTGAATGATTCTTCTACTCTTTCAGATTAAATATTGTGAAAACAAATCCTGGAACAGGTGAAGTATTAACAAAAGATTGTCAAACCACATATATATCTACATAAATATTTTTTTTATGAATTTGAGTACGACTACAATGTGAAAGCAGAGAAAAGTACAACATGTGACGCCAGTATTAAAATTTATTACAGCTTAAATGTAAACCTTCTTTTTCCTTAAAATAGTATCATTTTTTATTTTTATTAATGTTTCAAATAGGAGCTGAGCTACAGAAAAGGTTTCCAGCTTTCTATTATGAGTCACAGTGAGTGTCTAAAGGTAATCGCAATAAGCCTATAATTTAATATAGCACACAAATCAAGGTAGTGTGTGTGTAACTAAGTGTACAACTGCACAGTGAACAGCTGAAAAGCTTGGCCATATATAGGCACATGATCTAACTGAAGTTTCAAAGCTTAACTCTGACAGCAAAACTGCAAGGGATTTTAAGGATTCATTCAAGTCATCTATCTACATACAAAAATCTATATTATATTCTCACTTTAGTGTTTAAAAAAATTGGTGAAACTGAATTGCACTAATTGCACTAAATCATTTTACATTTTTGAGTTATGCGCCCTCCATAGGAGTAGAAGCACTTTCGTTTATATAAGCTAAACAACATGCCAGATTGTTTGGGATGAAAACGAATTTGTTCATCTTCAGACTAAACTCAACTTGAAAACGCTGCACCAGATAAATTTATACTGACATAATTTCAACATACAGTGAATCAGTGCCTATCTGGATGGCAGACCTTTTAGTATAAGCTATCAAAGGAAGGATGGATGAAAAGAGCCGTGGAGAGAGAAAGAACGAAGCTGAATTAATATGAATAAAAGAAACAGCGAGCTAAGTACGCTGGGAAAAGTAAACACTAGTCCGTGTAATCACAGTAAATCTGGCCAGGGGGCCGACAGGGCAGGCTGCGCCCTCAGTTGAGGAGTCAACAAACCCAGAGAAAAAACAGCTAACTAACTAACATTACTGAGCGGGGTTAAAGAGGGTAGCGGCATGGCTTTATTCACATGAAGATCAGTGAAACACCGCCATATTTACTCAGTGTCTGGCTGAGTTAAACTATGTAAACGTCAGCATATAATTCAAGGAGAGAATACTGGGCCACAAATGCAAAGATTACTTCAGTCACAGTTAAAGAGGGTTTTCGACTAATGTGAGAGTACATGTGTATCCTGTGAAGTCGGTCGTATCTGGAGAATATGGCAGTGAGTATTTTAGCCGCCACTGACATGAAACCTCCCACTGTTTAAGGGCAGAGTGAGAAGACCAATGATGAAAAACATTCACCTAGCCAACAGCATTAAGATCAGCCGTGATGTTCTGATAAATGGAGCGGCCCGGCTCGCCACACCAACCACAGATCAGTTAAGGTGTCAGGCCAATTGCCTTTGCATTTCATCACCCTGCATGAAGTATTTTTTCCTGGGTAATATCCTAATCTAACAGTCAGCTGTCATGTGCTGCCAAGTTGACTGATGTCATGCAAACAGATCAAAGGATCCTGGTTAAATGTCAGATATAAAAAAATGTGGAATGTAAAGGGAAACATGAGAACAAAGAGGTGATGTTCCGCAAGACTTAGTATTATTAGTATTAATACTTGAATTACTATTTCCATCAGTCAATTGATGTGAGGAAAACGGTGAGGTTAGATCAGTTTTTTGTTTGTTTTTAGATGTGTTCGCTAGACTTACAGTATCTTTTTATGTGTCACACATGTTTACAGTTCATTCATTTATTATCTTATTATTATCTTTTAATATGACTGAGGAACAGATTTTATGGGTTTCACTGTTAATTAAGACAAACATTTGGAAACATTTTGAATAGACTTCAGTGTCTGTATTGATTTGTGGATCATTATCTTCTTGTGTGCTCTTTTGTTTCACTGTCCAGTTTTGGAAAATAAACACATCAGTGGATATGACTGGAAGACTGCTTTGTTTGTCATATATATTGATATATTAAAAACAGATGTAGATCCTGTTTATTTCTCACAAATATTCCAATCTCATTGTGGCCCAAAGGTTAAATGTGACAATCATTTGTCTTTGAGGTTTTCAGTTTGAGTCAGTTAATTCAGGAGGCTGTGATCACTGTATTTTGATAACCCAGACAACTTAGGTTGAGCACTGGAACACGAGGACAAGCTCAGGCCTAAGTGCTAAAATTGCTCCTCCACTTCCTTCAACAACCACAGTTGTTGAGTGGCTGAAACATACACACAGCTTTGGCTTAAAGCAGATAGACTCTATGAGCTCAGTGCACAGCTCAAATCCCTGCTGATCTGGTTAAATGACGCTGTTCTCTCAAGTTATCCAAATGAATGGCTGAGGCATAAAATTCAGACGTTTCTTCTCTTGCTGCAACTCAAGCGCATCACAGTAAATCAATCTTTTGCCCTCGCAAATCTTTCAACTTGAGCTCTTTTTTAAAAGAACCGTTTTTTATAGGGAGAAAAAGAAATGGACGTGAGGAGGGAATCAGCTTTATACACATGCATATTTGTTTCAGTCTCTCCTCCATTTGTAACATAAGGGTAATTTTGAGTGGTAGCCAGATTACCCCCCTCTCTTTAATTGCTTCCATATTTCTCAGCCTGAATGAGGTAATACCATTTATTTGGCAAAAGACTGAGTGGGGGTAGAGGGGGGGCAGCAAAGCCATTATGTGTGATTAGCACTGTTTGCAGCACTGATTTGATTTGTGAATTGTCTGATTGGTGAGTGGGAAAGGAGTAATTTTTTTTTCGATTTAAGAATACCCAACTGGAAACTATGTGCCACCATCAATCATCAATAATCTGCTACTGAAAGTGAAACAGGTGCTGAAATATTTAAGGCTCCACCAATTTTGAAAGGCCAAATCAGTAAAGACATAACTTGGCTGATATTTGTGCTGATGTTCAGCAGCTTCTATTTTCTTGTGAAAATGTTCATGCATTCGTTATTTCCACCCTAAAATTAAATTCCTTCGAAGGAAGAAAAACATAAATACATTATGTAGACCTTGCGGTACTTAAAAAAAAAGAATGGTTAATTATAACCCTTTAACTGTTGGATAATTCTAGTTTTTTACAACATGGATCCTGTTTATGTCCTGTTGTGAAAATAATATGCCCAACAAATAAATTGCTGGAAACACAACAGTACTACTACAAAGTCAGTAGTGGTCATATTATGAGACAGGTTGTAAATAAGAATAATAGTTTAGCCAGATTATTTTGTATTATAAGAAGAACTCAAGGCTACGGAGACAAGACCAAAGATGTAATGAACTGGAATTAATCTTTAAGAACATAGCAAAAAACATTTTACTGAACACTGAAAAGAGTATTACATAAGAAAAGAAAATGTATTCACTTGTATGTAATGCTCTTAAAGGTTTTTTCTAACTGTAATAACCAGTCCTTTAAACACTTAAACCACCAGGGAAAAGTCACTGTGAGACAAAACAAGCTACATTTGGCCTCCTTCCTTTGCTTTCTTGTTAAATAGCCGTGAGTGGAGCTCTGAGGAGCAATGATGGTGCAGATCCTTTCACTGTGCTGTCTCTGACCCAGAGACCTCTGCCACAGGCTGCAGGTCCACTATATCATACCTGCAGCCTGACGCCAGCCTGATTTACTGGCCTCTATTAGAGCTGGAATGGACTCAACCCTCGAATGGGTTGTTAAATCTACATGCTGATGTAGCCACGGGGGGAGCAGTCACTGCTGCTACACTCAGTCTCACTTCCTCCACTCTCAGATTTGTCCTGCTTCTCCCCACTAACCTACTTCCAACTTCCCTCTACCAACAAACAAGCAATCTGCGTATGGTGGTATAATCTATCTATCTATCTATCTCTCTCTCTATCGTTAAATACTTCCGGAAAGGCGCTCTTTAAAATGTATACAATTACAGTCTCTTCACAAGTGTTTGTGTGGGCCAGTTCACAGCTGGTAAAGTCCATCTTGGGTGCTCCAATGACAACTCCACAGCTAAAAATACAAGTGTGAACACATTCAAGATGCACTGAGAATTCAATAACACAACACACATTTGGAGCTGGTCATGCATGTATGGAGTATTTCCTGGCCACATTAGATGCAAGTGTCATCTGTGCGAGTGGAAAAATGCTGGCAAAAACATTCATAATCAGAAACGTATCTTATCAACAGCTCACAACAGTGGATGAAGTAGATGGAGCAACAGTGGACTTTTAGGAGAAATAGGAGTCTATAACTAAACTAACTTACAGCAAGCTTTTCTGGTGGAAGACAACAATTTATTCCTTTAAATCTGTAATCAAGGAACACTAGAGAGGTGATGTCCGTGTTTTGATCAGAAGTAGTTGCCGGACTGTGACTGCAACTCATTACTGACACAATGTTAATACTGCTCAGCCATGCGCTGATTAGCTTGCTCTTATCTCAGAATAAGTTCACACGCAGGCTGTCCCTCACATACTGCAGTAAGATGCTCTGCAACTCTAAGTAAAGGTCTGTCACAGGACGAAATACACAAAAATCAGAACTGTAGACTGTTTTAGAGAAAAAATTCAATATTTCAGGAAATACACATTTGCTTTATTGCCAAGAGTTAGATAAGAAGATTGATACCACTCTCATGTTACCTTTGTACAGAGCTAAGCTAGCCCTCTCCCTCTGTTTCCAGTCTTTGTGCTAAGTTAAGTATAGCCAGCTGCTGGTGATAGCTTCAACTTTAGTGTACACACATGAGAGTGGCATTAATCGTCTCATCTAACTCTCTGCAAGATAGTGAATAAGTGTATTTCCCAAAGTATCAATGTAAATCTGTGAGCTGGCTGCTTACCAAATACACCCTTATTACTGCTGTGTTCTTAGAATTACAATTGCAATGCTCAATTACAGCCTTATTAAACTGAAACAATTGTAGTATGTATGTAAGTGAGGCGAGATTAATCTTTATGTGAAGAGGAATAGCTGGAGGGCCGTTACAAGGAGCAAGTAGGTGTGAGGGGTTAAAGCAATTAGCGCACATATCTGTCACATCCTGAGGAGCAGATTTCAGATGTTCTGCCAGTGGAACCACTCACTCCTCATTTCTCCTTGTTTCTCCTGCTGCCCCTCTCATGGCCCTGCTGTGGACTGCACATTTCCAACTCTTTCTAAATAGTCAAGTCCTAATATTTACTTCTCACTTTCAAGCCCAGGCAGAGCGGGAGCAGGGCGCAGTCTGTCGGTGGGAGAGAACGGAGGTGGCAGGAACTGATGCCCTCATTAATTCTGTAGAGGGAAACAAACATTTGTCCTTTCAGGGCCTTGTGTGACTTTGTGGAGGGGCGCAGCTGTAGACTGACAGCAGCAGTCCTGTTTGTCGGGTTCATGTTTGTATTATGAAGCTGTGTGTGTGTGTGTGTGTGCATTCATGAGTGTGTGTGAGTGACCCGAGTTTGCCTGTTAACCTACAAAAGAATTCATGCAGCTAATTTTGAGACAATGGCAGAGTTTGTATTGTTTTAGTGTGAAATATACTGTGCACTGTACTGTGTACATATCAGTAAAAGTAAAAGTCATATCTCATCCAGCGTGTGAGTCACTGTAAAATATCCATTGTAACATTTAGTCTTGTATTGTCCTTCTTTGTTTTCTTCTATGTTTCTTTCTGCAGATATTTAAGTTTTTTTTTTGTTTTGACAGTAGAATGACAATAACATTGAATAGATCTGAATTTCCACAACCAGCCAGCTGGTGTGGTGCTGCAATGGAATCGCATTTAATGTTTATCCTACGGCGAGTAAATGATTAAGGAAGCTTTCTTTTTTCTCACTGTCGGCGCCAAAGTTTCATGAACAAAGACGATACAACGACCATCTGCTGTGTTGAATGGTTCAGAGATATCTGATCAACGCTGTCTCAAGTCTCTCAGTAGAGGTGTGTACATGTGATTGTCCAGTTTGTCATAGATGGTGCACAGTTTTGTCATGAGTTGTGTTTATTATTACAGTTTTTCCCTCCCTCCTCTAATCAGACCGTTTAACTTTGGCAAATTGAGATGAGGACGTATGACAGATTGTTTCTCCTTGCTGGCCGTTCCTTCTTCCCTCCCTCTTTCTCTTTCTCCTCTGTGGTGGAACCAGACTTTTGCCTAGAGGGTTTGATCACACTGCATTCCTACACGAATGTGTTCCCTGAAGAATTTGCATCACAATCTTCGTTCCACAGCGCACCACAATTCACAGCTGTGCTGGGTCAGCAGCCATCTAACTATAAAGGAAGGACTCTCTGTATCTCTCTCTGTCTGTCGAGTCCGTCAAGTCAAGTCAATTTTATTTATACAGCGCCAAATCACAACAGAAGTGTCCGTCTCTCTGTCTGTACTTTGTGTATCTCCACACCCATTCATCAGACAGACTTCACACTTTGCGAGTGTATTGCTTAGGACCCAAAGAAGTGCAGTGTTGAATTTGGGGCAATTTGGACACGCAACACGTTTAATATTAACAAACTTTGAATAAACAAGCGATCAGCGAGTTGCTCAGCTCATGGGGCGGGGGCTTCGGGGATCTGCAACTGCATGTCATGAGCACAGCCGCAGATCAGAGCTCTACAGTGAGTCAGAGAAAAGTACTTTCACATGGAGGGCTTGGATACGCGACACATTTAATATTAATTAACTGTGAATAAACAAGCAAACAGCAAGCCGCTTCGCTCTGTGTCTGAGCGTGGAGTATACAGCGAAAACCCGTTTGGACACGCGACACGTTTAATATTAATAAACTTTGAATAAAGAAGCAAACAGCGAGCCGCTCAGCTCTGTGTCTGAGCGTGGACTATGCTGTCCAGGAGTAAGGAAAGAGCGGCGTGTTGAAGTGGTGACCGTTCTCTGCTGCTGGAATGGAGCGTTTCTCTGAATCTGGAGATGAATTTGGATTAGTGTGAGTGGATATTCTTACTCAGGGTAAAATTTGATGATTTGGAGATTGCATAGGGCCTAACTGGAAAAGGTTAAACGACATGCGTAATAGTCAAATAACGAAAAAACTACTGAAAATGTTTAGTCTGAGTGTTCATTAAACCTTTAAGTCCTTGCATGAGTTGTTTTCACCAAAAAATATTTATGTTTCTGATTTTTTGTACTCCATAATAATAAAACCATGAGCATGAGCACAGCTGGCAATCAGAGCTGTACAACGGGTCAAAGAAGTTTCTTCACATGGCGTGCTCTAAAAAGAGAAAAGTAGCAAAAAACAGAGTTTTTAATCAAGAAGACTGGATAGACTCTTAGGGTACTTTGCCATGGGCAGTTCAAAACCAGTATGTCTCATATAAGCACAAATCTTTTGATCCAATATACCCACTCAAACAATCCTAACTGAAGCCACAGAAAATAAACGATCTAAGAGCCCAATATGATTGATCCACTTTATTTTAGGATGCACATTTTTTTCAAAGACTCTGTTATGTATTTCATTTTTAAATGCAGCCCTAGTTGAAATGAGAAAAGATTAACTATTACAGTACTTAACATCTGTTAGTTTCTTTCATGCTGTCGGTGTATATACTCATTCAACGTCAACACACATCAACATTTTTCTATGTGTTGAAGCACCAGTACTAGAGGCCAAGCAATCAGCCTGTTGTGAGCAAGCATGTTTTGAACCGGCACTGCACTAGTGATCATAAATTCTAATAGCAGACACTTGGCTTGTCGCAAAACATCTTTGATGACAACTTTTCATGTCATGACAAATATATTGGAACCAGAAATTGTACTTGCCAAAAGAAGCCATATCTAAAATCATTTCAGCAACTAGAGACTCTTTTTTACAAAACAGGTAAATACACTTCTAACATTTCACATGATGACTAATTAAGTATGTATAAATTACTTTCTTTTCATGAGTAAAGTGATGTGACAGTGTACCAAATGATTTCTTCCGGGATATGGGTTCTAAGCAAAAATGTTTACTAATATGGAACTATGGAAAATGCCATAGAAAGGGAAAGCATACAACTTCCCACAATCGAGTGCAATTATGTGCAAAAATATTATTAATGTTATTTAAAAAAATCAAAATTAAAGTTTTCAGAAATTGTCTTTGTCAAAAGCTTAATGAGCGTGAAGCTTTCAACATTACATCAGAACATGTTGCTAATTATTTATTTTTATGGGATTATTCCTTACTTTTTTTTCAGTTGCACAAATTTTAAATTAAATGAGATTTATCCTAATCTCTCCATCATTGGTCTTCTTGTCATGTACTTCTATCCAGTGTCAAGGCAGAACACCCCTCACTCCTTAAGTACGTTTGACAGAAAGGACACAGAACACTTCACAGTGATGGACGGCCTCCTCAGCACAGAGGCCCTCACACTTCTCTTCAGCCTGCCAACTGGGGATTAGCACTACCGCCTCGGCTGCTGGCCCCAAATCCTCTCCCCAAATGCTCTGCTAACCTCGACGGTTCCCCACCACTGTCCTACAACCACCGACCCTCCTTCCCCGCCCCTCCGACCCCACATCGGCCTCCAGCATTCCTCGCTGCGTCACATGGCCCTTAAGCTCGGCCTGTGCTGCCCTGGAACGAAAGATTCGAGTACCAGCGCAGTGCCAACATTCCAGCCTGGCGGGCGTTTTGTTGGAGGGATTTCCTGTGGGCTTTCATGCCAGCGTGGTACAATTATTGCTGCTAAACAATCACTGGCTGTGACAGGTGGACACAGGGCCAGGAGCGTCGCACCAATCATCTGTCTGGCTTCAGGCTGCCACTTTGAGTTGCGTGCTCATTGGGAGGCAAACTATATTTGCATACAATTTTTATTGAGTTTGGTTAACATTTTGTCCTTGTTGGTGAGTAAGGACAAACCTAACAAAACAGAACAAAGGTCTGGAGAAGCGGGTGCCAGGTAACAGGCTATCATGGAGAACGGAAAGGAGGAAACTTGCCCTTGGGGGCCTTTAAGAACGTTCTATTTTTCAACAGAGGTCACTTCTTCTTATCAGTTTGACTGTCTAAAGTTGTGCTGCACTTCGACCACACAAGGGCCATATTAGCTTTAAATTAGATCATGTTTAGCACAGATTAAATCAGCCCAGCTCCTCAACAAGGTGCAGCTGTGTGTCCGGCTCTATTTTGGCTGGGGTACTTGAGGAGGCTTTGATGAGAACTATGGAATGAATCTCTGAATCATTCATCCTTGCAATATCACAGATACGCCTTTGGTCTATCACAATGACTTAGCCAGACTTTTAATCGCTGTATTTATATTCTTAACCTTGGCAGCAGTTTGGGTGTGTGTTGACGTGAGAGGTGTTTCAAAGAATGGAAATAAGTTTAAAGTTGGTATTTTGCATGTGTACTCTGATTTCTCTCTGTCACACACACATGTGCACACACTTTCAATCCGCTGGTTTCCATTGAGGTGAAGGTCAGAGCACAGATGCCACTTAAACTGCTTTAATAGGGGCTGATTAACAGAGGACAAACGGAGGACTGGAGATCATTTGAGCTGCCTGAAATGGGCTAGAAATCCTGCTCTCCATTCATGCATACTGTCTCAGCTCTCCCCTATGTCGTTCTTCTCAATCTCAACATGGAGTCAGAAAAGTTTTAATTCATTCTGAATGATCCTCCTCTGCTCTTTCAGCTGTTGCTGTGTCAGTATGCATTTGTTACAATTTGTAAAATTAGATTTAAACATCTGCGTCTAAAAACTTGGCAAAGGAAATCACTCTCCCTTAACTGCAAGTCAGTGATTTCTGCCGAAGGTAAATAGATTCCGAGAAGGAGAAGGTCGGAAATCTTCTATGGGCCGTAATTCTGTAAAGTGCCAAGACCTCAATTGCTCTCAGATTTGCCCTTTTCTCTGCCAAACAAGACCAGGGTTACTGAAGCACTTTAATTGTGGCAGCGCAGGGACAAGAGAAACCAATTATTTGCAACGACACTTTTAGTCCTGAGCTGAACTGTTGGTCGGGGAGTGTAGCGGAAGAAATTATCTGTTTGCGTCCCTGCCAGTCAGAGGAAAAGAGATGTTTTAGCCTTGAAGCTGAGAGGGGTATATGAGATGGTCCCCACATGAAAGACCCTGCCAGGCTTTTTGCTTTAATCACTGGCTGGGTGGATCCATTTCATGTCTGCACTTTCGGAGTCTCAAGCGGCATCTTTGTTTGTTTGTTTTCTGCTTTTGTTTTGATAGATGATAGTCCGTTCACTTGCGGCTGTTTTCAGTTCTGCTCTTCACATCTGACGTGGCGGACGTGTTCGTATGGGAAAGTTGAAACAGGAGACAGGCAAAACGACAGACCTGGAGACCATCTCTCAATTTTTCTGTTATTGGAGTGGCACTGATCCTTTTAATGGCTATATCAGGTAATAAAGAAATTCCACACTAGCAGGGCTGCAGTTGTTTACATTTAGATGTTGGTCTAACAGTGAGCCATAGCTCTTCTGCCAGAATCAATTACCACCTCCAGAGCTGCGGCTGCTGTTAATAAAAGCCCAATGAGTCAGAAAACACCTTGGTTCTACACGGAGTAACGTGCCGGGGAATCAAACTAGCGTACTTCCTCCTTCTCCACATGCCTGAGCAATGTGTCTGAGCAGCCATCGCCAGCACATATGATTTATGAGCACCTTCGCACCAATCTCCCCCGCCTGACCCTGTGCAGCCGAGAGGACAAGGTTACTTAACAAATCAAAGTCCTGATATGTTTAAGTGTAAAAACCTAACATTAATCTTTGTGTGTGTGAAGAGGATATGTTTTTTTTACATTGGTGTTTTCTTTTTTGAAACTTCTTTCTTCCCTCCACATGTTGGCCTCTCAGAGTGTTTCTCTTGTGGCTCTTTGTGCTCTGTCTCAGTCTTTCTCTGAACGCTCTACTGACCTGGCATTTTCCTTGTTTCTCTCAGTACTGGGTTGCAGCAGCTGGACTGGCGGGACTGGCCTCTGACTTGCCTCCATGGGGCTGCAATCATTTCCTGTGCGCCCCTCTGCCTTTTCTCTTGCTGACAATGGCTCTAATCCCTCTGGCTGCACTCTGCCTGCTTGCTGCCTGCCAGCAGTGGGAAATTACTTTTAAAATGGAAATTATTACCTGATGAACATTATTTAAAAGGATGTTTTCCTCTGCATTTATTTGACCAAGAATTCAATAAAAAAAAAAACCTTGCTAAATGGCAGGTGCTTTTGATCAAAGATCTGTAAAATTAAGTATGATGCCGTAAAATGAGTAAGTAAATAAAATAAACAAGCACCATTTGGATGCTATGGAAATGACTGCAGTCTAAATAATATCACAATTAGTTTCAGTGTCCTGACTGTAAAACATACAGCAGCTGACACAAAACAGGTGAAGTTAAATGGCCAATAGAGAACGACTCGAAAATATTATGACAAGGGATATACAGAAATAAGGTGAAACATAATGGAATACTTATACTAAGTCTGTTGCTAATAATGTTACTAACATAGCTATTAATAATATGTGGAAGGGATTATTGTACTTTTTACTTCACTAAATTTATTTGCTATAGTAGAGCTACAGGTACTGTTTGCAAATTAGGATTTTACATACAAGAAAATATTATATTATAAATTATGATGCAACTTTTTAGATTATCTAAGAGTATATAATTGCCCAGAAGTTATTTTAAATTAACTTTTTAAACACTGTTGACAAACAAATGTTACATGTTCATACATCAGTATTAGTAATCCGGTATTTTATATATAATAATATAAAACCGACAAGAACCATTCTGTTAAATAAAATTTACAATAACATTGTGTTATTATATCAGTTTAGCTTGTAACATCAGTTCCATACAGGATAATAATAGTTAGATAAGTTGGTATAAAGTGGTAAGTGAAGGCGCGTGGAGAGTGCACGCGCTCGCCTGCAACCCTACGCTTAACCAGCGCGCACTCGTCTGTCTCGCGCATATGTATCTACCATCATATCTCCTAGGTTACATTATCTATTTTCACCGTTTTAGACTCTAAATATACAGTCAATGGTTTGTTTGTTTTTTACCCAAAACCCCACATCGTGTCTGTGGAGTAAAGCAGCAGTAGATGTTTTAATTATCAGTCCGGTCTAAAATGCAACATGCCATCAAAGATAATTCTGTTAGCCTTCTCATTTAAGCCATAGCCAACGTAATTAGGTTGCTCACTTACCACAGATCCTATCTAGGCTGAAGCAGCAGAATTTAGTAGAGAAAAGGAGTGTTATTTCTGGCTATACACATTTAGGCTTCTTAAAATAGCCAAATAACGCTCATGCATGCTTCTCACATTCAGCATAAAACACTGCTGGTTTAACAAAATACTTGACACAGCTCAGCATGTGGCAACTTCCTTGCAGTTTGTCAGCCAAAACTGTGGCGATGCCCGGGCATGCGCAGAGCAAAACTAATCAGTGTGCACCTGGTGCAGATGAAGGTAAACTGATTGGTTGATTGAAAAAAAAAATGCTGTTTACAGTGAATAGTATTTTACATGCTTGGAACAGTTAAAATATTGTATTATAAAAGTACAACATGTCTTTTTAAAAGTCATATTTTATTTTTTAAAAAATGTGTATATGGCAGCAAAATTCCATAGACATATGGTCAAGTCTTGATTATGAAGTGGAATCTGATCATTAAAAACTCATACAGTAGAAATAATCTATCTACAAGTACATATATTCAGACAAACAACCACGACAATTTATAATACAAGTTGTTGCCTTTGTGCCACTTTTACCCTATAATATTAAAACAAGTAACAAATTGAGATGTTATTACTGACAGTAATCTGAGCGCTCCTGTGGTTACTTGGTTCCCCACATGCTCATGGAAATAACTCCACACTTCTGGGAACATAAGGCCTTGGTACATGCCAGCAGCTACACAGCAACAAATGCATATATGCAGAGAGGATGCTTGAATCACATCTGGATGTGGTATGTGTGTGTGTGTGTGTGTGTGTGTGTGTGTGTGTGTGTGTGTGTGTGTGTGTGTGTGTGTGTGTGTGTGTGTGTGTGTGTGGGAGAGTGTGTGAGCTTATAGGACAAAGTATAGTGGAACCGTGAGTGTGTACACGTCTCTCCACTGTATTTATATCTAGTATCTCTGTCTGTCTCTCTGTTTGACAGGACCTTTGGATGTGATAATGTAAGTGCTGTGTGATGCCAGACTGCCCTGTTGTATCTCACTGCAACATTTGCAGACTTTTTTTTTTCTTTTACAAAATTGTCCATTAAGTTGTGAAGCACAAAAGCCTTCAAGACAGAGTACTGTTGAAGAAAAAGAGCTCCTTCTCATCACCAATTACAGACCAGCTTCGCACATGGAATTTCTCCACATAACTGTAAAGCCACTTTGTAACTGGAACATTCTCTAATCTGGCCTGAGATTGTAGGAAAAAAGGAAAAATGGAAAAATGTAGGAAATGTAGGGAAAATTCCTTGTTTACTGCTTAAAACCTTGATAGCAGCCATTTTGAATCATTGATGCAAAATGTTTGCACCATCTTTTAAAGGAGGACTGACTCTCTTTTAAAGTCCTTGAAGAGTTATCTTTTTTTAAAAAATAAAATAAATAAAAACTTTTTGTTAGAACATGTAGAAAACACTGGATGTGTAGTGCAGTTTTATGACCAACAATAAGAAACATACAACATCTGTTGTTTTTAATAGAAAAATACAATGAGGTGATTAGTGATCATCTGGGCAGATGGCTGCTCTATCTGTACAGGGTGCCAGCAAGACTTTTAAAATTGTCTTAATGTTATTAAGTATTAAATAAACATGATCCTGATCTGAATTACCTCATAATGATTCTTTCCTTGATGATAAATAATGTGATCATAATAAAACTTCCTTATGCTATTTACATTTTTTGGTGGATTTCTTGTCACTATTCTTGTAATTATTTTCATGATTTATTAATGTATCATTTTTTTTGATCAGTTGATTGATGAAGTTTCTTATGTAAAATATCTTTTAAAAAAAGAAAAGAAAAGAAAAGAAAAGAAAATAGAAATTTCTCTTAGGTTTCTGGAGCCTGCAGTTGTTTTCAAATAGTTTACTTTTGTGCAACCAACACAATGAACAAAAATATTTAAATTATGTGATTTAATTGACGATAATTATATGATTTGAAACAGCAAACTTTTAAAAAATGAAATGAAGAAGACAGTAAATCCTCACATATAAAATCTCAAATCAGGGAATGTTTGGTATTTAGTAGTCATTTTTTAAACCCTAACCCTTGCTTCATGAAATGAATGCAATACATTCATTTATTAGATTTTCAAGGTTTCATAATGAAATCCAGAACTCTTTGAAGTGATTATTAAACATTTAAATCACAGGATTGGATTTACATAAAACCATACAGCACACATATGACCGGGACAAAGAGGCTTTCTGTGTGTGACCTGTGATTTGCAGGCATGCTCTTTTTTTTTCGCTGGCTCACACTCATTTTTAGTACAAACCTTAAGTGAATCAGACTCCGAAACTGCTGCTACTGATTGGTGGTTTCTGTTGATGTGTTTCTCTGTACTTGTGGGATGGGGTCAGCTGCCATCTTGTATTTTCTAATTGCACTTGAATGGAAAATGGCCTGAGTAATGAGAAGTGGATGTTGAGACACTCCATACTGACAGACACCCATTCAAAAAGATATGTTTGTTTGCTTGAAAAATACAACAATGACAATTTGGTCATCAACTGATATAAACATTATTAACAGCCTCTGATAGTGGCCACAGTAATATACAGAGTTTCAGTCATAGCTTTGATGTTTCTCATACTGTCATAAACATTTATACTTCAATTAAAACCATATTTCATTTCTTACACACGCTGTTTATGTGTCATTATGCACTCAAAAGCCATGCAATCTTTTGTATCTCACCCTCTATTTGTAATGACAGCTAGACACAGCAGAGAAGATAGACGGATCAAATATTTACTCTCTCCATTGTTCTCTTGGTGGCCTCTCCTTTCTCACATGCTGAGGTATCCAATAGATGTAAACAGATTCATCTGAAGAATCATTAACAAATGGGATTTGGCAGTGCATGAGGCTACTTTGCCTGTGTTTAGTGCTTTCTGTCATATTAGCACTCAGAACACTGTCCTTCTAAGATATGTGTCCATGAAAATGACATAGATGAGGATATTCTTACAAATTTTCTTTCACAGCTGATTTAGAGGTTTGACATCCAGAGGTTCATTATAGGATAGCGTGCAGTACTTAGCAGGAGAACAAATGTTATCATAATTCATGCTGGCAATTCAAATTCCTCTCAGGTTTTCAAAGTGCCTCCGAAAGGCGGAAATGCTAATTAGAAGGTTGTGGTATGTTGGCTACCAAATTATGCGGCTGATAAGGCCACACTTCTGGTATTCAGTTATAAACACTCATCTTTTATCTCCATAGCAATAGAAACAAACAAACCATTGCTTTAAATTATCTCGCAGACAGAGAAGTCACATTTTTCTGTAATCACATACTATCTCAGTCTTTCTCTCAGTCACTTTTCTACCTGCAAGGGATTATTTGATTTTCTACAGCTGTGCAAAACATGAGAGAGATGAAACAACAGTGTCATTGTCAGGAATTTATAGCAAGTCAGTATACACAGCAGAGACTTGTTTTACAGCTTTAGTCAAATTTTGATTGCACGAGAAGTATTACATCCAGTAAATAAGACCTCTGAATTGAGGTGAACACAACGATAAATTAGGTAGATAATTTGATCTTTCTAGTGTATATATACTTTTAGTATTCCATGACATTTCTTCAATAATAAAAAAAATATGTGTACAGCTGAAACAATTTGTTGATTAATTGATTAGGCCAGGGGCCAGTTTGAGACCTCCCCTCAGACAAAGCTTGGGAAAAAATATTAGTTTCTATGGTAGTGAAATCACTATGGGTTTGGGACTTTTGGTCAAAGAAAACAAGCAATTTTAAATGTGATGGGCATTTTTCACAATTTTCTGAACTTATCTAGAACAAGCCTAATGGATTATTCCAGATAATAATTTGTAGATTAATCAATAATGATAATAGTCTATAGTTGTATCCCTAGTTGTGGGTGCTTTAATATGACTGCTAAATAAATTATATTTGTATCATGAACACAAGCACAACAATAAGGATGAAAATAATAATGATGATGATTAATGACGGGGTAGATAAAATAAAAAAGTAAATATCCCTCTGGACTCATTGTTTGTCTTTCTGTGCCTGTGATCACTGAAATATCTTCAGTCTTTTATGACTATCACTCAGCTCTGCCTTAATAAGTTTACTCAGGGCTCTGCAAGCGGCCTAATAAATCTGCATGCTCTCACCCCAGTCTTCCCTTCACTCCACTAACAAAGAGTGCGAGGAGAAAGCAGCCACAGGGTATTTAGTTTCTCTTGAAACCCCAAACCGAATCATTGATGAGGACCTGAGATGTACTGCTCACTGGGGAACAAAGACATTTTATTGGAGTCCGTCCCTGCAGGGAGTTTCTTGCCTTTACAGAGGCTGAGTTGCCTGAGCTGTCCTTGTTGCACCCTGTTGTGGTGGGATTACAGGGTGAAGGCCCATCTGCACTGCTGGAGCAAACTGTGGAGGTCAGGCTGACCCAGGCTGATGGCCCCTGCCCCCTGTGACATTCCTTTGCTGCCCAGTGTGTGTGTGTGAGGGGATTGGCCTTCATGCATATTGTCACTGTAAGATGTTCGTATGTAAGAGTGTGATTCCCAGCCATGATACAAACTTGACAAGCTGGCTCTCTATTTTATTTATTTATTTATTTTTATTACTGATAACCATCTTTTAAAAATGATCATTTGAGGAGTTTTCATAGCCTAAAATGGTGATTCAACCTACAGTATATCCTGTGCATGAAACCTTTCACATTTTCTCTGTTGAACATGCCTGGGGAAAGTCCTGTGGTTCACAGGAAGTGTTTTACTTTTCCAGTAACAGCTGCAACAGTGGTTTCTTTGTAATAAATACAAGAGGAAGTGTGTAGTTAGCATGAGCAGCAATAGTAATGACTGAAAAGACAAAGAAAAGAACACCACCTGTATAAAAAAAGATCATTTAGTCACTTTTAGTGAGTGCATATGAAACTATCCATACGTTGCAGAATAATATCCTTTAACCAGTCAGCAGAACCTTATCTGATACTGCAGTTATTTAGCCTAAGACAGATAAGGTGTTTTTTTCCATTTAAGTTGTTTGCTTGTGTGGTTTTAAAACCTCCCTAATTTGCTTTCACTTTTATTGTTATAGCCTTCTCATGACTTTCCATCTGTTGTATGACTCGTCCCAGCAGAGAACTGTTGGTCCTTGTGCGTCAGAACACCCAGGACCGACATTCAGGAATGATTTGTTTAACTTGCTCTGATCAGAGGAAGGGTCACATGCCGGCAATCCTTCACTCACCGAACAAAGATGCACTGAAACTGTAAGCATCTGCCACAAGACTAAACCCAGCAGGTGTTTAACTGCATCAGACAGAAAACGCAAACATTTCAATGGTTTCTAATCCTCCATTGTTCTCCATGCGTGTGTGTGTGTGCGTGTGTTTTCCCCTCCTGAACACAGTCCAAAGCTGTGCGCTTGCCAAACTGGCAAGTCAAAATCAACCCTTTCCAAGTTGGACCCAGCTTGTGTGCTTGTGCTCCCAAGCTACACCTCAGTGCCGCTATCTGTGCTGGACTAGATCATTCCAGTTTTTCATCTTCTTTCTTCCTCTCCTTTTATTTCTCTCTCTGCCTCTCTCTCTAATGTTCTATAAGGTGTACTGAGAGTCTGGGAAAAACAGAGGAGGAGGTCTTGCTGGTCAGGAGAGACCACTTGAATTTAGCTTACATAAACTGTAGGAGTTTTTATAAAGAGCTTTACTGGTCCCCGGTGAAGGAATATCACAGATGTTAGCAAACCAATATAGGCATAAACTGAAATCATAAAATCCAACACAGTTATGTATGAATAAGTGGTTTCCCATCAAACATATGCTAGTTCCGCTTACTCACTTGGCTGACACTGCCCACCATAGTGGACATTCCTTGAATCTCCAAGTGCGCCTCTTCCCTGGAGCTGTTGAGACTTGATCCTCCAGATAGGTGAGGTAGGAGGTCCTCGTGCTGTGGTGTTGTGTTGTGTGCTATCCAGTGTCTCTGTGGGGGAGCTGCTGCTGTCAGAGTGTTCAGATCCCCTGCCCGAACACAGATACAAGCACTCAGTGTTTTCGAAGCAAATTTACGAGTCCTAATTGTATGCTCCAAATGATGTGTCATAAATCACATGGCAGGGAGAATGTCGGTCCATGCATGATACAGAGGGAGCATATAGAGCTCTGAGAGGACTCCAGTCTGACTGGCATTACTTGCCTGTGAGCAGTGGTCTGTTTCTCTGTTTGTGTTTCAAAGCAATACTATATTATTATTTCATCTTGTTATTGCAATGCTGCCGCAGTGTTGATGGAGAAATAGGTTGTTCTGTGAATTAAAAAGCTGTCTGAATGAAGCTAAAACTAGAGATCAAGAGAGAAAGACATACTTCTAGAAAACTGTTTAATCAGCATCAAAATGTGTATTGTCCCAATCATGGGACACACTGGATTTTTTTAAATGCAAGTAATCACAGTAATACTAGAAATTGGCTGACAATGTTCAAAATCTTGTAAAAAGTAATATTGATGAAGTTAATGTTAAGATGCCTTGAGTTGCCTTGTTGTTGAAATGTGCTATACAAATAGACTTGCCTTGCCTACCAAATTTCATTGAATTTTACAGTAATTTTTGAGATACCCTGCTTAATAAGAAAAAAGCAGGACCAAAACTTTGGCAGAGCCACAAAGTTTTTTTCCAACTCCCTAAATTGCATCCTCTAAAGGAATGTGTTCTATTAAGGTTTGTGTGTATCATGGACAGGAGGTTTGCTCTGGTTAAAATTACATTCAAATTTCTTGGAAACCATTTTTCTTCTAATTTGTCTGCTCTTAAGGAAGTCATAATTCGTATATCATATGCCTTCTGATATATTTTGCCCAAGGGGACGGTACATGTTACATAGTAAAAAATGCTGCTGTTATTTCTCATGTCAGTGCTGAATGTTGACTTTAGAAAGAGCAAAATGATTCACATAGTAAAAAATCTTTCAGAAAAGACAAGGCTGACTTTTCCTGACTGCTGTGGCAACCACCTAATATCCTGAAGGGACGGTGCCACTTCATCAAACTGTGGTATTTCCTCCCTGGTTCATCAAAGTCTGAGGACTGCCATTTTTTGTTTTCTTTCAGCTGCCCTCTCTTTTCTGACCAATCACAAAGTGTTTACATTGTTCCAGAGGAGTACGGTGCTAAACGAGGGTTGCATGTCATGTACTGAGAGGAGTTGGCATGTGAGTAACTCTGATCCTTGAATAGAAGGCTCCCTGTGCTTGAACGCACTGTGACAAGGTGCCTGGATGAAGACCTTTGGCCATTGCAGGACTTTGGTTTCAGGTCAGTCTGTGGACACATGCTGCTAGGAGCTGAATGGCACCACGCCCTCCTCTAGAGACATGAGGTCAGGGGGCAGCTACATCAATACAGCCTCCTGACCTCCCTCCTTGACCCCTGGAGCACCTCATGTCTCCTCTGTACCTTAGCCATCAGGGCCACGAGACTCGTTACAGGTGTCATTTACAGAAAGGTAGATAGATGAACAGACAGACAGGCAGTCAAGCATCTTCCACAGTTTCCAACTTTGTTTCTTCTCAGTGGCTATGACCCTCAGCAGGGTTGGCCTGGCTTAGACTGATTCTTTCTTTGAAGCCTCAGGGGAGCAGGCTGTAAGTAAGGCTTTATTGCAGGGAAATGGATGGGTCAGGTACCTGCTGTGGCCTGTCGTTAGCCCCAAGACAGTCTTATCAGCTTAGACTCAATCTGGGGTCTCAGCTACTGTGGATTACATTTGCAGCCACTCCTGTCTGTCTCTGTGCCCTCCCTGCAGCAAAACATCCCCTGCTGTTGGTAGGCACAGTCCAAAGACACGTCTTCACAATGGATCCCAATGAAGCAAAGTGAGAAAGCTGCATGGGCTTATCTAGTCCCATTCAAAAGTTGTTTGTAAGCTTTCAACAAGACCTGCCTCCTTTAAGTGTTATTCATCCCCACTCTTTACCACAACATTACAGGAAACAGATTAACTGCAGTAATTGAGGCTTTGATTTGATGTTCTGTGAAAGTGGGTAAAGCAAAGCACTCTAACTGGTTTCATTCTGTGCTTTGAAGATGTTTTATATGGAAACACATTGAAATGTGTAACACATATTGTCTGAAAAGTGACTCAATGTGACTTACTGAGTAGTCACAAATGTGCATACAGATCTTCTAACAAGCCTGCTCTTTCCCACCTGAATTGTAATTTTATAATGGTCCACAGTGCTGTTTTTAAGAGCTACAGTACATATCAGCTTCTAATAAAAAGTGCTAAAAAGTTCTAAAACGGACCAAAATAATAAAAACGTGGCAAACCAAAGAAATAAAAATTAGAAAACAGAATAAAACAATTATCAAAACAAATACAAGACAATTATCATCAAGGATTCTGAATTTTTGGGTGGTGTATGTGGACATTATTGTTCCACAATGCAATGCACAATATTAGAAATAGAGAGTCTATACTCACAGCTGGAAAACATTTAAACAAACCATGGACAATGGTGAGAAAGCTCCAGGAACATCTCAGGAAAAAAAAGTATTATATCTGTGAAAAAAAAACACTTTGCTAGGTTTCCAAATCTAAAATTGTTAGTAGCATTCCAAAGTTGTGGTTTGCTTCATCGGCACTCCCCTTGAATCCTGCTTGTAGAAAAGAATAAAATGCCTGTTAATTTCTTACACACTAACAGACAAAAGAAAATACTGTGAAAATCATCGCATACTGTATTTTTCCCAGTATCAATATAAAGTCTGCAACTAGGTGACAGATTGTGGATTTCTCCTAAAATGGCTGTCAGCACATGGTGACCATGCAGCTTTTCTGTGGCCTTCATTCTGACATTACTGCTGTTCTCAAACAAATGCTTTGCTCCTGACATCTTCTTTTGAGCCTAAAAATGAAAACAGTGTCTGTTAATAATTTTAAGAAAGAAAAAAAGACACTACTAATGACAATAAGCCACTATCCCAAGAGCACAAAATCAAGGTTGCGTGAAACTGTGGTGCTGACTCTTTGAAGGTGGACACAGCATCAAGTTTCAAATATTTCTGTCTTTGTAGAAATTTAACAGTTCCCATTTAACAAACCCATTTGCTGTCAACAGTCCTGTTTTGATCAAAAGTTCCAGGTACTGTGGAACCAGAGAGGAATTAGTCTCAGGAATTTCTGTAACTTGGAACTTAAATTCCTTGTAGTGCAATTCTGTTTGTTTCTACCACATCTGAGAAACCAGGTATATCATGCAAGTGAGACTCATGAGGAATTAAAAAAAAATGGCAGTACTTGAAATGTAGCATTCACACATGAGGATAAACAACACAGATTTGTCCTGTTTTTGTTTGTGTTTACTGCTGCATGAGTTGGATGTAATAAATAAATAAAAGGGGTAAATGCAGAGAAGGAAAATTAAACTGAAACTAAAGCATCTGTCTCCACAGATGTTTGATGGTTATTTATTTTCACGTTACAACATAGCTGCCATGAAACAATCAGATTTTTATTTCTCTCACTCACTGGCTTTGTTCTTGCTACCACAGCTCCCTCTTTTCATTCACTCTCTAGCTTGCTCTCACCTTGCTCATTTCTCACTCTTTTTCTCTTCCCCTATTTTAAAACGAGTTGGGAAGCCGACAATTTAAGGCCAACTTCAGATTAAATCCCATTTTTTTGAATGGGGACAGTGCGTTTGGGTGGGGACCACATAGGGCTCAGCAAAAAAAATGCAGCGTTTGTCCAGCAAAAAGTTGAACCCAGCTTTTGCTGGAACACAATGCGATGTCATCTGACAAGGCTTTACATTAGCTAATCATGTAAGCGGGCAATCAGACCAAAGATGCCCATGGGAAGAAGAACCTAGTTTACCATGTAGTATTGTAGCATTCTGCTATTTTCCAAGAAACTGTAAAGATGGAAGAGAGACTCATTGCTACTGTGATGACCTTTGCAGAGCTGTACAACCCTGCAAGTCAGATTTTCGGGTTAGTATTTCTACTTGTGCTCAGTCGGACACGTGACACAAATGGGCCATGTCGTGACACACTCACAGAATGGTCTGAATGTGGTCTAAAGCCTAACTTTACTTTTAATGTTGACGAATGATGAGAAAGTTGAAGCAGCGTGTGTGTATGTTTGATCAAGCAGCGATGGTTGTCCTTGCAAACCCTGCCCCCAAAGCTCCTGTACTTTTGGAAAGTACTACCCCACAAGAAGGGACTATTTAATAGGTAAAATATTTTCCCTGGAACTTAATTGAGACTCTGGTCCCTCCGGTGGAAATGCAGGTAGGGGAACTGAGTTCTTCAAAAGGTTTTTAGTCCCTGGGGAAAGATCCTGCGGTCAAAATGTGGCTAATGTTCCATTCCCATGGAACAAAGAAAGATTCGATGGATGCAATAATGAATGTCTGGCATTCTGATTCATTTTCATCTCCTCAACATCTCACACACTCATGATAACACAGCGCTGGCCAGCTCTGGCGTTACCTTCTGTCAGACAATCGACCTACAGCTCAAAACCAAAAGGAAAGAACAAATTCTTCTAAACATGTTTATTTGAAGGCTTTGTCTGTTTTCCATTTTCCTTCTCTTTTTCCATATGCTGTTTGTAAGCGGTCTAATTTTCAGATAATGCTGAGATGCTTTTCTCTGAATAATGTAATAACTGGGTAGATACAGCCTGTCAGAGTGACCAGTGTTGTGCTGCTGGCTAATAGCCACCAGCACTGAGCTACTGTGCTTCTTGTCTGCTCATCATCCTTTCCTCACAACTATTTGTCTGGCCTGCCAAGCTGCTGAAATCAACTTCAGGAACAGATGAACCCGAACTTTATGCAAAGGAAAAGCTGAATAGTAGAGAATACTCTAGGAAGAAAACAAGGCCTGTAAATGACAGAAATAAGACATCAGACTTATTGAATCATTAAGAAAAAATGCTTTGTTTTCACAGTGTTTTTTAAGTACGACTCAATGACTAAGTGGGTTGCCTCAGTGCAGCCTGGTATATTTATTAAAAAGGCATCTACTGAGAATGTTTTATTAGATTTTGAAAAAACGATGATCCATGAATGAAATTTAAAGTGCAACTACACAGAATGAAAACCATTTTCAGAATGTTGTACTCATTTACTAGCAATTAAGATGCCAGCTGTACTTACATTTGTATGAAATGCATGAGTTGTCAACTTACTGATGGATAGCTGTTTAAACAAGATGGTCCGTAATTAGTGCAATCCAACCCACAAAAGGATTGCTGTGAAACACACCTCACACTCAACTGAAAACCAATAATCTCATTTGGTTACAGTTTGCATGCTATAAACAGCTGTCAATCAAATGTGCAACAATAGGCATTTGAAGTAGTTTGCTCTAAACATTTTCAGCTCATCTCACACTGAAAATAAACAGATTGTTTGACATCACAAGGATTTACACATAATTTTCAAATTTGCCTCAAACAGTCATTTTCTATCACAGACTAATTAATCTCACCTTAAGTTATGGGGAAGATGGAGGTAGTTTTTCAGATTGTCTAACAGCATCTGAAAGCCCTTTGCACTACATTTTTCTGATGTTGGAAATGAGAGGATTATGTCCAACAAGTTTTCTATTTGAAATCACCAAGCATGCCAACTTCATGGAGTGATTGGCCAGGTATGCAGAAGTGAGAGAGTTTTTTTTTTTGGACATTTTTCACTTTCATTTGACAGTGAAAAGTGTAGACTGACAGGAGAGAGGGGTATCATGCAACAAAGGTCTGTGGCCAGAATCAAACCGCTGACGCTGCAGTTATCCAGTAAATCTGTAGACTTTAAATTTGTTTCTCAAGTTCTTTTTTTTTCTTCACTCAAGTATTTATGTCTATTTCTTGAGCACAACAGCATTAATGTCTACAAAGCGTGACTGCCAAAAAGTGTGCTCCATTCTTCCCATTTTTTCAATTTACAGTGTCTTGCCTCTCTTGACAACAGAAGGCTTTTCAACTCTACTTTAAGTGCGGCCTCTCTGAACAGGTATAGACAATTTTGCCTTAGCAACACATCATAGGACCAAGTTTGTTTTAAGCATACTGAGACATTCAGTGGATCATTGGGGGAACTGCTTGAGAAATGTTATCAAAAATCATAACAAAGATACGCCATTGCTCTTTCTTTAAGCTTAACATTAACATTGGCTGCATGCAGCACTGGAAGAAGCATTCCAAAACAAACAAACAAAAAAAACAGCCAATAATGTGACAAGATCCAGTTGTTCACAATATAATGGTTCATTTCAATTTCAAATTAGACAGAACAAGTCAGACAAAACACCAGTATCAAAAATGACACCGGATTTTCTAAGATTCTTGATTCAAGATGATTTTTCTTTGATTATAGAACTCAGATATAGGCAACATTTTGCAGTGAAAGGTGATGTGTTTAGAAATAGACTGCTTTGAAAAGCTGCATGTCTATTTTTTTAAGTGTCCAGTTATACATCTGATGACTTATTCAGAATAAATTCTCAACTACATAAAGTCATATTTTTGCTTTAACCCCATCCTACCCAAAGTAAAACTTCAGCACTGTTCTACTCAAACCTTAAACTGTATGGCATATTAAAGTGTGGATGGCACAAGGATGACATTGTGCAGGTGTTTCATCTTCTCTCCTCCCAAGTATGAATCATCCCACCACACACACATGCAACCAGACGTATGACTGAGCCATGCGGCCCTTCCGCTAAATGCTCCCACTGTCCTGCCTTGGAAGGACTGAGGCAGTGTGGCTGAAGACTAAAATAAAAGTAAACTCTTTCTCCCCGGACCGCCGGTGAAACCACAGGCCTTTTTACATGCTGTATAAATGTTTTGACACGAGGAGGCTAACAGGCTTTCTCCTCTTATGCTTATTAAAATTGTAATCATCCGTCACTAAATATGTATAACGATGAGCACCTTGAGGCAAAAAGGATGGAATTATTTGTTTATTTGACTTCTAGTGCTGAATGTGCCGCGGAAGGCACTGTCACAGTTCAGGCGCTATTGAAATGGAGGTTGGAGATTCAAAATATACTGACCTCATGTTTGATTTGTGCTGACCATAAGCAGGCATACAAATCATGGCCTGAACTAAGTCAACAAACGCATATCTGGGTTTATTTGCGTCTTACTATGCAGCGCACTAAGAGCTGATACCTTTACTGCTTTATAGATATGTTGACCTCACACTCATCACTTCCTTTTTTCAGAAATTATTGACTGCTAATATTGAGAAAGCTAATATATAATCAGGAGGTGATTTGTACGGTTGAAATGTAGCCTGAACTCAGATATGCTTTGGCCCCTGGGTGCCCTGAGGGCATCTTGGCTCTTTGATGTCCCACACACCTTCTGTTTACCTTGGTGGGTGGGAAAAACAAAACCAGAGTGAGGCCTGGGGTGGTTTGGAGCAACAACACTAAGACGTTGTTAGTGTTCAAATTTCATGGGCGCTTTTTAGCTGTTATTTTTTGAAGCATACCTTTAAAATTACAGGATTCTGTATGATCATATTGGCTACCACAAATTCCTGCTAAAAATAAAGAACAAGCAAGTCCTTCATTAATGTATGGTAACCTTTGAATGGTGCCTGTTTGATATACTTGACTTATCTATGTTCTAAAAGAGCTGAATTCTAGTGTACTCTGGTGACTCTTTAATGTCAGGCCTTTGATTGAAGATTGAAGATAGGATTGAGGTTTTGAATCTGTGCTACAACATTTTAGCATTACTACTGGAGACATGTTTAGAAAAATAATATGTCTCCTTTCACTGATGTAAGAATTTTTTAATGCAGACAGGAAAACATGCCATTTTGATAACAGACCAGAGTGAAAAACATGGGTTCAAATCCAGGGTACAAGATTTATTTCATCTTGCATCTCTCTTTCTTGAGCTTCTCCATTTATTAGTCTAAAGCAAAAATCATCAAAAAAGACAGCGCTTCACTGTAGTAATATCCTTATAACCCAAGATTCTTTAAGTTCACCACGTACCCACCAGTCCCCAAAACCCTGCCTGTTTTTCTGGTTAAAATCTGTCTGTCAGTCGACGGTTATTTATGGCGCCACTGACCTGCATGCTGGATAATTAATAATAGTCTGATTCATCCCGTCCAAATGTACACGGTCTGCTCTGAAGGAGGACACAGCACAGCTCAGCCCAGAAAATCCCCTGTGATTTAAAGCTCCCTGACTCCGAGTGCAGCTCTGTGCAGGAACACAGCAGCCCAGAGAACTCCTCCTGGAGTATTTACCCCATTGCATTTCTGTCAAAGGTAGACAGAGGGGTCACGGGACATATGTGACATGTTTCTGTTGTTATTTGTGATAATGGGGAAAAAAGGTTGATGGTAGCATGTGCAGGGGTAATGTAGTAGATACAGTCCAACAAATCCTCCAAATAAGATGACCACATAGGTTGTTTGTACCTGTACTCTAGAAAGACCAATAGTAGCATGATATGCTAATTTCCAAAACCATTACAAATCACTGTAAAAAAAATAATTCAACCCAATCCATAAAGATCATGGTTTGGGTTAAAATGATCACTTGAAACATGGTTTCTACTTCCTTAAAGGTATACTATACATGAGTGAGAGAGAAAGAGAGAGAGAGAGAGAGAGAGAGACAGACAGACAGACAGACAGACAGAGCGCAGCAGTGGTCAAGTGAGCAAGAGAGTGAATGAAGAGAGCGAGCGGCGCTGGTGAGAACAAAGCTGTGAATCAGAAGAAATGAAACATTATTTTCTGATTGTTTCATGGTGGTTACGTTCTAAAGCACAAATAAACACACCCACACCTCCGCACACCTCCGCACAACTCTTTGGAAAGGTGCTGCATTGCTGAGTTTTGTGTGAGTGCAGAGCTTCATCCTGTACACTGTGGCCTCTCTGCTCTGCGTTTGTGTAGCTCAGCCCCGCCCTCGGTCAAACAGACACAGACCTGCAGCTCTTTATATATCTGTGACACAGAGACAGAGAGCAGAGCAGAGCAGAGCAGAGGAGAGAGATGGAGACAGTGATGTAACCTGGTTGCCACGCTACGAGTCCTAACCTCACACTCTGCATGCTGTTATTGGTTGGGGGCTACACATCTACTGTTCAGTCATCTGAACTGCATCACTTCATAATTACTCTGGTCACTAGATGGTGTCTGTCACTCAAACATAACTACAGGTCATTTTTGGTGACTAAATTTATATAGTGTCATTTTTCTTGGGAGGACAGGCTCATATTGTCATATAGTGTTGCCATACTGGACCAGTACTATTCCAAACATCAATTTTCAATGCTGTTTAACCATTTTTTTAGGTTTTAGGATACCGAAACTCTCCTCTGAAACCAATGCTAGTGAAATAATTTTATGCCAGTTAGTGGTTCACCTATTCAGGCCACTGGGAATCCTGTCATACATGGTATTAATCGACTTTTTGGAATGTGCTTTCTTGCTGAGAGTTCATTGAGCAGGTTGATGCCACACTTCTTTATATCCATAAAATATGAAGGCAGGGTCAGGAGGCAGTTAGCTCACCTTAGCATAAAGACTGGAACCAGGGGCAAATAGCTGGCCTGGCTCTGTCCAAAAGTAACAAAATCCACCTTCCAGCACATCTTAATCTCTATAACTTTATACAATTAGTTTAATCCATAAATAAACTCATAAACAACAAGCAGCTGTTTCCACCTGCCTCCAGTCTTTAAACTAAGCTAGTGGTCTCCTGGCTGTAATTTCATATTTAGAAGACATATATATGAGAGACATATCAATCTTCTCAACTATCTCTTGGCAGACGAGTGAATAAGTGTATTTTCCAAAGTGCTCTACTACTCCAACAAGAACTTTTAGCTGTAGAGCAGCTATGTTTCTTAATTTGGAGGGGTTTTTTTCACTTAAAACTACTCAGTATGTATCATCTGTAAAGTAATGTAATGTAATGTAAAGTGTCTGTTGTTGTTTAGCAGGCTAGTGGTGTAACTGGTGTATAACTTTCAATCTATGTACTCAGTCAAATGCACTAACAACATTCTGTACTGTGAGTAAATTCTGTCCCCATCACAACCAATTATCTTCTTCCATTTTTTTCTGCACTTTTGGACTGCTTGAGCTCAGTTTATTTCTGACTGCTGTGATGACTGTCTGATGTCGATCTTAAATTTCTGAGGATATTAAAAAACCGAGTGGACGAGGATAGATTTAATCATTTTCTTGAGAAAAAGACCAAACGTGCTCCTCTCCACCCAGAAGTCACTAGGAGTTGAAAGAGAGACACCACACCCCTCTTTGACTACATGATGGCAGATCTGGTCTATTTCAGTCGCTGCTGCAGGTCACATCCAGATGTGACCTCTTCTCTTTCCTGTTGCTGGTCCCCCAAACGCCATGTCAAGCGTTAGGTGATACCTCTTTCTGCTGAAGAGGAAAATACAAATGGAAGAAAAAAATCTTGGAGAACAGCTTCAGAGGGACCATATTAAAAAGCAGAGATGTTAAAGAGTGGAAAATGTCTGGCTCTGAGGTAGGCTAGAGGTGAACTGTTTTTACAGATTGTAAAAATTTTGCTCCCCATAACTTTTCTTTGTTTTAGAGGGGTGATCTCAAGTGTCTTTGGTATTGGGACTAATAATGCTGCAGCTTGTATATAATTCTCCAAAAAGATGTTGGTGGTAGGGGGATGATTTATTCATTGGTTTTGTATATTAATTGGACCCTTCACTGCTTTCCTAAAAGATTTAAGCCTGTTCCTGACTATTTTTGCCTTTATTTATCAAAGTTGGTCATTTCTGAGCACACGCGCTCTATCTCTTTATGTTCACACTTAAGAACTACAGCATTACAGGAGCAGTAATGCCTCATGTAATACCTTAATGCCACTAAATGCCTTGCTAGAGGGCATCATGTGAACATAGTATTCACTGTTGAGTTCCCCACAAAGATTTAGTGAGACAGTTTAGGGCTTTGAAGCTGAAACCTTCCCTGTCAAAAAAACATCTTGTCAACCCCTAAACTAATACCATCATAGGAATTGATATTTTCAATAATAAAAGCCATAATTTCTGACAATATCTGAGATCCCACCATGAAAATCTAATATTTTGAAATTAATACCTTTATAACACCCTTAAACTGAAGGCAGTTCCAAAAGCGCATATGGTACCAATAGCTATCATTTTTCCAGTTCCAGCTCCAATCGGAGTTGGCTGTATTTCTAAGTAAGGAAAAAAGCCAGAAATGTTCCGAAACTATTCAGATGTTTTCCAAGACATTCAGTGTTCAGTAATCCCTTGGAATTACACTGCAAATCTGCCGTTGATCCAGCCTGATATTCAGTCTGAACCGACATTTCTTGAATTGCTTGAAAAATTGGAGATGAGAAGTCAGAGGTCTGGAACCGGGTTACCACTGACCAAAAACACTTAAATATATAAGAGCAAAGCAGTTGTTTCACTCCAATTGTTTGTAAAATCAAAAATTAGTTAAATAATGCTGTTAAAATTTTGACATTTTTTGTGCACACTGCTACTCTGCTAATAAAGTGGTTAAAACCGATCTTTTCATATTAACAATGGATCATATAACCACTTGTATGTGAAAGTAGGTCACTCTTAGCGACAAACCCACAGAGAATCACTCAACTCCGTAGTTCCACTCACCTTTTTAGAATCTTTCAGCTCATTGTTTTGGTTTTACAAAAATAAAAACTACTGTTTTGATTTACGCTTACTATCCACCATGCATTCACTAGATGGCTATAAACACAACTCCAAATCAGTTATAATGCTACTCTGTGTTTGCTGGATGAGTAAACAGGCAACTATTTGCAAACACAATCATCATATCATATTTATACGGTGATGATGTGTCAGTGTTGTGTTCACAGTGTGTTTCCAATGCCATCATGTGGCCAAAAAATCAGTTACTGTAGATTTACAATAAATGATAAGTGATGGCTTAATTTGCAACTTGTGCCCAGTCATGTGAGTCCAGTTTCACACAGGTGTCTCATAGAATAAAATACTCTCTTTGAAACAGGTCTTGCTCAGAAACCATTTTCACCATTTTCCTCACTTCAAACTTGAAAGCATCTAAATATATTGCTAATCTCAGCATGCGACATGAACACTGAATAGGCTTCCGATGTGTCGGTCCGTTTTCTCGCTGTGAGGATAAAGGGAGCACAATGGAGGTGTAATGAAGTAGGCAGGAATTGGCTGTGAAAATCTGGAACAGGAAGAAGACTGTAAAATGTAGTGCCAATGGATGACCTGTTGAAAAGGCATTCACATTTTATAGGCTTTGACACTCCACTTAGGAGGCCATTGTTTGTCTGTGAGAGAAATTTATACTGCCCACAATGGGTTGCAAAAACCGTTGCCCCTACTTACAGACCAGATGTGATTAATGGTTATACATTCAATGGATTGGGACTAGCTTTAAATAACCAAGGAGACATGTCTGTTATAGGTGATTTCTTTAAGTAAAGTATCCTACATTCGAACTTGAACATCCCACAGACCAAAGGCTGAGCACTTCCTGATGTTCGAATACACCCGGACAGGCCGCTATAACAAACCAGCAGATAGCCATCAAGGCATTTTCATCTCCTGCTGCCAATCTCTTTCATGCCAGACAGCAAATGAAGTTGCATATTGACAAGAGGTTTTACAGCATACCACACTTGTTACACTGAAGATCCTGTTTAGAAAGCCATTCGTTATGGCGCGAGATGCTTACTTAACTTTGGAGCCATTTCTCGGCATTCTTTGCATTCAGAGAGCAATGCCTGCTTTATGTTTGATCCCCCTCCTCTAGCTGTAACCCTGTGGTATGCCCTGTGCCAGCTGTCACTGAAATGACCTCTAATTATCACTGAGCTCCAGGCTTTAATGTCCTTGTGAGTGGGTGTGTGTTTATGTGTGTTCCAACTCTCTCCATAAGTAAATACCCTCCAGCACGTAGTACTGATTCTGATCAAGGAACACTGTTGTTTGCTGTTTGTGTGTGTGTGTGTGTTTGTGGACATGCATATGTGTATATATTATTTGAATGCCTTTGTGCCTGTTTGTGTGTATTTGTGTGGAACATGAAAGCCAAAGGTGGTTTTATTGGTGTTTACAACAGAGTGGATAGTAAAAAGGTGCAACATTTTCCCACCTGTAACCAAAAAGGAGGCGATGCTGTTTTAATTACAGATGGGATGTTCCGCCCTCCCACACACTGGCTGTAGGTGGACACACACACACACACACCCACACATGCCTTCCACTTATTGACCTTCGCTGCCAGCCTGATCTCGTCTTTCTAGCAGCCCATAAAGGCAGCCTGCAGTGTGGACAGCCCCTTCACACTCAAGGGTCCTTCTCAGATCTCATTACACTGTATTACAGCTAAGCCCACCATGTGTTCTCACAGTGGAAAATCCTGCTGTTCTCAAGGTATGGCTGAAAAACCATTAATTCCACCTCCCCCATCGTACACCCTTTCCCATTCCTGATGTTCATAAAAGTAGTGAGATACCAGCCGCGTGGATGGTGTTCCACCACTATATGAGCAATCAACAAGGGGTCCCACAAGCCTGGAGGGCCTCATCTCATTGCTCACAGTGGGAGCAGCTCAACTCATAAACGTTGAGAAATGGTTTGAAGTGTGTGTGATATTCTCTGAATGAAATCTCTCAGGATGTGAAACCTCCAGGCTAGGCTGGCAGCACTAAATCAAGACGGAGGGGGCTTCATTAATTTGCTTTTTTGTTTTCCTCCCTGTGTCAACACTGGTATTTTTAGAGCTAACGCGGATCAGCTCATTCAACAGCTGTGACCCACCTGGGATGAGAGTGCGTGTGTATGTTTGTATGAGGGTGAATGCTGTTATTAGTTCATGGTCACCTTCCCAGCTTAGCAACCAGTGATGGCTGGGTGGGGTGTGAAAGCGAGCCAGGCCACACACACCTCATACGTGGCTTCAATGTTTATATCCCACAGTTTCGTCCTCAGCTGTATGGATTACAGTCAGAGCCACAGAAACAGTCTGCTTGGGATATAGTTTTAGCAGTCAGATATATTGCCCTGTACAGCACCACCTGGGAGAGCTAAGGAGCTCAGATAGCTGATCCTCCTCACGCTGATACTGATGTATGATCTGATACTGTGTGTTTTTACTCTCTGAGTGATTTGACACTGAAGTGCACAAGGCCAACATTTCAAGATAGTGTGTGTACAACCCTAACCTGCTTCACAGGGAGATCTGGGATGGGGAGGCCCAGAACACTACGTCTACAAAAATAATAATAACATGTTTCTTTGTAGCTCCCTCCGTGTTGAAATCCCAGCCTGCTGCGATCACAGGGGCAAGAACGAATTCCTGTCTGGAGATGCCAGAAGCTGTTAGTCTGAGCAGCAGTGTTCACTCGCTCAGCTCACTGCAGTCAAACAGGAGGGAGGGAAGATGAGGGTTCTGCTATCCAAGGAAGTGCTCGAGCCAGACTAACACACAGGGGGGAGACGGACATGTTCACTGGCCTTCAATAGAACAGGAGGTGATTAAATCATTGAAGGTAAACAGAGCTTGGGTTAGCAATGTTACAATAATCGCACACTCAAAAAGGTTGTCAGCCTTCCCTTCTTTTTTTTACTCATCCGTCTTTCTAATATTCTTACAACATCCATGTTATCTATTCATTCTTTCCCTTGCTCTATTTTCCTCCCTTCATCCTTTTTTTTCATACATTATTTTCCTTCTTCCCATTCTGTCTACTTTTTCAAATATTTGTTCAGCTTCTTTTCCCCTCCATTTTTCCCTTTCGTGGCTTCCCTTCTATTCTTGCCTTTTCTCTTGTTCCTTCACAACTTTTCCCAATTTTAACCCTTTTTACTCTCTTTTCTTCATTCTACCATCCACTTTCTGTCCTCTTATACCTTTTATCCTCCTGTTCTTGCTTCTTGTCTTCTTCCCCCTCTGTTTCCATGTCTTCCCTTCATTTTTCCCTCCTTACCTACCTTTCTCCCAGCTTCCCCGTCCTTTCACTCACCCCCTTTTTTGCCTTTTAATGCCCCCCCCCCCCTCATTTCTCTTGTCTGTCTTTTCCCTACTGTCTTTTTTTCTTTCTCCTGACCTCTTTTCTTTCCTCCACTCTTCCCCTCTTTCTTCGCTTCTACTTCTGTTTATCCCTTCATCCCTCTTACCTACTGCCCCTTTCTCTCTTCCTTCGCTCCTTTGCTTCTGCCCCAGAGCACCTCAGACAGTTGAACTCATACTGTCTCTTTGTACCTGTCTGACAAAGTGACAGGCAGACACTGAGAGGAGGGAGTTACAGTTGCACACTGAGCTCTATGTGTCCACTGTGACAGCTCTTAAACGCTGCTGCCTCTGTAGTGACAGGCTGCTGAGCCCTGTGGTTGATGGGACACAGTTAAAGTTACTGCAGCAGATGGAAAAGCATTACAGAGAGGCATTCAGAGCTACTTCACATGTCCCCCTCCCTTTGTGCAGCAGCAGCATATATATGGCGAAGTATTAAAAGCAGAGGGTCACATATATCTTCTGCTCAAACACATCCTGGGCAACCAGGAAAGGGAGGCTCATAGCTTTCCCACATTGCACCTGGGTGAATTTTGAACCGTACACACTCACTCACTCCCCTTCCTTCTTCATTTGTCTTTTCCTTTTGTTTTTTTATTTCTCAAAACAGTATTTGACACCTCCAAGCTGCCACCCTGATTTATTTCCATTAGGTGCAAAAAGGAAGTCCCACCTTGAAGGATGTGCGGCAGTAGGGGGGTGGCAGGTAGCGTGGTTTTACACCACAGGCTCTGGCGGTTTGCATTGTTGTCCTGCTGCACTGACGTCATCTGACATTCATACCTACCTCATACCCTGCAAAACGGCTGATCTCGTTACCATTCAGCAGGAGGAATTCAAGAAGAATAAATCCTCGGCTGTGTAAGAGTTTATAGGGCTCCCTGGATGTTATTTATCCCTGTAGCCAAAGGGAGATCCCATGTGAGTACAAGGCATTCAGGGGTTAATGTGAAATCCTCCTTATTCCCCTCATACAGGATGATTTATTCCTCTGACTTAAGTTGTAGCACATGTGTCTCGCATGGACAGAGCAGCACATCGGATATGACTGCTGCCCCTGATGCCTTGGGAGTCATTTGTTAAGGGTCCAAAGGGGTCAGAAAGAATTTTTGACCTTACAATCAGCCAAGTCTGCTGGCCAGGGTGTACATATCAGTTGTTGTACATGCTGAACCTTAAGGGTTCTTTGTGTTGCTTAACAAGCAGGAGGCTTTTACTCAAGTACCAACAGCTGGTGAGCTGTCACGCTAACTACCATCCCAGCATACAGACAAGCAGAATATGAGCGCCAACAACTGACAAACTGTTACGTTAACACTGAAAATCAGCCATTGTGCAGTCATCAGATCTGTGTTATTGAATCACAAGAGAAGCTGGATGTGACTTGAGGCTACAAATCTGTAAGAGTCATTATGGTGAGCAGCAAAGGTTAGCAATCAGGATGTCAAAGCCTTGTCGAGGCTTAAAATACACCATTGTCCCCATTGAAAATGTATTTTCACCCTCTACCACCATTGTTCATCCCCTTCTCCAGTATCCACTTGGCTTCTATTCTTAGTTCTATTGTAGCTGGGATTACGGTGACATGTTGGCTGTTGTAGCTCTTACAGGACCTACAGCATCCGTCGCCGCAGGACAACCACAGGTCATATAGTGCAAGTTACAGGTGTCTTTACACGCACTGTGCACCTGGATAATGTTACATGTTGCTTTTCTTAAGCTTGTTCACAGCAGTGGATAGTGTTTGAAAGGAATACGCTTTTTCTGTGGTGTTTAACACTCTCAAATAAGGGATGCGTGTTAGTTCATTAATTGTCACTTCTATTCAATTCGGTTAACGGTTAAAATTACTGATGCTAAAGGAATAGTTTGACATTTTGGAAAATAGCCTCATCTGCTCTCTTGCCAAGAATTAGATGAGAGGGTCAACATCACTCTCATATTTGTGTGCTAAATATGAAGCTAGAGCCATTAGATGGTTAGCTTAGCTTAGCATAAAGACCGGAAGCAGGAGGAAACAGCTAGCCAGGCGCTGTCCAAAGATTTAAAAAATCTGTCACTAATCACTAATTAATGTGAACTTCACAGGTTATTAAGCAGATTGTTCAATCTTTTTGATGAACTGTTTCCTGCAGCTACGAGATACGAGGGTGATGCTGCGTAACTCTCATCAAGAAAACATAAAAGCCCATTTCCCAAATTGTGAAACTGCTCCTTTAAGTGAAAAAAGCTACAACGCTTAAAAACATAGTTTTTCTTTTTCTCACTTGAATGTGAGCTGGAGACCCATACAGTTTATTTATGCATTATCATGGTGCATTACTGATATACAAAGTATAATAAATTATATTTATTTATAATCCCTTTACTAGCCATCCTAAAATCATTAGTGATAAGTTAAAGTATAAATCAAGGTGAAGAAGTGTCAGCATGCCAGCCAACTTTAAGCTCAAACTGGCAACAGAGGCAGGATCTGGAAAGATGAAGTCTGGAGCACACGGTTATAATAAGAGCTTTTAATAAGTTGCAGCTACTAGCGTTGTGACATAAAACATGTCCGCATCAAAGTAAAAGCTCTTACTATAACCGTGTGCTCCAGATCTCATATTTATAGAGGTTTATAGTATAAATCGTTTCTGATTAAGGTCTTATTTTCTCAACCCAAGTTCTGACATGAATATCACCAAAGTTAGAGCAATGCGATGTTCACAACACAGTAGCGAATAGAGGTGGGGCTGGAAAAGAGCCCTTTTTTTCCTCTTTTTTTTTTTGGAACAGCACACAGCATTTTAATATTTTTTCATACTGTATGAAACGTCACAGAAAATGGTACTGAATGAGTAAGTCACGATTCAGTATTCTACTTTAAAAATGCTGATCTGTTGATGGAAACACCAGCTACTGATCAAACCCGTGACATATATGCTAACTTGGAGAAAGCAGAGCCAACAATTAAATGGTCCGACATGAACATGAAACAATGCTTGGATCAAGTTGGAGTTCTCACTGTAATAAAGCTGCAAAACAAAATGTTCATGCGACATATAAGAACACAAATCAACAATTTATCTAGTTTTATCTTTATATTAAGTCATAAAGTTTACCTATTTCTTGTAATAGAACAAAAAAAGCTTGAAGCTACTTTAGTAAGGGTAGAATGTGAAACTGGATCACGCTGGTGACCTCTTGAGTGCCTTGGTGCTGAATTTTTATGACAGCTGTCGCAAAAAGCAAAGCACTTCACTGCGCCACACATGGCGGGAAAATGTAAACAGAACAGATGAGGAAAAACTGCAAACTGAATACTGGATTTGTTATAAACGTTACAAGGAAGGTTACATTTTCCCACAGCACAAAACATATCAGGAGCCAAATTCAGGTCAGTCCGTCACTCAAGCAACGTTGCCTCACTGCAGTGATCCTCGCCGGGGTGATCAGGTGGAATATTTTCATACTCCAGAGCGGTTTAACCTTTTGTCCCCTACTGCACACCATCTGGGCTGTCTGTGTATTTGTTCACCTGTAATGTAATACTTCCCTGCAACAAACAAGTGAGGTATTCTTCTTCCTGTTTTAGTCAAAGATCCTCTTTTTTCCCCCTAAATCAGCCCTAAACTTTTAGCACCAAACTGATTTTGACTAAGTGTATAAACATATAGTTTCATTCGTCAGAATTAATTAAACACTGATATGTTAAGGAAATGTTTCTACAGACAAGGTTTTAATTCTGGATTCTATAAACCATTATCGTGCACGTTCTTGTGCAAATCTTTAAATCTGTTGAAACACATGAGAAAGGTAGATTAAAAGTCAGTTGAGGAAAAACTTCCTCTGCATTGAAAATGACTTATAGAGATGTCTTTCACTTGCATGAGAAACCTATTATTTGAAAGCTAATGCTAGTCTCTCATTACTTTTAACATGTATGTTTTTGCAGGCTGTGACCATAAACTTGTGTATATGTGATATGTTGGGATCTCTCTGTTTTCAAAACTGTTTGTACAGTTTTCTTCTTCTTGGAGTACCGTTGCATACACTGTATGCATGAGATAGACGTATGCTGATAATGTCATTTATGTAATGTTTTATCCATCCACTCCGCCAATGTGTAACTAATGAAACTTCAACAGTATCTCATGTTTTCTCAGATGTAATTTATGTTGTGTCTACATTGTAGAAATACAGGTAAAAGTTCAGCCCATTTGAGGCCCATTTTGAACAAAGTCACGTGTCTTCATGCTAATTCAGTTAGTCTTGAACCGGCAAAGAATACCACTGAAACAGCTGCATTGTTTCCTATGAGGAAGGACTACCAATTCTGATAATGTATCCACATATGCCTCCAATAAGAAGTAGCGGGAAATGGGGGTCAAAGTTGACATTGCTAAGGCTGACAAAACATCAGAAGATGGAGATATAAATCTGGCAAAGTCAATATTAGTCAGATAGGAGATATGAGGACTTTGAAGGAGACATCTCCAGATCAATGCACCAGCCCTCAGGGCTTTTAAAGTGGACCCCCTCCGCCCTGCCCCACCCTCATCTCTCCTCTCTTTAACTCTGCCTGCACTCCAGCCTCTATCTCATCCATCTCATCTGCTCCAGTCCTGTTAGGCTGCTCCCGCTCGCCCAGCTGCCTGCTCAGGAATCCACATACCACCTTTTCTCTGCGCTCCCCCACCCCTGCCAAAACCCATTCAGTCCACAAACAACAAATAACTTACCTCAGCTGATGGATGACTCGCAGTGAAACCTAAGATGGAAGCTTTCATCTTGTCTGCAGTGCTACTGACAGCTTAACGACAGTAGAGGCATAACTTTTGATCATGAAATAATTGGCAGAGTAAAATATTTTTCTGTGCTTGCAGATATAGGCTGACAGTACATGTTTTTTTCATAAAGTGTATTTGCAGTGCATACATGTAGATTCTGTTTCAGCTATTATAAGAGCATTTCAGGCCATAGGAGCAGGTCTGGAGCTATCGAGGCTTTTGTCCAAGTCTGTCATAAAGTTGAATTGGACAGTTGATTTCACAAAATGTTCTTCTTAAACGCTGTTTGAAGCCTGAAAATATTTCCCTTATTTATTAGTCCTGTTCTCAGAGCTCAAAGAACTTTGTAGACCTAAAGTTTTGATGTTTTTTTAAGCTCCAAAACTTTAAATCCTCTCTGATAGTTAAGTTTACAAATACAGGAGCAACTCTGGGTCATATTTCAAATTTTTACAGTAACAATTATAGCTGAGTTGGCCCTGCAGAGCAGAGATTTACTAACCAAACTGAGAGTGCCTGTATACAGACCTCAGATCAATCTTTTCTTATAAAGTGCTTCCGCAGCAGTTCTACTAAAGGCAGATCGGCTCCCAAGAGGAGATAGTGTTTATGTGTCCTGTATAGCTGATTTAGACCTGAAAATAAATGTGCTATTGCACAGTATAGCTGAGAAAGGATAGGAAAGGTTCTGAAATGTATTTCATATTAGAGATTGGTGTGTGGTTCCTTCTGTAACATTTTCAGATTAAATAAGGTAAGCATTTGTAGACACTTGACTCTAAATACAGTGTAATAAAGTTCACAACGTCCCCTAATTAGCTGTAACATTTTATTTCAATTCATAATTAGTTTAATTAATGAGATATTCTTGCCTATATTTGATAGCAATAGTATGGTGAGAGGAAATAAGGGTAGAAGAATTGGGGGTGACATGTAACAAGGATAACTTGAAACGTGAACATGGTCAGGTCCTAAAAACCCCTTTACCACCGCATGATTTTATTATTGTCAATACAACTTTATATTAAAAAAGCATGAGCAAATTTTTTATCTGCAATAGCTGTGCTTAAAGTAATTTTTTCAGCTGAAAATAACTGGCAAAACAAATATGACAAACCAATAAAATATTCTACAATGAATTTCACTCTGAAATCTATGAAGCTATAGCAGTAGATCACCTAGGAGGACCAGCTTTCCCCAGCACCCCTCAGACATACCAGTTATCCCTCCATAGCTTTTTAAAAAATCAGTTTACTGTATATCATCATATCATTCACTGCCAATCCAGCCAATGCATGACCCCCTATTTCTGTTTTAACTCCCAAAATGTTTATTCAGTCAGTGCAGTTCTTTCTTTGAGGTTTCCCCAAAACCAGTTAACCAGTTTGTTAAATATCCCCTCCAGACATGTTTTACAACATATAACAATTCACTGCTTGGAATAAAAATTTGTGTCTGGCATGTTTTTTTTTTCCACCAAAAAAAGTTCAGTTACCTTGTTAAAAATCCTTCAAATTCGATCTACTCCTTCTCCCTCATTGAAAAATCCAGAACCCATGAATATACAAATATTTTTCATTTCAAAAGTTGAAACTACAAAATGGCACAAAAATGTCTCTTACTTCACTGAAGTTCATTCTCGGTGTATATGCACCGGAGGCTTCAAGTTCCTACATCACACAGTTGTGATGTTACAAATCATGCTGGTAGGTACACCCTTAAACTCAGATAACTCAGAGAAAATTTCCACTTTCAGCAGATGAATGTGAAAATAGCCTTCTGGTGTCAAACTCTGCACATACATCATTCTGCACAGTGAAGCTCAAACTGAAGGAAAAGAAAAACACATTTTTGACTGGAGGGAGACTTTAAATTCCCTTTTTCCCAAGGCCACTCCTAAACCATCATAACCTCCTTGTCAAATACACTTATACTCTACATATCATGGGTCCTCATATCAATGCTTTTCACCACCAGCAGCATTTAGGATTTCCCTCCACAACAGCAGCCTTTCTTCAGGTCCATCACGTCACCTACAGAATCTCATATGCATTTTTCAGTCAGTTATTAAATGTATAATGTTTAAACCAGTCCAAATGATTCTGCACAATAAAAAAAAAGCAAGGAATGTGAGTTATCATGCTGGTCTCTTCTGGTTCAGGTAGCAGTGAGCTCCTGCTGGCTCAATTTAGATCAATTCACTTAAATTCAATAAACTTAATTGACATTTGATATGTGTTGACAAAACACAATTATAATTACGAAAGAGATGTTAAGGAATGAAAATAACAAAAACAAAAGAAAATCTACTGATAATAAAATTAAAAAAAATAGATGTTAATATCAGGGGTAATAAAAGATAGCCATTAGACTATAAAGAAAAACATACACACACACACACACACACAAGAGAGATGGTGGCAGTAAGTAGAATATGGTAAGAAGTATATTTATAAATGTCTCTCTGTCTATATGTCTTCACATTATTTCTTTTCCCCAAGAATGAGGGCTCATTTCTCCTTTTCTGTCAGACTTCGGAATTTGGGGCATTTTTTTTTTTCAAGTTTTGGAAAGAATTCCTTCCTAATATTTCTGTAGTTTTGACATGTCTGTTGGAAAGTGTCATTTTGTCATCACAATGGCAGCACAGTCTGTCCTCTCTGGGCAGCCAGGTCTGCCTGTGTCTGTTATTGCCAGACTAAAGTCACTCTCAGTCTGTACATTGTCAGTGTCTTTCTCAGGTTCTTATCAGTTCTGCCACAGTATGCTGTCTGTTAAGGGCTGAATATATTTCTAGATTGTGTCGTGAGCGTGTAATAATTATAAGTTGGTTAGGTCAAATCTTCTGAGTGATAGTGTAGCTGCTCTGAGGCTGGCTGGGGTTTGTGATGTCAGAAGGTGAAAGGTCAGCCAGCCTCAGGACCAGTTGGCTGAGGGGGCTCCTTTCTATGTTCAATTTGTGGCAGGCAAGAGCTTTATAATGGTAACAGGCAGAGTAGCTCTTTTTTTTAATACAGCTTCAGAATTTGACAGATCTCTTTTGAATACTTAGAAGTAAAGCATATTTGCCTAATTCAGCCCTGCATGCAGAGTTTGCTGGAAAATACCTCTGTAGGACTCTGCAGGCAGGGTTTCAAATTGGATTTTTGTCTCATTTTACCTAAACATTTTATAGCAAGAGGCCCTATACCTCACTGCCATACAACGCAATCAAGATCTTCAAAATGATTTTTCCATGTATCTCCATTTTGAATGGATTGTTCGCTGTAACATTTCTTGGTCAATAAATTCCAATTTTCCTAGAATTTACTTGACCCCAGAGACTCATCAATTAATTGTAATTGGTTTTATAGATATTGTTCTTTTTTTGCTCGCAGTTATGTTGATTTAGAGTCTGTGAGACTGTAACTAAGGCGGAGCTGCTGGCTGTCTGGATTCTTGTGTTTTTGGTTTGTGACTTTTTTTTTTATGTCTTCCTAATGGTTTTGCAGTCTGAATCAAACCACCCTTTCCTGTTAATTTTCTTTGGTTACTTTGTTTTGTAATTTAAGTTTGATCATGTGGCCAAATGATCAAATATGTGGTTAATGTTTACCAGACACAGCTCTACACTTTCTGTATTCTGAGGATAGATCTGGATCAGAAAGGAGTCGAGAAGAGACTGGATTTCTTCACTGATCATTGCTTCCTGGCACTGCTCCAGACTGCTTTGTGCCCATCTGTAATACGTCTTTATTTTGTACAGCTTACAGGGCGGAGAATGTGAGCAAAGTATGTTACCTGTGTCTGCTCCTCTCAGATACAAAGTGATCTCAGAGTGATCTGATAGAAGCATTTGTTCTTTCACTGTGAAGGTCTAAATCTGTTACAGCATTATCAGCAGTGCTGCTGCCAAGGTTTGAACAATACTTACGTAACGTCCAGCCTTCCGTTGACAATGTACAGACCCAGCACTCTGCAAAACTGCAAGACTTGTTTGTGTTTTTGTTAGAATTATTATAATTATCAATATTACTATAATTATTTAGCTCCAGTGATGTAACTGTCACCTTTAGTACTAGTAAAGTCTAACTTCTCACCAATTCCAGCATTTAAATGTCCAAAGGTCAGCACAGATCTTTGAGTCTGCAAATGACTGATTACTTTTTCTATGGTGGAGAGAAATATAGAGATTCTATTGGAGGAATATAAATTGCACATGAAAAATGTTTTCTCAGTGGAAATGATATCTTTTTAAGTTTTTAACTAAATGTGATGTTTCCCTTTTTTCATTCTGACTTGTACCATATCAACATTTCGCTGAGTCTCTGGTGACTCTATTTAGTTTTGCTGCTGGGACTATGAACTCTCTACAGTTAGGAGAACAAGTGGCAGCATCTCCTTTGCACCAATTCTCCTGTAAAATAACAATATCAACATCATTGTTTAGGTTAAGTCAAAGTTTCTACTTTTTAAAGCAAATAAATAAGAGTTTAATGAATATTACAAACAGATATGCAAAATGATTTCATTGTGACTGTAACAGATTTTTATTTTTTTATCAAAGAAAAGAAAGATATAACTGTTCTGAACATAAACTAAATTTACAATTTGATGATTAAATAGAGCAGGGGTTCTCAACCTATTGTAACTTAAGGCCCACTTATGATTATTAAAATATTTCTGAGGACGACATTCCCAAATGAATGAAGAAAAAAAACCTGAGCTGTAAATATTTGTTATGCCACATGTTATGTTAGCTGTAATGACCAAAACAAATATTCAGTTTATCCTCAGTGAGAAACGTGTGGCTTGATTCTGGGAAATAATAAGATCAAGTCATGGTGGGATGGGTGGAAGGCTGACACGCAGAGTAGCATACAAAGTTGCTTTCAGTTTGTTCCTTGCCTTTGATTTTGTGACAGTCACAATGGAAAATCCTGACTCATATAAATAGGTGGTTGTGAAAGGCAACAGAAATTTGATTGCCTGTTTTGACAGAGAGGGATATTGACTGGCAGCCAGTATCCAGAATGAAGCATAGCATAGCACACTTGTGTGAGCTGAAGCTTCAGGCTGCTGTCTGCTGATAGTTCCATCAGTTAATTTTCCAAAACATGGATAGAGACTTCTGAGGCAGGATCCACAGAGAAAGCTACCTAGCTAGCTAATGGTGGCAAAGCATGTTTGTCTCTACCTAATGATATGTCATGATTCGATATTCGTAACTGGTCATTGAAATTATGCATTTCTTCAACATTTAGATGTAAAATTAACTAGCTTGGGTAAATTATCCCCCCCCCCCCCAAAAAAAAAAAAATTTGTAAACCATTTAGCCGTACCACTGCCTCCACGGCCCACTAGATGGCGCTCTGACCTGTGGGCTGCAGCCCACTTGTTGAAAATGGCTGACATAGACCATTAATTACATTAAGTACATACAGTATCAAGACACAGTCTCACTGAGGATAAACTGAATATTTATTTTGGTCGTTACAGCTAACAGTGGCATAACAAATGTTTACAGCTCAGGTTTTTTGTCATGTTACTTTTTTTTCATTTATTTGGGAAGGTCGTCCTTGGAAATGTTTTAACAATCAGAAGTGGGCCTTAAGTTAGAGAGGGTTGAGAACCCCTGCTCTATGTAATCATCACATTGTAAATTTAGTTTAGTTTGTGGACCATTTGTTAAGAACCACTACCTACTCTTTACTACTGATCATGACCGTGGCCCATAAGATGAGAGCACGATGTACTCAGGATCTCAGTGTACTCTTTTGTCGTTGTGGCTGCACAGTCAAAGCAGCAGCCCGAGCCTCTCTGTTGCGTTTCCTAGTAGCTCAAGTACATTTGAGTTAAGTACATTCACTATAATGACTCTGCCAGCCACTGACCTCTGAGTATGTCAGTGGATGATGGAAGTGAACTAGCCACAGCTGGCAACAGTGACACAGAGATCTCCACTAGAGCATGATACCTCTGTACAGTAACGATGACATATGCAAATAAAGTTGAAAATGAGAAAAGTGTTCCTTTAATCTAAAATTAATTACCTGCTCCGGCCTAAAAATAAGCATATTCGCCTGATGTTTCTGCAGCCAATGTCTACAGTACATTTGTCATGCAACTACTAAAGCACGAACACTGTGCACTGTGCAGTATATGTACTGTAGACTAATGGACAAGCAATCTGCACTCCAACCACTTGAATTGGTCTCCTCATTAGACTCTAATCAGACTTTAATATGGCTCAGTGTTGTTTTACAGCGCATGTGTGACTTATGTGTGACTAGTCAGTTAATCAGTGTACACTTACTTTAATGTACTCTTGATAGATTGAAACGATTTTGCCCCTTGCTCTGCCGCCTGCCATTTCAACGTCATTAGACATTATTGTTATGATAACCAGGACAAAATCCTTGGAATGGCAAAGGCCGAGGGAACATTTGATTAAATGCATCAATCTCTATTAGGAGGCCATACATGGAGTCTATGCTTAATACATACAGACGATGAAACCCGGTGCACTGCTGGTACAAATTAAAGTGACGTTTATCCAACTTATCATTGGAACCGACCTTCTTGTCACTGAAATAAGATGCCTTGAATATTTATGGAGAATATGAGTGAATTTCAAGCTTTGAAAAATGTTATTGCTCTGCCAGATAGTTCAGTACATGTTATATGAACTCTGGTTTATCACGCCTGAATAAGAGCTTTGTAACAGCTGCATGGCACACTGTGCACTATTTCTGATTCGGCCATTTATAACTGAAAAGTATACCTTTGGGTTAGCCACAGGCAATGCATGTTTTCTCTGTGCACTTTCTGACATTGCACACTGTCTGTTATATGTAGCATTCGTTGACATATGCTGCCCTCTCCATGTGCTTTTCATCCTCTGTCTGCTGAGCGTGGTCTCATCCGGTCTGCTTTTCTTCAGCTAATACTAATATTGTGTAGGAAATTTCTGATACAGTATGAGGCCCAACCATTGTTACACAAAAAGTATAACACTACTTGTGGGCGTTACCTTGCACAGCTTATCTCATCCTTCCCCGTCCCTGCTGCTGATGATAGGCAAATCAACAGTCTACATTGGGAGCAGTCCAGACAGACAACAGCAAGGCAGGAAGCAGTGCTACGTTGTGAGACTTGAATATGTCAGCAAAGATGCAAAGAAACTCCAAAAACTGTAAATATTCATATTAAAGATACACACTGTATTGAAGGTTTGGATGTTTTGCATACTTTGCATACTCAGAGTTATTTTTCGCATCGACAGAGCCAACAATAATGAACACCAAGAGGCAAAATATTTCCAGAACACAGCAATCTCCAAAAAATACAGCCATTTTCCCCAGAGGGTTGGATGATTACACAGATTAAAGTAACACTATCAGACATCTTAACAAAAACCACAAAACATAATAACACCTTAAAAGGACTTGTTATGTGCTTTCTTAAGCTTAGTCAAGATGATATTGTGATAATACGCCATTCTTCGCACTATAAAAGACTTTGATTCTGTGTCTGATTTCAGTGTTAAACCAGTAATAAGAGTAATGTTAATGGCGTAATACCACCATTTTATGATAGCAAGGCTGGGTATCAATTTCAAGGGCCGGTAATGGACTACTGGTGTGAAAGAAGAAGTTGTGGAATGTTCCAGGTCTCCTTGTACAAACACAAGACAGAAATACGTGGCTGCTTAACAATAGATATACTGACATCTGTGGTCTTTGTGGTTGTGGGGGAAAAAAAACGTTTCTTTTGCACAATATAAGGGAATACACTTGCAAAACAATCCTAGTCAGAATCGATAATAATGTGAAACTAGTTTGTTTTGCAGTGGACTTGTCTTTGGGTGTATGTGAGGAAGCCCCAGCAGGAAACAGAAGGAGAGCCTTTGAATACGCTGCACTACTTTCTTTCCTTACTTTGTTCAGTCTTAATCACAGTGAACAAGCAATCTCCATATTCTTACTGCTCATGTGGCCAGATTTGTATGTAGTATGCCTCGGAAATATCTTCAACTTGATTACAATCCAGTCAAAGCTATTACATTATAATTTATGTGAAGTCTTGGCAACCTAGCATCTGAATATCACACAGGCTGCCAGATATTTGGGAGGTATTTTTCTCGTCTGGATTATAAGAATCAAATCCAATTTATTGTTGCGCCCAGGGCCATATACCATTGAGGACACAGAGGTCTGGGAAGTTGGAGGTATTACAGTTGAAAACCTACACATGGTGGGAAATAAAAATAAAATAAAATAAAATGTAATAAGAATATAACACTTAATTTGACTGGTATGTAATTTCCCAATAATTTACTGGTAAGTCTCCTGGAAAAAATGGTATTATATGGGGAAAATATTCTAATATAATACACTGCTGCATAGGGAAAATAGAGACAAGCTTCTGTGACAGAAACATAGAGTTTGAGTTGTTTGTTTCCTGAGGGCCTGCTTAATTTAAATAAAACTTGCAAAAAAGAGTTGACGAGTTAATTCAATATTTGAAAAATACAATAGTTAAAAATGTTGAGAAACTTTTTTTTTTAAATCTCTGTGTATGGATGGTAGTTCAATTCATGACCTCAGTATTTATAGAATCCTGATTGGACCTGATTCTTGTCAAGTTTAAAAGCAATTAAGTTGCTCACAAAAAGCTTTGAAACCTTGTCGTAGCCCTGACGCAAACCCTTCCCTATTTATACCAGAATATTATTAGGCCCTGAATAACAACATTTGTTTGGGTTCCTCTCCAGAGGAAGTTGGTTGGGGAAGGTCATGGTGGTTACGGCTGTTTGTCAGTGTGGCTGCAGAGCTGGAGTCCTGGAACAGATTTCTGGACGGGTCTTCAAAACAGAGGCCTGCCATGTTTCTTCCCACTGTTGAAAAAGTAGACCAAGAGGCCCTATAGAATAACACGGAATGCCTGGAGCAAAAATAATCCTCCCCATATCACACAATAGGGGAGTATGTGGATTTTGTCTCCAGCACAGCTCTGAAAAATGTGCAGATTGATAAGAACACTGCCCTCTTTATCATGAGAAAGAAAGATACAGGTTTTACTGAGCAGGCTTACCAAGCTATCCATCTGACTTCCTGGCAGTCATGCCTTGTGCTGCATCCATCATACACATAAAGAAGTAACTGATACCATACTGAATGTACTGAGCGGCAGTCATGATTATACACACCAGGCTATGGTACAGTCTTATTGTAACAATGTGTAACAGTGTATAACAGTGTAAAGATGTAAAGATGCTGATGTGTTAGTAATACATAAACAGTTTTCACAAGATTCTGATGGATATTTTAACAAATCATTCATTTTAACAAACAGACAGCTATCAATTAATCAATTAGTGAATAAGTAATGGCAAAAGACTGAAGCAAGAATGGAGGGGAATATACTGTACAAATAAAGAAGCATTTCGTTTATTGTTTCACTAAAAATTAATATGTTACATTTTAATAAAAACAAGAAGGTGGGTTATGTGCTGGATCTAAACAAGACATAATGTGTCAATTAGTGATGTCTAGGGGTACTGGAAGGTGGATTTTTTTTCACATTTGAAGAGAGCCCCTGTTTCCAGTCTTTATGCCAATCTAAATATCTCATTGCTGAAGCTTCAATAGAGGAGTTGTATCAGTCTTCTCATCTAACTATATTCATTAAATATTCCTTTAATTTGTTGAAGGACAGGAAACAGTGATGGAAAATGGGGATGGGGAACATCAAGAAAAGAAGAGAACAGACAGAACCAAATGATGATGACATAGACAGGACGGTGACCTCTCATCAAGCAACTGCCTCAATAAAAGAGTTAGCCAACCAACAGCAGAGCTGCAGTAGTATTTTTGGAACTAGGACACATGAAACACTGAAACAGAATTTCAATGTACAGTGCTGAATGCTCAACAGAAACGTAATTCACCCCATCTATCCTGTCTGCTCTTCCTCTCAAGTATTGAAAGAACAGGTGACAGGTGACATAAATCCACTTTTTTGTATCTTACTGTGACTTGTGAATATGGATAAAACTCTCCCAGAGCTAGAAAGTAAAGAAAACATGGAACTGCACCACTGGCAATAGTAGAACAACATTATATGTTCCGGTGATTTCACAGGAGTAGGGCGACATATACTGTAAGATTTTCCAATTGTGACTTAATTAATAGGCCCATATAAAGTATCTTGGCACGGGCACACAAATAAAAACCTGCCTCTTGCCACAGTGACATTCATTTTAATTAAAGTAATCAAGAAGTGAAAATGAAAATGAAAATGGGTGGAAATAGTTATTAGAAAAAAGTAGCCTTATGGTTTTGGAAGGTCCCCAAACTCAGGATTATTTTTTCATGACTTTCATGGAAGTCAGCCCAGAGAGAGCAAAATGTTTAGGTGACGAAAAACAAAGGACGAGTGCCAGGGGCAAAATGTCCCAAGGGTTCCTGAGAGTTTAGTAACACTGATGTTGAATGAAAGATGCATTTATTATTGTCACCAAATACAAGGGGTGTGGTAGAGGTCCCTCAAATACTACAGATACTGTATGTATACACTGATGAAGGTTTTATCTTGAGAATCCTCATCTTAGATACCAGTTTACTCTGAAAGGGAAGGGCTTCCAGATGGCAATCAACAAAAACAAACATTGTACAGCTTCAATTCTAAGATATTAATTTATGTTATAGGAACAAAATGTGAATGTTTTTGGCTTATATGAATCACAGACCTTATTTTCTGCACAAAATAAAAGCCATGTGCACTGGAAATTGTATTGTATTGTTTAAGCTGTTTTTCATCTGATTTAAAAGCTAACTAAAGAAACTTGAACTAAAAGACGTCACAATCACATAGTTACAATCTATCCAACTCTGCACTGTTCCTGATTTGCATTGGTCACTTCACAACAGATGATCATTTCTGAGATTTCAGATCATCATTTCTCTGATCATTTCTGCATTGATTGGACCATCTGGTCAACTAAACAAAGACAGAAGCTATTAGTCACTAAACATTAGCATTCGTTGCTTTGGTGATTGCGCCTGCAGGATACTTAACTGTAAAACAAATCCAAATCCATCTGTTTATTTGAATTGATTCTCTCATACTACAGACAGTATTGTTCTGTGAGGAGAAGGGTCTTGTTTCATTTTAACATGCCCTTTAGTAATACACAAGATATGTTAGTAAGTGACCACTTACGGAACAAGACAAGAAGCAGAACATTTGGACAGAGTTTGTTGTCAAATCCTATTACTTCATCTATCATATCTATAAAACAGCTTACCTTAGGTGCACCAGTGGGCATAAAGACATGCACTTTGTTCAGTCTCTGCACTCTGACAATTCCAAGTTTTCCACACCAGATTCCACTACACTGATAATGCAACAGCCCACGTTTGAAACAGCGTCATAAAAAAGTTTGGTAGAGATGTGTTCTTAAAGTGCTGATCCCTGAAATCTTAGTAGATTTGTCAGAGTAATTGAACAGTACTTAGGCTGGCAGCAGAAACTGCACATTTTGATTAACTGCAACTGATGGAGTCATAAAGGTTTGTGTGCGTGACGTCATGCAGATTGATTTCTGTGTCGAATAAACTGATGTGAAAGCAATGAAAGAGTAATGAGAATTATTCCACTATACACCCAAATAGACAAACTCGTACAGTCATGAAACACGACATTCTGTTTTATTGTCTGAAAATCCATCTTGTGATTTATTGTCATGAATTTCACTTAAAGCCCCGCGATTCGTCTGGAATGCTATGTTTGCTGTGTTTCCTCCTCTCTACGTATGTGAAATGAATAGTCTATGGCATGTTAAGTGACGTTTTTATAGAATCCAAATTGGTTCCAAGATTTTTATGTATTCATTAAAAGTGAAGCAAAAATTTTAGAGGGAGAAAACAAGCAGACTGAATTCGACTCTAATATGACAAATGGCAAGAGAGGGAGATGCCAAGCTGAATGTGAAGCGGGCCAACTAGAGGCAGAGCACGGCAGGAGTCGATCAATGGCATCAATTAGCAGCTTGTTTCTCTGCCAAAGTGTGGCTGCTAAACACTGTTGCATGTTGGGAATTATGCTACTCTCATGGAACTAGATGAACCAGTTGCTCTCCTGAAGGCAGTTACTGCAAACCATCAATGATGACTGATATGGCACACAGAGCACAAATGAATGAATCTAACAAGATCAAGATAGAATCCTTTAATGATTGTTTAACCTTTCTGAAAGGTTAAAGGATCTTTTTCATGAGTGAGGGTAAAATGGAGCTTGAGGTTGACAGGCAGATTGGTGCATCATCAGTGGTAATGTGGATGTTGTACTGGACCATTGTAGTGAAGAAAGCAAAGCTCTCAATTTATCAGTCAATCTATGTTCCAACTCTCACCTATGGCCATGTGCTTTGAGTAGTGACTGAAAGAATGAGATTGTGGATACAAGCAGCTGAAATGAGTTCCCTCTAAAGAGTGTCTTAGCCTTAGAGACAGGGAGAGGACCTCAGATATTTGAGATAGTTCAGAGTAAAGGCGTTGCTTCTCTGCATTGAAAGGAGCCAGCTGAGGTGGTTTAGGCACATGGTTAGGATGTCTCCATGATACCTCCCTCTAGAGGTGCTCTGGGCATGTTTAACTGGCAGGAGACCCTGGGGCAGACCCAGAACACGCTGGAAGGATTACATATCTCTCCTGGCCTGGGAACCCCTAGGAATTCCCCAGGAAGAGTTGGAGCGCATTGCAAGAGAGAAGGATGTCTGGGTTTCCTTACTCAATCTGATGCCACCGCAACCTGATCCTGGATGAGCAGTGGAAAATTGATGGATGGACATGGATGTGGCAGCATGTCTGTAAAGGAAAGTTAATTTTGATGTTTAAAATAACATCATAATGGTATTATTCTTCTGATTGCTAGTGTTGAGTGAAGGTTGTTCATCTTCACATTAGTAATTGTGCTTAATAACGCAAGATCCCAGTTCTGTAGAGTTCTCTTCTTCTCTGAGCTAACGTCTGAACAATAAAACAAGACAAGAAAGGAAAATTGAATAAAAGTCACATTCACTCACCTCCTCACAGGAGCAACATCTGTTTGCAGCACAGATAGTTAAGCATCAGCTACTGTAGCTTTGTGCTAGTGAACAGTGGAAGTAAAGCTCTGATTTAAGCATGTTTCAAATGTGCTCCTTGCGTACTCTGCTTCGCACTGAGTTCTGCTGATAAAGTTTCATCACCAGTAGGTTGTATTAATCCCCACTGGTTTCCTGAACTCTTGGAGGGGTTTTCTGGCCAAGACAAAATACTGGGAGACCTTCCAGAATTACTTAAAGTAACAATCTCAAAGATCTTTTTGGCGGCATCTATGGCAATAAATGGCAATTGCAGGTACGTTTTTGGACCTAACTTCCCAGAGATCCAAACAGTATTGCCTGTATGATGTCAGTTAGTTGGCACCTGGGCCATGCCTCCAGTTGAAGAGCAAGTCTGTTGTGTTAGCGCTGCATACCCTCTCTGATGGAACAACCACTGCTGGGTTATGGAAAACACATCACTAACTGTGTGCTGGTTATGATTTTTCCTGGGAATGTCGCCACTGACACCCAGTTCATAATAATGTAAATGCAAGGGCTTTCATCAGTGGGCCATAGGCTCAATCACCATTGTGTTACCTCATTCGGTGATAGATAGTGACTTAACAGATATTTATTTAAATGAAAATCTTCAAGATTATTACTTTAAGACCCTCAGCTGTGTTTCCACACAGAACTTAGAGAGGAAGCCCAGAGATGATTTTTCAGAAATTGACTTGACATGTTGATGAATGGTTCTGCTGAAAATCTGACCACCAGATACATATCTTAAACCAGCTCTCAGCTTCGAGGAGTGATGGCGGTTGGATAACACCGTCCATGAACACGGATTTAATATTGAAGTAGTGTAAATGTGCATTGCAGTTAGTGTGGGGAAGGCAGGAAGAAAATGATTTCAGAGGCTCTGTTCTGGCCAAATCAGACACTGTTTCCAGGCAAATCAAAGCTGCCGGTTCAGCCAGGAGGACATTCTTTTATTCTCTGTTGCAGCCAGCAGGCTTTAGTAAATCCTCACACAGGAGTGTCCTACCTGCTGGGTGTATTTTTTTAAAAAAGGGTGCTTAGCCCCAAGTCCCTCCCTGGAAATCTCACCTCTGCTATTTAGCATCCAAATGATTCTCCCTCACTCACACACACACACACATGCACAACACACTTTTCATCCCCCCTCTTGCTCTTTTTTGTAACTGGTCATACTGAGAGACAATGAACATCAGATGTGTGTAATTGCCGTTGGGATCTAAAGGCCTGGATGCACCTGTGATGTATAAGATGAGACAATTTGTACAGTCATGAAACACGACATTCTGTTTGTCTGAAAATCCATCTTGTGATTTATTGTCATGAATTTCACTCAAAGCCCAGTGATTCATCAGGAATGCAATGTTTGCTGTGTTTCTTCCTCTCTACATATGTGAAATTAATAGTCTATGGCAAGTAAAGCGACATTTTTATAGATTCCAAATTGGTTCCAAGATTTTTATGTATTCATTAAAAGTTAAGCAACATTTTTAGAGGGAGAAAACAAGCAGACTGAATCTGACTCTAATATGACAAATGGGGAGAAAGGGAGCTGAATGTGGAGTGGGCCAATGAGAGGCAGAGTACAACAAGAGTCGATCAGTGGCATCAATTAGCAGCTTGTTTCTCTGGGCCAGCCAAAGTTGCTGTACAGGCTGCTGTACAGTGCTGCGTGTTGGGAATTATGTGATTCTCATAGAACTGGATAAATCAATCTCTCTCCTGAAAGTGGTTCCTGCAAACCATCAGTCTTGGTAGAATGAACAAGATTAAGACAGGGAGATCAGTGCTGAAAGGTTTCCTAAAAGGTTAAAGGATCATTCTGATATATTTCAGCTTGGGTCTTATTTTTAGCCATGTTGGTTTGTCAGTAGGTCAGTCCATCTCTTGAGTCCAGACTGGACTGGACTGGATTGCCATGAAATGAATATGTACAGGCATTCATGATCCCCAGAGGATGAACCCTGGTGACTTTGGCGACCCCCTGCTTTTTTCTTTAGCATGACCTGCAGGTTGACACTTAAAGCTTTTAGCGAAATGTCTTGAGAACTACTGGACGCGTTGCTGAGAAGAGAAATTCTAGTGACTATGATGACCCTCTGACTTTTCCTTGTGCCACCATGAGGATGATATTTGTGTTTTTTCAGTGAGGAAAATATAGATTTCCATGAAATTTGGACATTCATGTCCCCTTCAAAATGAATTATAATTTGGTGAATTGTAGCACAAGCATTCAGACAATTAGACAATCATTAGTTTCAAACATTCAGGTTCTGAAAATGAAGGCAAATGGTAAAATCACTGCCCCAACTCTTTGCCATAAACATCCTTCAGAGTTTACAAACTGACCTCCTAGATCAATTTTCACCTATAGCCATACGGATGAACTGCCGCAGCAGGCTGAATTGCATTGTCAGTTTCAACAGGTGGTGAGCCAGCCACGCTGAAGTCACAAAAGAAGGCCAGTTTGCATTGGGTGTTGGAAAACAGTTACCTTTGCGAGGCAGTTGGATTTGCGAAATTACAACATCACAAGATTACATGACAATCCATCTTGTCAGGCTTCAAGTCAATCAGTGTCCTATGAGGGTTCTCATATATCTCATGATCATGCAATCTTGCAAATCCACCTGCCATGCAAGGTAAGACAATGGTAGACAGATGGTTCATCCAATCACCTGCCAAATACTTTTTGAAAGTGCCTGCCCTTTTCCAAACACTTTCCAAGGACGACTCCTCAGATGGTTCTGTATAACTTACCATCTGGTAACGTCAGGTTAGGCAAACAGGCACATAGCACCTTAAAGATGGCTGGCATGCCTGTTTCCAAATAACACCACAAACCCCACAGTGAACCAGGCCACAAAGATGGGAATGTTCATCCTGGAGACACAGAAGCATACAACAATGAAAAGACATCAGGTCACTTTTTGTGTCGTATAATCGTCCGACTGCTCCTGTGTCTTTCCCTATCAGATTCCATGTGTAGCAATGTCACTGTGGTCTGAGATCTCAGCAAATATTAAAAAAAAAGAGTACGATCTTACCATGACTGATAAAAATAATGGCCAAAATGAGAAAATATGATTCAAGCAGTAACAAGCTGGAATTATACTTTAATGGCAGGAGGTGGCATCATGTCTGTAATGGAAAGTTAATTTTGATGTTAAAAAAATATCATGATGGTCTTATTCCTCTTATTTCTAGTGTTGAGAGAAGATGATTTTACTTAATAACATGTAAACTCCCTGTTCTGTGGAGTTCACAACAAAAAAGTTTTTTTTTTCCTCAGGTTACAACAAAGAACGAAACGATCTGAGCTAATTTGGTTTCCAAACAATAAAACAAGACAAGAAAGAAGAAGTCAATAAAAGTCACATTCACTCACCTCCTCACAGAGTCGAGCAACATCTGTTAGCAGCACAGATAATTGAGCATCAGCTACTGTAGCTTTGTGCTAATGAACAATGGAAGCAAAGAGCTGACTTAAACAGGTTTTAAATGTGCTCCTTGTAGAACTCTGCTTTGTGTTCAGCCCTGCTGATAAAGTTTCATCACCAGTAGGTTGTATTAATCCCCACTGGTTTCCTGAACTCTTGGTGGAGTTTTCCGGCCAAAGTGAAATACTGGGAGCCCTCCCAGAATGACACAAGACCCTGAGCTGTGTTTCCACACAGAACTTTGGCAAGTTAGTGAGGAAGCCCAGAGAGGATTTGTCAGAAATTAACTTGACATGTTGATGAACGGTTTTGCTGAAAATTTGTCCACTTGATACATATCTTAAACCAGCTCTCAGCCTTGGGAAATTATTGTCCCCAATATAGAGCCCCTAGCATGCGCTTCAGAGTGTGAATAACAGACTAAGAGTGCAGAATGAAAATACAATGCTTTTGCCCTCCTCCTCCTTGCTCCATTTCAGAAATGTATACTGGTTTTTAATGACTTTTAAGTGTTTTTAACTGATCTACAGCTTGGCATTACTTGTGGAGTCTGATTCTGGCAGTTTGAGATGCTGACAGCCACCATGTAGACACCACATCATGGCTAGCTGAGGTGACACCTAACAGAGCTAACAGCTAATGGGGCTAACAGCTTACCTACTGTTACAGTAGGTAACCTTAGATTAGACAAATATGTTAAATCAATGGTGCAATCCTGCTTTTGTCATCTCAGAAACATTTCATGGCTTAGACCATTTCTTTCTACCAAAGATCTGGAAACTGTCATCCAAGCCTTCATAACCAGTCAACTGGACTACAGTAATTACTTGCTCTCTCGAATCAGTGCAAAATCCCTCTCGCTCATCCAAAACTCTCTTGACAGGATTTTAACTTGGACTGGGAAACATGATCACATTTTACTGGTCCTCCCCACACTGGCCACCTGTTGCTTTTAGAATTGATTTCAAGATTAAGCCCAGACACACCTCGCCCCAAGTTATTTATCAGATCTCTTATTTCCTTACATCCCTTCCCACTCCCTGAGATGTGCAGATACGTCATTCCATGTTGTTCCAAGGTCCAGATTCATACACAAAGGTGATGAAGCCTTTGCAGTGAGGGCTCCTAGACATTGGAATGACCTGCTTGAGGAGATCAGTGCTGCAAACTCTGTCTCATCTTTTAAATCACTTTTGAAAACCCACTTCACTTTTTTAAAACTGCTTTTCAGTGAAGCCATTTATATTTCATGGCATTTAAGTTTGTTGTAGAGCACTTTGTAACTGCATATAAATAAAGTTGATAATAATAATAATATTGTAGGAGTGTAAATGTGCATTGCAGTTAGTGTGGGGAAGGCAGGAAGAAAATGATTTCAGAGGCTCTGTTCTGGCCAAATCAGACACTGTTTCAAGGGGAATCAAAGCAAGAGGGAGGACATTCTTTTATTTTCTGTTGGAGCCAGCAGGCTTTAGTACATCCTCACGCAGGAGTGTCCTACCTGCTGCGCAGATTTTTAGAAATGGATGCTTAGCCCAAAGTCCCTCCCTGGAAATCTCACCTCTGCACCCAAAGGATTTTCCCTCACACACCACACCACACACGCACACACACACATACAACACACTTTTCATCCTTCTACCCCCCTTCACTTCCTCTCGCTCCTTGTGTAACTGGTCTTACTGAGAGACAATGAACATCAGATGTGTGTAATTGCCGCTGGGATCTAAAGGCCTGGATGCACCTGTGATGTATAAGATGAGACAATTACACACATGACAAGGTAATTAGTAAGGAGGACATCAAGTCAATTTAACAACCTTGAAGATTTCCTCATTAAATGTTGGTATTTCAGTGATTATCAGTGACAGTGGCCATGTGTGTCCCATTATCAGATGACTTAGAGCTTGCACAGCTAAGAAGTGTATTGGGTTGAGTCCAAACAAAGTTTACTTTCTCATGCTGCACATTTTGAATATAACAGCACACTTGGGATGCAACAATTTCAAAAGGTAATAAAAAGGAAGTTTAGTTAATCAACATGCTAGTGTTACATGTTACGTCTTACTAACCCCAGTAGAAATTGCACAAAAATAATTGTCTCCTTCTACATGTACTGAGTCTTACAATATAAATCCATATCCCTCAGATTGTTCTAATGTGTTTTTCATTAAGGATTCTCTGAAATTGTTTCTTGTTTGGTCAAGTTTCATGACATGCTTCATCTCATACCACAGTATACTCTTAAAGAAGACAAATATCCATACCTGGAAGACAACACACATTTGTGTTACTTTTCAACACATCATATGTTACTGATACATTTGCACACAACATATGTTATTAATAAAAAAAAATCTTATTGAAAAATAACAAATGTGCACTGTCCTGAAGAAGACACACAGATGTGGTAAATATGACACTATGCTTGACCTGAGTGTGACCTGTGTTTGTAATGGTTGCTATGGGAATAAAGTCTGTAAAGCTGACTGTTTGTTAAACTGTTTGATCTGTAGCAGCTGACCTTTGGTGGGCCATTTTGGGTTTAACAATAAACCAAACTCCATTAAAAAATCTACAAAATTCAAAGTGCTGTTGCCAATTAGCAAATTGTGACCCTTCAAACTGAACCGATGTCTACTCATGACCCCTTGTCAGATGTTGCATGCCTATCAGTTGTGAGCAGTTAACCAAAGAATTATGTTCTCTTTCTCTGTCATTTGAATAATTTTAGAGAGCTTAAGATGTTAAACCCTCACATATTTCATTATTAACAAGACTTACAATCTATAGCCATGCTACCAGCTCTGTGAGGCTGTAGTAAGGCACAGTGGTACTAGAGCTAAATGTAATGTTATCATACTAACACGCCTACAATGCCAATGCTAACATGATGTTAAGTGAGTATAATGTTTACCATGTTCACCATCTTAGTTTAGTTTGTTAGCATGCTACCATTTACTAATTGGCACTAAACACAAAGTAGCTGAAACTGATGAGAATGTCACTATGCAGGTATTCAGTTATAAACCAAAGCATTGGAAAAATACATAGATGATGGTGGGAAAAGTCCAGTTGTCAGTAAAGTCAGTAGACCTCTACCTCTGGGAACAATGAATGCTTGTACTAAATTCATTCCAATCCATCCAATGGTTGTTGAGAAATTTAGTCTGAGCCAAAGTGGGGGAATGACAGATGACATTCCCATCCATAGAGCCACAACTGCTAGAGTGGTTAATAAATAGCAAAGATTGGAGCAAAGTCAGAAAAATAAACATTTGTGTCGCAGAAGTTTCCCATCTTGTGAATCATCTCGACCCTCAGACTTATCTAGCAACCCCACTACTTTAAAATATCGTTTTAAACCTCCTCAGTACTAACCCTATCCCTATTTTAGTAAAAATCCATTAATAAATTGATACCTGCACAAATACTTGGTGAATAGCCTGATTTGGCTGAATAGTAAACAAGCATAGTCAGTGCCACTTGATGCAAGCATTAGGATGAATTAAGGAGATGATCCACTAATTCACTATCGTTCTTCACTCATATTCTTCTTACTGTATGAGCATTTACAAGTATGGTAAAATTAAACTGCTATTCTTTAAATGGTTCTCTCATCAAAAAGTACAGGTAAAAAAAATAATTGCATTCACATCACACCTGCACATCCTGGGTAAAATGTGGTGGAACAAGAATAAGAGCATAATCATGCTGAAACAATCTACCAATAATGGTTCAATGTGTGCAAACAACAAGCAGATACCAATGGTATTTCTCTTTACTCTGTTTGGTTTCTTCTCATCAGATGCCATGCAGTGGTATGTAATCCTTGGTAGCAGCTCAGCAGGACACCGTTGTTGTTTGGGAAGACTGATGCTCAGCCAGTGCTTTAGTCACGAGATCAGCACCATGAATCAATGCATGGCTGTACCTCAAAGGCAAACAGAGAAAAGGGATCATTCCCAGAAAGAGGAGAGGAGAAAACATGATGTTAACCATGAAAGTACATCTACTTCAAAACATGTACATCACACACAGCTCAATGGCTACTGTACAAAAGCGAAATGATCATCCGGCCAAAATCTAATCTTTCCTTGGTGGGTGTTGTGATATGTCTTTTCTTATTGTTTGCCATTGTTAGCTGTAGGGGGACTGTTGTTACGGCCCATTGTGTGTTAGGGGAGTATTCCCCTCTTCATCTGTATGTCAGGTGTCAATTGCGTCATTCATACTCTCTAAACGTAATTATAGAAAACCACAGTGTCTTCAAGCACGGATCTACCACAGAATGCTTGCATGAGTGCAATGACATCAGTCTGCAGCAATTGGTTTTAATTTCACAAGGTCGATAATAAAACTGTCATGGTCCTTGTGATATTATTTTTACCCAGAATTCTGCACTCACAGCACTCCAATCCCAATATTGATATTACTGCAATGAAATCAGCTGGACACCACTGCATTTCATTAGGCTGTGCAACCGGAGCATGTGGAGAGAATAAGTAAGTCCTATAAAAGTCTGGGTTTGCTGAATGGCTGGGAAAGGTTTAGCGTTATAAGAAAGAAAACACTGGGAGTGATAGCGAAGAGTGAGGTTTTACTGCTGAAATATTGGAGAGGTGACTGGGATTTCATCCAGGCAGATAGTCTTGTTTCTGAGATGGCTTAAACAGCTGAGACAGGTCGCAGCACAATGTTTACCGGCCAAGTCCAGGACCAGGATCAGGTCAAGGTGAGCGGATACATCAGGGTCTTGTCTGAGCTCTCAGACAGGACACCGGAGTTGCTATGTCTCCCGCCACGCTTGTAACACAGTCCCTCAATCCCTGTATTATGACTGTAATCCAGCCATAAAGAGTTATAGTCGCAGTATGAGCTCTCAACTCGCTAATGAATGAGAAAGTACTTTCAGTCTTTGTGTTGACTTTAAACCACAGAGTTGAACACTGGCCAAGGCTGATACCTGACTCCTGGCTCTTCTTGTCTCCTGTGATGGGACTTATTTAGTGATACATACGACACAAAGTCATTTATTAACATCCTAAATACTGGTCATACACAAAGTTAAAGGAGTAGTTCATCATTTAATGTGTTAAATATGAAACTACAGCAATACAGCAGATTGGTAGCTTAGCTTAGCATAATGACTGGGGCAAACAGCAAGCCTGACTCTGTCAAAAGGCTAAAAAAAATCCACCTACCACAGTTAACATGCTGTATCTCATTTGTTTAATCTGTAATGAAACCGAAGTTCAAAACAGCAACTGGTAACCTCTCGGCAAGACTCCAGGAAGTCATTCCTCCCGGCCAAGAAATAACCTGTAAAACCACAACCTGGCATTTTTTTTACACTTTGGTTTTGGTCATGATTAAATAAACAAGATATCACGTGTTAATTGGTGAACTTTCAAGGTACTGGTAGGAAGATTTTGCTACCTTTGGACAGAACCAGCTGTTTCCGCTTGCCTTCAGTCTGTATGCTAAGCTAACTGCTGCTGCTGCTGGCTGCCTCATTTCTCATCAGACAAATTTACTTTGCTGCAGTCATCTGCCTACAAGAAGTTAAAAGTGACTGAAAGGAGGAATTTGACACTTGATACCTTCTTTTTTCTACTATGTGATTCCCAAGAGAAACATGAAAGTCACTGTAATGCAGCCATCAAATATTCTTGATTTTCTTGTCTCCCATTTGTTAACAGATGTCCAAAAATATACGTCCATGTCATTATACCTGCTATCTGGGAGTTACAGTGAATGAGTGACACCCATGAGTGACGGAGACCAGGTAATGACAAGGGTGTAGAGTATCACTGAGACAAAATAATGACAAGGGTACAGTGAACGACTTTGACCTGGGACTGACTGTGTGTCAGACGATACAGCTGCTGTGTAAATGATGTGCTGAAGGATTGCAGCTATTTTCCTCCCTGTGCACAAGGTTTATCCTACTTATAATATTTGCTTGGATGGATTCTACTCTATAACACGACAGCTATCTGAATAAGATGGATTGGACAGTTTGGCTGGTAACTATTGAAATCAATAATCAGAGCTAATGAGGACACTTTATGGGGGTAAAGACAGAGAGTAAGGGTGCATTCATTACTGTCACATTTATACACATACACACATTGTGGTGTAAATCCCAGAGGCCCAAGCTGAGGCAGCCAGTGGTGCTGGTTTGGCTGGTGTGTATTTTGTGAGGTGCCTGTGATGATGAACAGTACAGCAGACTATACACTGCAGCAGTGCTGAACTCTTTAGTGAGCACTCAGCTCAAAAATATGAAGATGGCTTCATGAGTAAATCAGGCCTGCTTACTCTCAGTCTCAGTGCCTCAGTTCTTGTTCTCATAAACTTTAAACTATAATAACAACCTGCAAACTATCAAAGTCTCAAGCCGTGCACCTGTGCAAGGGCAAATGCAACGCTTAACACAGGCCTGCCTTCCATGATGGCACAAATGTCCCATCTCTGGCCTGATGAAATGTCATTCCAAGAAGGCCAAGCGTTGAGGCCTTCAGACACCTGTGGGAGCTTAGCTGTGTAAGCAGACAGTCTGCAGAGTGACACAAGGAGCTCATGTGATTCAGGAATAGGAAACTGCTTATGTGAATCTGGAAACAAAGCACTAAATGATGAGTTCAGCAATCATTTGCATTATTGAAATTCCTAATGGGAAAGACTATGAAAAGTCCAGATAGTGTTTCTAACCATACCATGTTTATTACCATAAAATATATTGGTAGTAGTCAACCATAATCTCCCTGAAGCAACCAAGAGGAGATGTGAATTACAAGCACACAGTATGCTTCAAATGCCGCAAGTTACTGTTTTCCGGTGCTTAACGTGAACAAATTGATACATTACCTGGAGCCCTGACAACAAAGTGACACGGTAATACCACCAGAAAGGCTGGATTTTGCTCACTTAAGTGCATAATGAGGTAAAGGAATGCAGAAGGGCTTATTTCATTAGAAATGGGCTTACTTCAAGTGCTGTATGCACAGTAAGGTTAGTCACATGTACAACCACATGTGTACATGTATATAAAGGTCTGCGGTGCTCACATTGTCAGGGTGAATAAAGGCATAGAGCTTTAAAGCCTTTTAGTCACCTGACTGAAATAGCTCTAGTTACGTCAGAGCAAACTTAACGTGATGTTGAGAATCTGAAATGAAAAAGTTTTCCTTAATTCATTTGACTAGATTAAACTACCCAAATTTAATCTAGTCAAATGAATAAACCAAATATGAAACAACCCACACAAATACAAAAGACACTATAGCTTCTACTCTGATGCAGGTTAGAGTGCAAATTATATCAGATACGAAAGAGTAAAACAAGGGTTATGACAGAGTTTACCATGTTGTACTTGGGACTTTCTATTACGGCCCTGGCTGCACTCTAGTGTTGTCCCTTATATTTCCTGTGTTTCCTCTTTGTGCTTCTTGTCCCCTGTCTATCTCCCCATGTTTTTGTGTGTGAGTGAGTGGCAGCCATGACTCCTCCTTCCTCTGGCTTCTCCCTGATTACTCCTGATACATAGTACCTGCTCTAATCACCACACCTTATCAGCCATACAGTATATCTTCCTCAGATTACCAGCCACTCTTTGCCAGATTGTTCAGCTACAGTAGTAGTCACACGCTCTTGGTTGCTCAGTCTTTGTGCTGTTCTTTGTTACTTCCTCATGTGCCATGCCTTGTGTACAATTGTTAATTCTCCTCTGCTCTCGGGATCCTCACCACCTGGTTACCTCTGCCTGCCTGCCAATCAGCCTGCTAACCAGACCATGATAACTTCCTCTGACCCACCTCAGTAGCACCATCACCATTCCCCCACCTGCTCACCTGCTTCATTATGTGTTGTTGAAATGTTGAAATAAATCCCTTTTTACATACACTATTGACCTGTCTCCCGGTCTGCATTTGGGTCCATTCACACACACACTATTTGGCCACAAGGACCCAGTGGACTTGGACCAAATTCAAAAAACTTTCAACAGTATGCTAGTTGGAACATGAGCAGGACCTCTGTGAAACCATGGGCACCGTCAAGTCATTCGCCTCTCACATGGCTCAGATTGGACAATAGGTTAACCAGCTCTTCTCCTATCTTGCTCCTCTGGTGCCAAACACTGGTCAGTTCTCCCACTCCAGTAGTTTCCACAGTATTGTCAGCCCCCCAGCTCAGGGAGCCCCCCACATCCCAGCACCTGAACAGTACGCTGGTGATTTAGGGACATACAGGGCCTTCTGGACTGTATGATTAATCCCTCTGTTCAAAAACTAAAGTTGCCCCCATCTCTCAATATTCATACTATGTTCCATGTGTCCCATTGAAACCAATTTTGTCCAGTCGTTTGTGCCCTCCAGCTAGTCCCCGTCCACCCACCTGGGTCATCAACAACCACCCTGCATTCACAGTCTGGCGGCTGCTGGATGTGCTCTGCTGAGGCTGTGGATATCAGTACCTGATGGACTAGGAGGCACACTGTCCAGAAGGGCTCTTCTGGACCTACCCAAAGCTCATCCTGGAATCCTGGACTTCCATAGAGATGACCCTGACAAGCTGGGTGGGTTGCCTGGAGGCTCCTATAGAGGGGGCGAGGAATTACCATCACGGCCCTGTCTGTGCCTTTAGTGTTCTCCCTTATGTTTCCCCTTTTCCTTGTGTGTCTTGTCTCGTTTGTCTCCCCGTGTGTGAGTGGCAGGCATGGCTCCTCCTTCCTCTGGCTTCTTTCTGATTACTCCTCATGCACAGCACCTGCTCTCATTAGCCAGACAGTATATCTTCCCTGGATTGCCACCCACTCTTTGCCAGATTGTTTAGTCAGCTACAGTAGTAGTCACATGTTCTTGGTTACTCAGTTTTTGTGTGGTTCTGAATTATTCCCTTGTGTTCTATGCCTTGTGCACTAGCATTAATGCTCCTCTGCTCTCAGGATCATCACCAACTGGTTACCTCTGCCTTTTTGTCAGTCAGCCTGCTGCCCACACCACTCACCATGTTCCCTCTAACCGGACTCTGTATACTCCTGCTGGACCAACTTTGTCTGGACCCCCGGCCATGACTATTCCCTCACCTGCTCACCTGCCTCATTCCCTGTATTGCAATAAATCTCTTCTTACATATACTATTGAACTGTCTTCTGGTCTGCATTTGGGTCCACTCACACCACAGATCATAACACTTTCTCTGAAGTCAGTATGATATTTCACAGCTTTTCCATTTCATGCAATAATATGCAGGGATGCAAGGTGCAGTATGTCTCAGAGACCTAAATAAAAAAGAAGTCGAGAACAAAGGTTAAATCTGACAAAATTAAACTGAGCTAGGTGTGAAAAAATTCAAATGTTTTCCAGACAGATGAAAATCATATAGAAGCATGAAAGATTAAGAGCCCACACCTGCCAGAAAGTGTTTCAGGTGATTCAATGGAGGGTGCGCCTGGATTCTTTCCCCTGTCCTTAAATGACTTCTCTGATGAATTATGTTGTAATAACCCTTAAAAATTCATTGTTGTAAATACATCATCACAAAAATACGGTTGAAGGCCTTTGCTCCACCCACACAGGTGTTTTCACTTAATTTACTTGATTAGACCTCTTGTCAGGACTGAATTGGTGTGTAGAGACAAATCTCTCACTCAGCTACTAGTTCAGCTGCATGTGTGAGAGCAGGACAGTTTACACCTTAATCTGATGTTTCACTGGAGACATTTGACATGGCAGAAAAGCACAAGTGCTGTTAATGATAAATCAGTTAAAAAAAAACAATGTCTGTTTCCCATTCAGATGTGCCAGTTCCAGGGTCCTCATTCTGTGCTTACTGGAACAGAGTAAATGTTATTAGTTATATCTGTTAGTCAACATGTCTGCCATGAAAAAGGCTGGTTGTTTTATAAAGTCTAACAATAGACTCACGGATCTGTTAAAATGGCTCTAGACTCTTAGTCTTGTTTTAATCTGTTGTCAGGAGGTATTAGAATTTTGTCCATTTTCATACCATCAAATCTAAGTTTCATACATTATAATGTATTGCCATCACACTTCCCACTCAAACCTGAGCACACTCATACCAACACAAATGTAGGCAGACCACACTTTTAAAGGGGCTACATACATCCATGCCATTGGACTGCAAGTCTTTAATAACAAAAAGAAACCCTCCATACAAAAGTATATGTACATGGTCACTTACTGAACTGTATAGCAATTTATGGAAATGATCTAACATGGTTCATCTTTCAGTTTTAAATACAATACTTCTCAACAGTCAGCAACCACAGTACTCGATCTGAAACACAAAGTGGGCTGCCGGTGGAGAGTCCATCTTTGTCATGGCGGGCGATGCAAAGCAGCTGTCCACGTCAGGACCCAGACACTGGCTGTAATATCAGTTTAACGTTTGACAATATTTATGTGTGACATTACATAAGTTTTATCTTAGGGAAAATAAAACTAAATATTGATTTCCTTTGAAACAAAGCACACACAACTGTTGACATAAATAATGCAAATAAATTGCCATTGAATACCAGTGCAAGAAAGCATTCAGAACAGGGAGACACGGGACAAAATCACAGACAATGGGATTGAGACATTTGCTATTAACACATACAGTAGAGCCTGAGTGACACATTCCAACAGAGTACAGACAGAATTCAATTTTTGGTCTACTGAATGTGAGGATCAGTGGACATAACATTAACATTGATGTTAATATTGATGGGGTACATTAAAATTAAAGAAATAAAAAAAAAAAAAAAAAAAAAGAGGACATGGAGATGGACAGAAAAACAATTGCACCGTATCCCTGCCATATGCTGTAAGCTCCGACCTGCCACTTTGGTGATCCTCATCTTAAGACCTGAAGGAGGAACACGGTCCTACGTGGAGAACGGTGATTGGGTTGCCCTGTCAAAAGGGGGGGGGGGTGCAGCGTGTCACAGTTAGGGAGTCTCTGATTGGGCTACTAGTTCCGGCTCCTACCTCACTTTGCAGTGTTAGAAAGGTCATTGGTGGGATTACTTGAAACCTAACTGTGATTGTGAGACCGTGTTTGCATGCTAATGTGAAACCCACCCCAGACACACACGCGCACACACACACGCCCAAGTTCTCCCTCCTGCACACGCCCACTGCCATGCATACTGAATGAAGGCTCGGGAAGCGTCTAAACATTTGCTTGTACAGTCAGAGGTGTAAGTACTGGGACAGCAGGCTCTGATTCATACATGTGACTGAAGATGATCCACTTTGATAAAAGCATTCTCTCTGTGTGTCTCTTATCTATGTTATGATTTTATACTTGATGAAATGCCCCCAAAAAGTCTATAAGCCTCTCTTGTTGAAGTGAAACTTGAGGTAAGGTGATAAGGAAAATGATTCAGAGCTGTTGCATCGAAACATGCTCATGTGAATGGTAAACAAAGTCGAGAGGTGATAATGTTTTGTACAAGAAGTTATGGGCTGTTATTGCAGGAAGGGTTTGAAAGCAAAGTGCAGGTGACATATTGTTTGTGAGTCATGTTAAATTTGGCATTAATGGTCCCCAGTTATGGAACAACAAACTACAATAGCTGACACTAATTTATAAAGGGTGATTATTAACACACAAAATGTCTTATTATTTTGTATCTATTCTTAAAAATATATTATTGTTGGCATCAAAAATGAAAAATCAGTTAAGCTTACCGTCCCAATACTTGTACTTTTAACTGCATTTCATTTAAAAGATTACTATGGAAATGTTTACAATAAGTGCAAATTGGTCATTATTCCAGAATAGCTCCTATGTTTTTGATGCTGCGATTAGAGAGTGGACATCCCACCCTTGTCCTCTCAGTCCATGTCCCTGCCTTATATTTGTCCAAACCCTCTGTGCAAGTTCTTTCATGTCTGCCTCTCTTCTTAGGTCCTCTTCCTCACTTATCAGAGTTTTTGCGTGGTCGGCGGAAGCTGGACATGTTCTCATTTAGTGCATAAATGCGCCTGGAGAACTCCTCAAAGCCAGCGACGTCCAGCTCGCCCAGCACCTGCTCATCACACTCCACAGCTACTGCGTGGTCAACAGGGATGCAGCGGTAGTCTTCCAGCCGGGCCTCATCTGCTAGCCCTAGCCCCAACCCTAACCCCATCCCCAATCCCAGGCCAGTGGCCTCTGTGCCCATGATCTCCTCAGCTTGCTCCACTGAGCAGTGCAGCTCTGGGACCAGTCCTGACACCTGTCCTGGTACCAAAGAGCCGTTCATGGTGCCTGAGTGCTGACTAGTGGCCACCGTTTCCTCGCCTGTGTCCCCCACTGTGGAAGAGTTGGATGCAGCTGTGTTGCTGGGTGGCTGCTCCTCAGTCTCTTCTTCTTTCTCTACTTCAATCTCTCTGTCAATGCTGCTGGGTCTCTCCACCTCCACTGCCGTCTCGCCACCCTCCTCCTTCTCTTCCATTTGTTCGCCCTCCTCTTTTGCCTCCGTAGGCTCAGACAGGTTAATTGAGGCCATGCCAGCATCGAGGGAGGAGGACAGGTGTTTGGGTGAAGGCGAGGGTGGCGCCAGGCCAACCGGGGGCTGCTCTTCACCCATGGCTGTGTTGTAGCTGGGTGGGGGAGCTGACTTGTACTTATCGGCCTCCGAGCTTGCCCTTTTCCTCAGGCCTCGGTCTGGAGAGCTGGTGCGACAGGGGTAACCTATCTCTGAGGCAGCAGACACTCCAAGTTGGGACTTGGTGGGGACTGGGATGGAAGTGGAGACATGGTGTCGGTCACTGTCAGGAAGAGAGAGAAAGACCCTAAATGAGCAATGATATAAATTAAAGCAATGATACTCGTATTACTTCTGTGTACGGTATCAAATCCAGGATAAGATGCTACACCTCCTCGTGTTATGGTTACAAGATTTATTACAGAAGCAGTAATCCCTATAACCAACTCAAGACACTGGGAGGTCCTAGGGGAGCAAATGAGACATCCAAGCTTTTTTCGGACGTGGTTCTCAAGGCAACGTAACTGGTTTGAGAAGTGCGGGAGGGCAATAAAACAGTGGATCTGGGGTCCACTTACAAGAAAAAAATATGATTTGAATCCCATTTGCTGTATTTCTACATATATTTCAGGACTACAGTAACACTTAACCTACCTGTAACTCAGTGCTGCCTCTCTCTCCATAGACACCTCCACCTTATCTGATCTCTAATTTGAAAGCAGAGTCAAGTTATCCTATTTAGCCTGTGGTGTGTGAGTCTATTATCATTAAAGTAAACTAGCAGCAAGAGAGACTCTGCTTTTCATATATTGATATTTGCTGTGGTTTAAGGTGGACTTGTTTTTAAGTTATGTGTTAATAGAAAAATCGTGCTGTTTTACAACCATCTGAAATATTTAGTTTGTCGAATTGTTTTTTTCCCCACTTTGGAATTATGTCACGGGCTGGTGACTATTTCGCTCACCAGCCAACATTAGTAGTAGTGACAATTTTACCTAGAAAGAGTGCATGTTGGCTGAGTCAATGTTAGCCTAACATTGTGGGAATGGGAGCTTGAGCAGGCGCTGATTCCACATGATCCTAGTGTGTGAAGTTTCTCCTGATGTTTTTTTTTTTTTTTTTAAATATAATAATATAATATATAGTTTTCTGACTGTGAAAAGTGGAGGACTCCAATACTGCCTTCTGAAAAGTGCAGGGGACATGTTCCCAGTGCCTGCCCTGTAAATTACGCCCCTGCTGGTTCTCCATTGATCTCATCAGCATCCGTCCACCCAAAGCACCCAGCTCCTTTCAGGAAATGCAGGAAAAAAAAAACAGCTGCAGCTCTTTGTAAATCACTCCACCTTACAACATTCAGAAAACATTTGTGCAGCCTGTGAAACTACACTCGTGTTCTGCTGACTAGAAGCACGCAGCAGGCGTCTACCCAAGTATGTCAGACATTTTCCTCCATAACAGATAACAGACTCGCGATCTGGGACACCCCGCCCCGCCCCAGCACTGAAGCCATAAATTTACTTAAATGGGGGCCTCACCGCTCCTTCCGATAGCCAAGGCCATGTATAATTCACCATGACTACTTAGCAGTGAGCTTAACGTGACCATTCTGCTATCTCAGAGCCAAGGCATAGTACTGTTGGGGTCAGAGGTGAAGCAGAGCCTCACTGTGCTCTCTGAAGATGCACATGTGTTGGTTAAAGACTTCAGGACAAATCTCTGCTTCAGTTGGACATGCAGTCATAACAGATGCCCATATAAATTTTCTCCTGTCGCTTGGCACTTATAAAGGAAGTCTTCTTTGTAACAGTGGCACTCAGACATCCGTGATGAGAGCACTGGTTGACATTTGCATTTATTGTGTACGAGCCCACTCTCTGATGGACAGTTTCACCACCAAACACATGACAGCTTGTAAAAAGGCCCCTGACTTTGACCCTTGCAGGCACCCTGCCGAGGTGGTCCTGACAGGGTTCACAGGCAGGACACTCTGCTGAGAAGAGTTGAGATGCCTGTCTAGTTTTAAGAGAAACTTCAAAGTGCCTGTGATACACTAAATTAGAACCATCCATGGTCTGAAGGTACAGTATGTAACCGCTTATGGTAACGAGCTGTACTGTATCTCATGGCTAAAATTTAAGCTAATTGAAGGCATATAGATGTAAATGTTGGATGGTCAACTGAGGTCAAGGTTAAGAAAATAAGGGTATGGGGTAATGACTTGATGATCTGAGAGTGTTCCTCTTAAGTGGGCAGAACAAGAGATGGACTGTGTTTTACTTGGCAGCGCATGTCCATTAAAACACATCATTTAATACAACTGGCTTTAGCCTGGCCTCCTAACAAGCACACGGTTAATTCTGGAGCAAAGCATTTTTTCTGGCAAAATGGAAACAATGTCCTCTTAAACACCTAATTTTCTGGTGAAGGAAATGAAAAGGATGAATAAAGGGAAGTTGAATGATTTACCATCTCAAACACTTATCTCTGACTTTCCAAATGAAACCATCATGGGCTCTTTGGAACCCAGTCCAAAAATTCAAAACCTGATTTGGTGGAAAGGAATAAAGACAGATGTCATGAGAAGTCAATTATAATTTAAGTAACTGGAAAATGTGGTTCATACTCTTTGAAACAAAATACAGGTTTGGAAACCAGAGACGACTGGTAGTGAGCAAAAAGTTTAAGGTTTCCATTCATCATTTATAACAAGTTAATAAGTGACTACTACGTTCTTAGCTTGACTGAGTGATGTCCTCATGGCAAAGGCTGATTAGATGGCTTTGATTTTAATTATTATCAGCCATTTTCTTTCATTACTCCCTCCATCTGGCTCTCTCATATAATCCATTTGCTCTGATTTCAGCTGGTCATCTATGCCACAAACATGTATTACTGACACTGGCTTAAAATCAAATGATCATCATGCGACGTATTTGGTATAACGAGGATTTTTTTATTTGGACCGTGTTATTTTGTTCCACTCTGTTTCTAGGTTAGGCCTCCATTAGTTCTATTATTTGTGTCAAATTGTGTAGCAGTGTATGATTTACAGAGGAGACTGGGTGTGTCAGTAAGGACTTCAGCCAGGCAAACCTCTGAGCAGTCATAACATATTTTTTCTTGAAACATTTTAACTGTTATACCTATGACATTTTTTTAAATATGGGCAATTAGGCTACACATGTATGGCCACTGTGAGCATGTGGGCCAATTAAGTATGGTGGGAGGACAGAACTGCTGAAAAACACTTCCTAAATATGTTTGGAAAATCTGGAACTAGTACAGCTTTGTCCATACAGGATAAGGCCAAATACTTACATCACATGAGCCAACTATGTCTTGACACTCTTGGTATGCTAAGTGAGATTTTTCACATTATTAATAAATATTTACTCTGTTACTGTTCTGAAATGTCCTTCCCTTCCTATAAATCATTCTTACGAGAAGTCCCAAAACTGCCTTTTTAAAACACAGTTGGGTTTAAATATTCATTCCCGATTTGTTGCCAGGCATCTCTGAGTCATGACACATACATGTACATTAATTGATGCTCATTCTGCTAGATTCTGAGGTCAAAAGAAGTTGTGCATGTAATGGTGTAAAATGATGAAAAATAATAACAATAATGACTATAAATAAATAAATAATGCAAAAAGGGAAAAGAACGAAAAAAGTCAAATAAAAATAATAATACACACAAAAAAAACATCCCCAAATAAATAAAAATAATATTGAGTCAATGTAAATGCACAAATAAACAAAACACCCTAGAATAGCATACCATAGTAAATCCACAACGAATAACCATAATGATGACAGAGACAACAATATAAACATACGCATACATGGCTCATAGTACTAAATATAAATATAAATAAATAGAAATAGGAAAGGAGGTTGAGGCAAGGGTAAAGGTTGAGTTTAGTTAAGTCCCCTGGATGATTTCAAGCTTTAGCTTTAGACCAGTTGATCACACTATCAACTCTAGTCCCATTACTTCTGACAGTGGACCTTTCAAGTAAACATCTGGAAAAAAAGTTAGCTAGGTTTTCTTCATGACAATTGTGAGTTCAAACCAATTCTTAGTAATGGTTTTCTTAGCAGCATTTGAGACAGCTAATATTATCCGTGTCTCCTGAAATGATAACAATATGTTCAGATTGTACCCAATAAGATAAAGAGCAGGACAGCAGGAAAGGGCTTTATCACTGGTAGTTCCAACAATCGTATTGATATATTCCAAAAAATTGTTTGATAGTAGAGCAATACCAGAACATATGTAAGTAGTCTCTTCTAACAGAGTCAGGACATTTAGTGCACAAGTCACTGCCAACGAGTTTTAATCTAAATCTATGCTCCAGTGCAAAGTAAAATTTGTGTACAATCTTATAGTGAATTATCTGATGAGCAAGATTTTTAGATGAGGAAAAAATGGTGTTCCAGACTGTTGGCCAATTTCAATCAAGGTTGAGAGACAGAAAATATTTTATCAACATTTTGTTACTAGGAGTGGTTTGGTGACATAAGAAGAAAGTCTCTAGTTTAGCTTTGGTAGTAATTGCTGCTATCAAAGGGTGTTAGGGTAGAAGTGCATCTTTAGGTACTCTATACATTTTAAGTGCTGTGTGGAGCTTAAGATAAAAAAAACAAAACAAAACATGAAGACCTTGATGGATTAAAACATTGCCTAAGATATGAATGCATTGTTTAGACCACTGTTGGAAAAACGAAAGGTGTAGTGCATTATTATGCCAAATGAGTGATAAATCATGGTATTTACAATCAAAAAATAAATATTTTCCCATAAAGTGCCAAATGGATGCCAGCTTCTAATGTGTTAGAAATGATAGGATCCAATGTGATTCTGCAGTTTTTTGTTTGATAGTGGAGAAAGGCAAATGCTGAGTCCTGATAGGAAAAGACAAAGCAAGTGCCATGATGTAACTGCAGAAGTGTCCAACCAGGTATTAATGGCTTTTAGGAACAAGCAATAATAGTGTATAAAATTGCATAAGGAGGGGCCACCAGAAGTTTTGGAATGAGAAAGAGTGGAAAAGCTGATCCTGGGATGTTTCCCATTCCAAATAAAATTCCTACACATAGAGTCAAGATCCTTAAAAAATGTGTCAGGGGAGGGAGGGATCATAGAAAATAAGAAATTGATTCGTGGAAGTATATTAATTTTTATAACAGAAAAACGACCATGGATACCAGCATCTCTTTTACAGGCTACCTCCTGTCTTCGTTGATAGGCTAACCCTGTCTCTTCACCAACTGTTAAGACCTTTCTTGACTTTAATAAGAGCTGAATGAAAGTAGTAGGTAAAGCCATGGTTTTGTAAGGACACTGGACGGTAAGTTCGATCAAGGTTTACACTTGTCTTACATAGTGGCATAAGTATAGATTTTGACCAGATTATTTCATAACCATAGAAGGAGCCAAAGTTGCGGAGGAGATTCAGAACATGAGGGATAGAAGTAGCTGGAAAGGAAATATGATGAGATGTCGCTTTGATTATGATGGGAGATATGGCATGGTTTGCTCCAGGGAAAGTGTGCAGCCCTGTCTAGTCTCTCTTAAAAGAAAGTTGGGTGAACCAAGATGACATGTTTGAATATGTGTGGTAGGAGAGGCATAAGGCATGCAAACCATTTTTATAAAGGAAAAGCCAAAGTTTCAAAACTGTCCATGAATAACTCTAATGATAAGACTGCCCAAGGATGCACATCAGAGGAAGCCTCAATTATATGTAATAAACAGTGTATGTTGTCAAAATAGCTCTTAATAAATCCAGTCTGATCTAATTTGGGTGAATCAGGGAAATAATGCAGGAATGCAAACTCATTGAGAGTACTTTGGCATACAATTTAAAATCACAGTTCAAATTTTTTAATGGGTGGTAACTGGTGCACTCCACTGGGTCCTTGTCTTCTCTTAAGTGGAAGTTTTTGATCTCTATGTAAAGGACCAAGCTTGAGCGATAAGTTAATAGAGTCAAGTAGGATACGACCAGAATTCTATTCAGACCAGGAGATTTAGATTTTGGCATTGAATCAAGAGCATCTTTAAGTTCTTTTTAGGTAATAGGGGCATCTAGTTGGGAACACTGCATAACTGAGAGAGAGAGGGTGGGTTCAAAGAGATCAAAAACTCTACCATATCATGGGGCTTCAGAATTATATAAATTAGGATAAAATTTTTGACACAGTCTATGGAAGCCAAATGTCCTGATTATTTTAACCTTAATACCAGGAGTCTATTAAGTCTTTCTGCAAATTCAATGTATTTGGATTTTCAAATGAAGAAATTCAGCCTGTGCAGAAGTAAGATGCCTACAGTATATACTAACTTGGCAGAGGACAACATTTTCTGCCTGTCCTCAGTATATATTGACTTTTGTTGGAATTCAAAAAACTATTTTTTACAAAGGCCTACAGTTTTCTGAAATTTCTCTCAACGGGTTCTGTTCAAATCCTTCTACCAAGTGTCCTCGCTGAAAGGATTTAATAAATGCCAGATATTTATAACATTTAAATCTTTTAAAAAGGATGATATACTTTGAAATATAGACTTTAGGTGGGTTTCCTACACAAAAGCAGAGTCAACATTTTTATTTTTTAAATATTACAGAACAGAACAGCTTGTCAAAGCATCATAAGTACTATAGGCCATGTAAACAAATAAAAAGACACCAATAAAGAACATAAATCACAGAATGAAGTCCCTGAGATAGCAATATAAGTTACTGTATACCAACATATGTGCAAATAAGTAATCTACTGAATAACAAAAAAAGAGCCGGTATGCCGGGGGACAATCAGTAGAGGCTCCTGAGAGGTATGAGATCATATTAGAACCCCTGACATATGTTGGGGATGCTCAGCCTAAGCTCACTTTGCCTGTTTAAAAGAAAAAGAACAAACAACAAAAAGGTGTTCCCTAATGGCAACCCATGAGGTTAAAAAAGCACACCTGGGAATCTGGATATCTAACAAAAAAATAAAATAAAAAAAATAAAAGCCTCAGTTCAAGCATACAACTGGAATTCAAATAATACAATCTGCCTTACTATATATTAATATATTCCCCCAACCCCTGTTTCTTTCCCTTCTAGATTTCTTCTTCCCCTTCCTTTCCCTCTTCCGGCCACTCCCAACAACCTACCTTCCTGCCTGTGCCCTACCTCTATTCTTCTCTGCTAGCCATCCAACCCTAACTCTTGAGTGCAGCTTATGACTCCCATAGGCAAGAGAGGAGCCAGTAGTTCGGTAAGCATCCAGTATGGCCCTCCTGTTGGTGTAATGGAGTAGTCTGAATATAGTAATCCTGTCTAGCTTTGTTATCACCAGAGGACTGGAAGTAAATCCTGTGGGCCAGCTCCATCTCCATAACCCCTCTAACCGACAGCATAGGAAGCCATATAGGGAGATGGTGCTAGAGAAAACCAATTGTGTTGCTACCCTTCTCTTCTTTAAGGAGGAATATTAATCTAGGTTAGGTCTGTGTGTATAATCCTCCTGTTCAACAACCTGATCCTCTATGTTTTGGATCTTATCTTTTTTCTAGTTGAGTGACCTCATACTGTGCACACAGGTTCGACTGGATGATGGTGGTTCTTTTTGAAAGCGATGTGAGCGAATCAGATAAACCAAGGAGACTGGAGACAGTAACCAAGGAGACTGGAGACAGTAACCTTAAAACTACCCAGGTCTGTTTGGATTGCGGTGACAGCAACCATCATCCCTAATGTATGATATGCAGCAGTATAGTGATAGCTTACAGTACATAAACTGGTAGCTCAACCTACCCACCTACAGTGAGTCTTTGAGTTTCACAGGGCCCCAGTCTCTTCTGCATTTGCCTGACAACAACTTTGCTGCACACTGTAAATGCTACTAAGAGGCCTCTGCCTAAATCATTAAGCAGAAAACTTGACATGCTGAGCCAGAAATAGCCTTCACTCTTCCAAAGCTTTTTGCCTGCTCTCTTCCTTTCCACTGTTGATGTCAAACCTGGCATATTTCAGGCAGACTCAGGAATTCAGTAAGCCAGACCTTTCCACTGTCCAATCACCCGACAGGCTTCACAACATGCCCCTGTTCATGTCCAAATCCTGCTAAGGTACCATGACTCTGGGCCAAAACAAACAACAGGAGATAAGATTTGGTTGTTTGATGTGGTTCTGGGAAATCCCTGTGAAACTACTAGAGCAAACATTACTAAAAATTTGATATGCACTATGGTGGAAGCTAAGTTTCCTTTTTGCTTTAACGGGGAAGTACTTATTGACTGTCTGGCCATTGAAGACAAGGAATCACCACAGTGCAGCATGTGTGTGCAACACAAGGAACAAGGTGACAATATAAACACCCTCACGCTGCTAAGTGCTGTATAATCTGATGTATTACATCTATTATGATGTTGAATCCTGTTGTTTTTACTATTAAAATGTAACCAATAGAAAAAGTACAAATGTATAACAATAATTATTTCATTCAAAATTTTAATCTCTGAGTTGCCATTATTCACTTAACATTTGGCTTTGGCCAACTGTTTTGACTGCAAGCTAATTGGGGACTAAATTAAGCATACACATTGAATCTATGAACACCTGAGCAGATCGAACAGTCATCTCAACAGTAGTCTGTACTGTGTTGCAAATTAATAAATGTTGTCAATGAAAAACATCAGCCCTGTTGTGAACAGTAGTGAATAGTGATTGTATTGTGTTTACCTGCTTAATATCCATGATAAGCAGTGTATTAAGTTACTTAAACTGAGTACATTAGTTTAGTAATGGTAGGCTACCTGCCTACATTTAAACTGTAATACTAAAATAACTAATACATGCAAAAATTACTGGAGTAAAACTCTACTGTACATCTATAATGTAAGTTCTAATAACATATATAACATTTTATAAAGTTTTTTATAGGATTTAAATGCTTTACATTTAAAATAAAAAGCTACCATGTTATAGTAACTTTCTTCAATAAAACCAAAAGAAAATATATGGTTGGCTAAAATGGTGGTTAACATAAGACAGAGTAACCTTGGAATGGAATATTCCCAAAGGTAAAGGAGGAAGTGGTGTTTTAAGAATTTTATACATTTTATGTCATAACTTTCTATCTGTGATCATTGACAAGACTGCACTTTTTTTAATATCCCAAACATTTGTGTACATCTTGTAATACAAGAGGACTACTGTGGTTTTGATAACTTTTCACTCAGTATGGGGTCTTTGGGGAGTTCACATCCTCCAGCTGCAGTGATGAATCTGCCTGGCCAGGAGCCCTGCCACACCTTGTCTCCCTGTGTGTATGTAGCCCTGCTTCCAGGCACCAGAGTGGGATTAGGACCCTGTGAACCTCTGCCAGGCCCTCAGCGGATGTGGAGCGGCAAATGGGAGCATGTTGAACGCGTTTGCTTTGATCTCAGACTGTGCAGTTTACAAAGAATTGGTTTCTGGTACTGTCTCTGTCTGCCTCCTGGTAATAGATTCACCGTTTTTCTGCTGTTTCTTATCCTTCAACGAGATTTTAAAAAACCTATACTGTCTTTTTTTCACCAGTGCTGGGTTGTATATATTATGACATGTTATGATGTGTTTCTGAGACAGTACTGTTTGGAAATGTATGAAAGATATGATCAGCGGCTAGCTGGTCAAGCATGATATATCCCACTGTACAAAAATCACATACCCAAGTGTATGCACACCTTTGGAATTTCATAGTTAACTCTTATATTCTTACAAATGCTCTGCTTTTCCTCAGAGTTTCCGTCCAGTCTGTATGAAATGTCCAAAATGAACCCGCTATGCTCCCATGGTGTGAGACTTGGTGCTCTGGGAAAAGCTCTGCCTGAAGACTGGATGCATGCTGGATTAGTTCTATATGGAGGGAGGAACTGTCTACAGAACATATTTGGAAACCGTTCCCTTAGTCATATCCTTCATCACATCATCCCTGTTTGGATGCTTGGAGGGAAGAAAGAGGTGGCATGGAAGGATAGAGGAAGCCTATGGAATAATTACCTGCAGCTGCCATGCAGCATTTTTATACATCCATATTTCATAAGTTAGGTCCCAGTGCTGGAAATAGTATCTGAATTGAGGCTTTTTCAAACAAGGGGGAAAGGAAGACTGGAACTGATATGGGAGGGAAAAAATGCAACAAGCGTGTAAAGTAAAATCAGTGCATATCCTCTTTATTACAGGACATTGTGAAACCAGCCACCTCCTCATACTCACTTGAGGGTTTAGGTTAGAGGGGATTTGCAATACATCTCCATATGATGAGACTGCCCTGGTCTAAATGTAAATTTTAAACATACTTTCCAATACCCTTTATTACTCAATTTTGACAATTTTCCATTCAACTTCAGTTTGTACAATTCTGCAAATGGATTCTGACCTAAGTGTCATCAATTGGATCATTATGGAGTTACTTAGAGTACATCTTGCTTGCCTGTGTGTGGTTTTTCAATGTAGGGATATATCCATAACTCAATGGATAAATAAAATAATAAACAAAAGACTAAGAAATCAGCAGCACATCTATTTAGCATATTTGCACAATAAATTAAATCATAAGAGACAACTGGTATGACAGAAAGAAGAAAGAAAGGGTTGAAAATGACTCATGTTGTACTTAAAAGTACAACCTCTGTTGTTTTGATGAGAAGATTGAAACCATACACTAAATAAGAAGCTACAGCCAGCAGCTGGCTAGCTTAGCCTAGCATAAAGACTGGAAACAGGGAAAGAGCTAGTCTGGCCTTGTCCGAGAACGACAAAATCCGTCTACCGTAACTCTATATCATAGTAATTAACATGTTATAATTATTAAGTGCATAAACATTGAATTCTATTCCAAAAAAATCTTTTGACTTTGCAGCAGAATGACAATGTGAATTTTTTTTTTTTTAAAAATGTGTGTTTGTTTGTGTGTCAGTACTGCTCAGGATGATGAGAAAGTCAGTTTCTTGATTCTCAGCTTATGACTTGTGATTCAGTACAGAGCAGCTTTTGTTCCTGTCCCTGTGGTCTCGTTGTCGATCAGGAGTGTGGCTGTGGCAAGCCACTGTGGAACTGTTACTTCCATACATGCATACACACACACACCGCTTCAGGGTTAGCGGGCCTATGCTTTCATCTCATCTATCTTTGGGCCCTTCCACTTCCCATTAAGGAGGGGGGTGGTGGAGAGCTGATTTGAGAGCATGGGCTTTTCATGGCTTCTTTCCTTTCAAAACAAAGGATTATTCAATTAATGTGTGTAATACACATTTTCCCCTTTGCTGACCCTAGGAGAGGAGTGGAGATCAAAGACAGCTTTCTCTTTTATAGGGAAGTGGAGCTGAAGTCTGATGCCGACCTACTCCTAGGTTTTACTGAAGGGTTACTTACAGGCCGTAAGCCTGTAGAAGGATAGAGGTAGAGATCCAAGCATTCCACTTCACTGGGACAAAGTAGCTGCTGGAAATCTCATTAACTTTTTTTAAATACTGAGGTACTGTTGATGTAGGTGGTACATTATTACAAATGCAAGGTATAATGATCTTAAACTTTTACATATACATTCATATGACTTCAGATGACACTGTGCCTTGTTAGACCAATATTCTGTTGTCAAAACAGCAGTTCTTACAACTTTTGCTAATAATCTTGACAATACCTTGTATCCTTACATAATGTATTGCTATATACTAATATAAACAGTATTTGGATCATTTTCAAATGTAAAATCTACTAGTTGTGGGATACCCCAAGGAAGCTGTCTAGGACCGTTATTATTTGACATTTTAACAAATGATTTATAATGAATCCTACAGAGTGTAAAAGGTTGTTTGTATGCTGACGATACAACAACATACATGGCAAAATTCACTATTGAAAAAATAGAAAGTGAATTAGAAAGAGTTGCAATAAGTCATGGCATAAATACCAACATATCAGTTAAAGGCAGAGCCGATACTTAAGATTCATGGGAAAGATGTGCCTATTGTTCAACAAATTATTATTATTCAACAAATGAAACATCTGGCTATAATACTGGACTGTAAATGATTGTGGTCAAAGCATATTGGCTTGATTGTGAATAAGATGGAGAGAAGGCTCCAAGTTTATATTGTTAAGCCTAATTTCTTCAAGTCCCTTTATAGCATGTCTTTTGGAGTTAGTCAGCCCTAAAAGTTTTTAGGAAGCCCAGTTTAACATAAGGGAGTTTCAGACAGCTTGTGTAAAGTGTTTGGCTGCCACAGAGGAAATAAACTCCTGATGAGTGAAAACGAGTTGAAAGTGTCTCCAGACGCCTTGAGTGCAGAAACAGAACCGAATCATCTGTCAAGTAGCCAAGAAATTCCGCTGTCACAGAATGATCATGACGAGGAGCTCAAACATACAGTCTGAAAAATGATAACTGCCAGAGAAAATCATTCCGACTGCTTCCAAGAGCCTGACAGAATAGTGTGAATGTGTGACTGATGGACAAGCTACTGTGGATAAATGTGGGATTTACGTTGTGCTTTAATGCAAGTATTTCATGTTACACTTTATGAGAAAAGACTTTAAGGATGACAGCTCTTTTCTCCTTGGACAAACATTTTCTCTGGGACATTTTCCCAGCAGGACTAGTCTGAAAGTGTTTCTTACCTTCAGAGTCATTTTGCAAAAAAATAAATAAATAAATAAAAGTTTACTCAATATCAATACGGTATATTGCCAAAACTGTGAAAAGTGCATGGAAAAATATATAAAGCATCTTTGCTTGTATATGTAATTCAGGAAACAAGAAAAGATCAATTTAAATTGCTCCTTTAACAGCATCTCCTAGCTCAATCCCACTGCTAATCTTAATACAGGTATAATGCTAAATTGTAATACAGTATCATAGTATTATATTAATCCCACTTGTTGAGCTGTTTGTTGTGTTGTTTTTATCTGTCTTTCAGTTGTCTGGTTTTGTATGGTATGGTTTGATATTATGGTGTGGAATGTGATTTTATATTTATGTGGTGGGTGATTAGACACTGGAAGGAAAAGCCTCTGTTCAGATTAAGCTAATGGGGATCATCATAAATGAAATATTAAAACTTAAATTGTAGAACAGATTAAACTTATTCGGACTATTCCAAAGTGAGTGATTGATCCTTGAGTTGGGTTACAGCAAAATCCCCTGTAAATACAGCCAAATCACTTTTTATCTTTTACGCTTCAGTGACATATGAGGAAATATTTGTGGTGTCTTTCTTATTCTTACCATCGGACCATTAGGCCATGCTCCAGGAAGTTCTTCAGGTTGGGAAGTGTTTGCTGCAGGTCTGGGGTGGTCAAGCCATGTTGATATCTCAGCTGCAAGAAAAGGGAACACATATTGTAACATTAACTTCAAGCAACCTGCCGCGCTGTACTGAACCGTACTGTACATGTTGGCAAAGCAATACTGCGTAAGACTTTGACACGTATGCACATTCTCTATGTTTGGACGCCCTTTTGAGAAGAAAGAAATACCACCTACAGAAGAGGACTGAAGTCTACATTCTTTAGCCGTGACATATTTCTACTCTCTCCATCAGACTATTACTCATCTGGACACACAATGGGCATCCTTCCCTGATAACAGGCATGTGCGCTAATATGTAAGGTGTGTGGAAAGACAGGGGGATGAGATGCGGGTGGCAAGAAAAACCAAACCCGCTGCTAAAACATCTGGACGAAATGGGGTAAGAAGAGCACATTAGAATCCCCCTTACATTCTTCCATGATCTCCCCCTCTCTCTCCAGTAGGCTCACTTCTAAATTTGGCCTTGAATGTTGCCTCCCTTGTACCACAGTGCTTTATTTCATGATGATAGAATCAAATCCGGTAAAAAAAAAAAAAAAAAAAATCAACAAGGCCACCTTGAATCTGCAGCTCTGGTGCCAGAAATATCTCCCCCAACAGTTGAGTAATGTCACAGCAAGCCAACTCTTGTCCTGGAAAGTTTATTTAACCTATATTGCTGAACAGCAGAGGAGCATCATGCCGCACATCCAGCGTATATCTCCCAGGGCCCTCTGTCACACACACTGCCTGCACCAGCTGACATCTGTTTTGTTTCCACTTGGGTGCCACGGCAACACACACACTTCTGGTGAAGAGATGCAAGTGCACATGACTCTGACACACTACTCACCCAGGACAACAAGGCTGCTCATTCACATGTGAGCGCATAATGGATGAGTGGCATGATAATAAAGAAATGACAGAGAAATAAATGTTTTAGCCTCAAAGGCCAAAGGTCAAATTTCTTTGCATTTCATTTGAGTTTTGTTTAACAGTTTAAGTGGAGACAAATGGTTTTCAGGGTTTCAGCAGCCCTCAACACACATCCATACTCATTTTCTTGTGGCAAATGCTGTAATAATGAGTCAGAACCCTACTGTAGTACATAGTGGCTCTTGTAAAGCTTGATTAATGGCAAGAGGAGTGGCACAAAAGGATTAACATAAAAGGTCATGCTGCCAGAGTACACACAGACCACATGTGCATGTGTGTCAAATTTCTACTCAACATAAAATGGCTAAATCCCATTCTGTCAGAACAGCTGCCAGAATAATGTGCAAACTGTATGGTATGAACGGTACGGTATGTGTATGACATGTAAGTCTTCATGTGTCTGGATCAATGTTCCAGTATGTTTGCGCATGTGTGTGTTCTGGACTCAAATGGTGCGTGTCTGTTAGGGGAGCCATAGAAACAACAGTCATGACAGTATCAGTGGAGGGCTTTATCAAAAGCAGCTCAGATTGAGGGAGTCAGACAAGGGTGTCGCCTCAAAACCCAGCTGGTGATGGAATGGTCCAAAACCTACGAGAACAACACAGAGATCCATTCATGGCTCAGAGTAAACCTCAGGGTCTGACCAAATGACGGCGCAGTGCTGTCCACAGGGCCGGCTGAACGGAATTGGGTTTGAAACATTAGGCCAAGATCAATAACACCACCAGTTTAGAAACAGAAAGAGCGTAGCTGCATCGAGCAGGGGGGCTTGGTTGTTCTGTGGCCAGATGCTTAAATAAGGAAAATCCCAATCTCATGGAAATCTCAGGGTTACGGTCTACAAAGTACGAATCAGAAATTGTGAATCAGATATGAGCAAAGAATAAATATTATGGCTTAGGCAAAGGTAAACAGCATTTGCTGGATATACTGTATGCTTTCTTTGATACTCAGTTAGAGGGCGGAACAAAAAGCCATCTTCATATCCCATTACTCGGCCTGAGCTCTGAAGTGTGTGTAATAACCACACTGCATGTCTGACAGGAGCCCTATGTCAAATTACACGCCTGTATGTCTGAGAGTGTGTGCATGTGGGAGAGAGAACGAGCATGAGTGTGCATTTGTATATGTTCCTCCTATTGTTTTCTTCATGTGTAAAGATCTTGCCAAGCCTGCAGCATACGGAAACTAGATATGAGTGAAGACAAGAGAGTGATGGGTGACATCACCGGGTTGCTCTGAGCGCACTTCATTACCATGGAGTCGTTGTGGGGGATTAAAAAATAGATGGATGTTACTGGGAAGCACATGTGTTGATGCTGAATATTTCTGAGGGTAATGTGGCTGGCTGATGATTCTTCAAAATGAATGCCTCCAACAAGCCAACACAGAGAAATTCAAAACTCGACCTGCATGCATGCTCACTCAGGCTTTGGCCAAATCTCTGCCAGTGGGCACCAACAACACTTGAGCTAAGTGTCTGTTTGGCAGCAGTGCAGAGCCACCAGCGCTGTGTGACTGATGCTTCACACTGTCTTTGTAATGAGGTGTGCTAAACGCATTCAGACAGTTTGGGAGACAGGACACTGCAGCCCTACAGCTGACCCATTGCTCAGCCAGCCAGACTCTATCAATATTCATAAACTGGTCTGGCCCTCCCTGGTGGAAGCCGCATTAAGTTTCCCCTCAGAGTGGGCTGTATGTGTGTATGTGTATATATATATATGTGTGTTGCTGATGGCCTTCGGCCTGGGAAGGCATATATCCTGGACGCCGGCTGTCCAATATGCAACCCCCTCCCTACTTCTCTATTCGCTAGAGACAAACAGAAAAACATTACTGACCCGGCTGTGTCATCTGAAGGAAAGGAGGAGAGAGAATGTTATAAAAGAGAAATGTGTGAGCCTCTATTACATGAAGCTGGGTGTCATTAGCAATTGTCGGCGCCATGAAAGCTTTGAATGTTGAATGGAAACAAACAGCTGAGAGGGAAGGTTTAGATTCTGGTTTGTAAACCCAAACTGTGCTTTAGGAGTGTGTTGCAACTGTATGAGGCAATGTGTTGTAGTTGACACTAGGCAAAAAACACAATGGATTGATTTCAGTTCACACAACAGGAATGAAAATTTCTGCATAATTTCCGAGTCCACAAGCCAGTAAAGTAAGTATTTTGAAGCATTTTTGCACAAACACAGCATCAAAAACAATCTCTGAGTGTTTCGATGTCAGCAACTCCAGAACAGATCATGCAAATTGCACAGAATCAGTCCACTTGAGACGACTTGTCATTTCTAGTTTCCCTTTCATACATACTGGTGATGAATGCTGGTGGAGTCCTTTGCGTGCTTGCTCATATGTGTATGGAAGTTTGCTTTCAAGCTGGCCATGGGGTTCTTTGTAATGGGGCTAACCAGATCGTGGTGAGAAATTCCCAAGGCTCATTGAGGATGGCTGTAAGGTGAGAGGACCTGGTTGGGGAGTGGGTGGAGTGGGGGCACCCATTGGGGCTCTTTCACACGATGACATAGTGAAACGGATCCGGCCAGGTCTCCTTGTCGTTGCTCACACCTTTGTGTCTGGACACTCCCTTCCCTGTTTATCTGTTCAACAAAACAAACTCCGGGCTTTGGAGACTCCGCAGCATGTGTAGTGGGTAATCAGTTGTTATGACTACACGGTTTGGTATGTGTGTGAGAGTTCAGAGGATGAGCGTAACTGACCCGTCACATCTGAGAATTTGGGGACTCATCCTCATTCATTTCAAAGATAAAGTAACAGCCCCAAAAACGCAGTAGTGTATACAGTTCAAGCCTGCCAATCCGCTGGAGCCATGACCACACATAAACACACTCAAACTGACCAGAGCCGGCGGGAACCAGTCAGTTTACAGTACATGCCACCCATCATTTGGCAAAACCTGCTTGTTTGCCCTGAGCTCTGTACAGCGGCTAAACAAACACAGCCTGGCTTATGCCACGTATTACTGTTTCCCTGAATTTGTCAGTACTAATCACCCTCAGATCAGCCCATGAATGTGGGCGGGCTGTAGAGAATTTTGAGGTTGATTGATGACGATGTGGTGTAGGAGGGTGGCCCAGGTAACAAAGCATACCCCCCACCCCCCTCCCGGCCTTTTATGCTATGAGGTAACTGTAGGAGCTGCTTTTCAGCGCAGACATCACAACGGTTCAAGTGGTGCATCGACTGACAAGAAGTCTTCCATCTTCACTGGAGATGGGCAGAGGGGGTAATCTGGGACGCAGGATATTTTCATCAAGAACTTTGCGTTTCATATGTCACGAGGTTAAAAAAGTCTACAAATCAGACTCTGGAGTATCCTGTGCATGTCCGACCTGCATCATGGACAATTACCCAGTGATTTATAATCAGCATGCTTTTGTCCACTGGGATAAAAATAGAAACGGTTATTTTACAGAGTACATAGGTTTTGCATACTCCCTGGGGAAGATAATCAGCCAGCTCATTAGGTCATATGACAGCTTGTTATTCAGGGGCTAACCAGGTGTTCCTCCCTCCACCATCCCTCTGGTCAAACTGTGGACTGGATACCTCAGCAGAGACCGTGAGGCTGACCCAGACATTGGCCTTCATACATAGACCTCATATGTAGACAACTGGAGCTATGGGAGATAACCTGTCATTGACAATATTTCAAGACTGTGCCTCTTCTGGTTAAGATGACTGATTCATGAGCAGCGTACATACCAGTGAAGAAAAAACAACAAGCTGTAAAAATAAATAATACTGTTAACAGCTGAATGATAATGTCCTGCAACAAATAATGTGCAGTAGTGTGGACTAATTTGTAACAGTGTAATGGAACAGTTCCTGTCACCTCTGTCATCATTTCTACTTATAACTGCCAGGAAATGCTACAGAGTCTGAATTTTCTGATGTTAATTATTAAGCCAAAGCGAACTGTGTTTCAGAAACCTGCATGGCAAACAAATACTTTTGTTCAGAGTTTTTAGTTTTTGCAAACTACAAACATTTGCCTGAATGCTATATACTAAAACCCAGCACATCAATCTAACGAGTCCAATATAATAGTAGTATTATACAATTTATAACTGTATTAGACTTTAATGTGCTTTACTTAGGTTCTTTAGCTTATGCTGATTTCATCTCTGTTTGGACTGATGCGGGTGGTATATGGGCCATTTGTCAAAGATTTTAACACGTCATTTCAAGTGAGACATGCAATGAAATGGTCAATAATCAAAAGTTTCTTGGCTTGTGAAAGCAGCTTTTGGACATCTACAGTGTCCATTGGAACTGTTTGGCTGGCACATGAAACCACACGCCCCACATAAAGTTCATGTTTTGTACATGATTAAGCTCAAAGAGCTTTCAGCTCTAGCCAAAAAATTTTCACAACTTCATTTGATTTTTATTAAGAATTTGCCTCCAGAAGATTCCTCCACACTAGACTGCAAGTGCCAACTTTTTTAATGGCAGCAGGTGAAGTTGTATTCTCATTATAGCGGCTTTTTGTGTATGTTTTTAATCCTCTTATGTCCCTTTGTGTCAGCAACTCACAGTGGCGCATCGATACAAGTATATTAAATTTTGTTTACAGCTCTGCAAGTCAAATAATTGTAGGATCTTTTGATTGACATATTCTTTTCTGTTTACCAGCAAAACTGTTGTTGCCAACTATTCAAAGGTTGGGTCCAACTTTGAAGAAATAAACAACTCATTCACCTCAGTGGTCTGATATAGCAAAAGTTAGAACATTGTATTTACATATGCTGAGATCTCCATCTGATCTATTGTTTTGACGTTTCAATAAACAGTTTGGTTTGTCCAGAAGAATTACAGCATTGGCGTTATCTTTTGTGGTCAAACAGCAAAGCCAGAGCTCATACGTTTTTGTGTTATACAGCACATTCATTGTAACACAAAACGTACAATATAACAGAACTGACAATAAATTATTTTTGAATTCTTGCCCCGCTAACTGAACCAGAAAGTGAAAATTACATAGGTACCATGGCAACTGGTCTTTACAACATGAACTGTACTTTCCCCTTTGCAATGTTTGTAGCTATGAGCCTTGGAAAAAAATAACCATTAAAAAAAAAAAAAAAAAAAAATCTTCTACATTCAAACTGGCCCCAAACAGGACACATGATTTCTATCTAAATCTCATTTTTATTTTTAAATAAATAAAGACAAAGTTTACACACATTTAAATGTGCCATTCAAGAGTGTATGCACCTATTTTATCATAATTTAACTGTATTGCTAATGTTAGGATATGTTAGGATACATAGCCAATCAGCCGGTGCTTGGGGGTAATCAATGAAATTGCCTTTGCGTCACAACTTTAAGGAATTATCATCAAGAAACGTATTTGTTCACCCCAACAGCCCCCCCATACTTGGAACACAAAATGTGAGAAAAAGCAGACATTAGTTTGTCCCATGGCTTCTCTCTGGCAGCTGTAGCACAAATGCCAGGAACCAATTACAAAAACATTATTTCTAAACACGGAGGTTAAAACTTACATACATACTGAAACATTTACCAGGGCACATGAAGCCACAAGAGGAATATTTTTTGGGTAAAAAATGAAGGTTAAGACACACACACACACACACCTCTAGGCATTTTGTCCATTGCTATCATGTAAGAAAAGGCTCTAGAGAAACACTGTGTAAAAGTCTAATAAGAAGAAATAACATGTTCCTTTGCTCCTTGTGTTTGGTACCCTCTGGTCTCATATGCGTTTTCTTTCAAATATTTTGCCGTCCGTTTTTTTCATGACTTCATTTGATTTTTATCAAACAGAATTCCTTGTCTGAGAGGCTTTTTCTAGCTCACTGGTGGATTTGAAATGGTTGATTATGTTTGCTACAGTGCGGTGCATCTATGATTCCACCCATCTGGCCTATCTTCGGCATATAATGAAAGTCTTTCTGTACAGCCTTCACTCATCCACTAAATAAATTAAACTGAAATGTTGACCAGCATGGATGCAAAATGGCCGAGACAAAATGGCTGCAGATGGGAGCTGTGACATGTAGTGAAAGAATGACTATAAAGATGTTTTATAGGGGAAAGAGAATGTGAGAATATTGTGCTCATTTTTAAATATACTGTTTTTCCTTTGATGTGTATTTCGAGCTGTCCTTTGTCGTTCTGCTAATGATTTTACATTTTACATTTTCAGCTTTGCATTGCCCAATGATAGGTAAAACCTCACATGGTGCAATGTAGGCTCAAACCTCAACAATCATGTGGTACAGCGTGGAATATGAAATCCAACTTGATTAATCGCTGCAGCCTTTCATGTGTCTCAATAAATATACAGAGCAGGGCTGAAAAGTTGTTTGAGTCTGGCTAGAGTCGTATAATTCATTCACAACAGAAATTCACTTCCCTTCAACTCGGAGCAGTTTTCTGGCCTTGAGTACGTGCCGCAGTCATCATCATCCAGTCTTTGAGACAAACTGAGAATCAGGATTCATAAACACCACACGCGTTTGCTTACCACATAAAATATCTTCCCACATATTTACAGTGAAGAATCCTTGCTGTCTCTAGCAAATGGTGAAAACAATCATACATGACTTACTGACATACTGATTTATTTTCCGTGCTAAATTTTGAGCTAAGATTCCGACATGGTTTTTCATTTCTTAAATTTTCCACCTGGTTAGATTACATTCAGACTCTTCTAATGCCAATCTCAATTGTTGACACTAGAACGTAATGGGTAGGGCAGTGGCCTAATGGTTGGAGAAATCCTTGTTCATCCAAATGGCCTGGCTTCAAACGTTCCAAAGGGCAAACAAGAGAGAAAAGAAGGATCAACAAAGTATCACATCATTACCTCTTCTATGTGTGGTGTTTATTTTCATAGGAATGTTCTGAGGAAGTAATCCTCCAACACACAAGTAGCTGCAGTATATGGGAACTCTTCAGCACTCGGAACATAAGATAAATCCCTTTCAAATAAAACAGTCAGACAAATGAAAAGAACAGAGCTGACGCTGGAGTTCACCAGTGACACAAGATTTCCACTGCCAGAAAGATGATTGGAAAGATCAAGTGTTTCAAGCCATTATCAGATTTTAAGTCAACATTAAATGTTGACCGGTTGATGAACTGTTAATTGTTGATAAAATGCTCCCGTCTATTTCAGAAATGTGTCAGCACGAGTGATAAATAAGGTTAAATGTTCCCGTTTGTTTGTGATGGATTTTCAATTCAAAACATACAATTCATATCAGAATTTTAGATATAAGCTTACAGTGGCTGCTGGAAAACAGATAAAGGACGCTTTCAGGAAGGTTTAAGCAATCAAAGCCCATTCATCTGCTGAGCAGTCCTCAATGTAAACAAGGAAGTGTTTACATTGAGGAGCAACAATAAGAACCTTCAAAGCAACTAGCACCACTGAAATGTAGCTAACTGTTAACAGCTATTTGAAGAGATGTAACAAGACTTGTTTTGTGTTGAATGAAAGTCATGGGTTAATCATTTAGAACTTTTATCAGCCTCTATCATCTACAGGTTTTAGGGTTGCTTACAGTGGCCTGTAACTGATCTACAAAGCAGACGTGCGCAAGACAGTTAGAGCAGAACTCCAGTTTAATGTCTGGTGATGAAGTGTAATTTGGCTTTCGTTCCAAGTTGGAGAGGGAGATCTGAAAGCCTGAAATCGGGTGAAACTGCTGGACAGCTATTTTATCAAACCCTCACAGTCATTCTGAGCAACAGGCTGAGAAATACTCACTGCAACTTTGACATTAATTACCTCTCAGCGTCCTCTCATGATGTGCGAGGCATAAAGCCTTCCACTTTCATAAATATATCCACACCTCTGGAAGATTAGATAGTAGATAGTTGAGCAGTGTGTTTAAGATTATGGTGTTTGACTAAGTTATTGACTTTAGCAGCGGCCTTATCACTGTAATATGTTTAAGAACAAAAGTAAACCTAATGCTCACGTGTCCATGGGAACTGCTTGCCTGCATAGCTCATACTATACGATGTGTTTAAGCACTTCCTTATAACAGGTGAAATGTAATAATCTTTGTACTTCCCGTCTCTGTTGCCATTTCAAACAAGCATGTAATAAAACAGTTTTTAATATTGCGTACTCAAAGTCCTTCAACTTCATTTAACATCCTTTAACTCTGCGCTCTCTCTCCTTTTACTCTCTCTGCTCTCTCCTCCTTGCTGTGGTAATGTAATACAGGTGTGGAGTTTTCAGTGCGCCTGAGTCCGATTCAAATGCAGCCCTAATTCAAACCAGATTCTTCGGTCGCATTACTTGTTGTTACACTTTACTGAGTATCGTATTGCCGCCAAATTCAGTCAACAGATTTACATAATTACGGGATAGGCTGTGTGAGATGAATAGGAAATTTAGTTAGGGAGACCACCGGTGACAAGAGACCAATGTTAGTCCCCTCTGACCTCAGTCACTGCCGGGAGGGTCGAAGGTGGGTACCGCTATGCCAACAGTCTTAATGAAATCCTTTCATGTTGTGGTTGTTTGGTCTGTGTTTAGGCTGGTCAGTATACGAGGCCAATGACTCTGATGTGCTACAGTGACACCTATTGGAAAAGCCACCATCCTCGAGGGCCACTCTGGCCCTCAGGGCTAATAACCCTTGCCACTGTAACACTGGAACCGAGCTATTGCAGTACCAGTAACCCAACACCCACAGGGGCTGACCCAGTGTGTGAAGTCACAACACTGAGGTCAACTTCCTGTTAGCAGTATTGGCATGCAGGACCATCATCAATCCTCCTTGGCAGCTCTCACAAGGACTCCTGGTGCTCGGGTGAGGCACACCTAGGAGAATATGCTAATTCAGTACTTTGTAGTTTGAAATTCAAAGCATACGCAGCTTGTTCGTGAGGGAAGCCACAAACGTTTGTGGTCTGAATAGCAAATGGTGCCAAACAGTGAAGGGCACAAGATGTGAGATGGGTGAGCTGAGGGAAATGGAGGATAGGTCTAATGTCTATTCCATAGCATGGAAAGATATATTAATGGGGGAAAGTGTTCCTGAACAAACACAGCAAACTTTGCCCTAGTTGTAGCATGCCCTTAAAATAAAGCTGCCAAATAAGAGTCATTAAAACATTATTTTAATTTTAGCCTGTCTGATCACACTCATTTTATTATTTGGAATAAAAGTGTTGTGGTATTTTACAAGGAAAATCTTTTTTTATATGTGTGTTGTGTTTCCACAAGGCCCCTAGGAAAATAGTCGGCCAGAGAGGAGGATGAATATATGGTTTGTGGGCAGGTGCCTATCCTGGCTTCATGCTGCCCACAATTTCTCTCTAACCCTCTTCCACTCCTTGTGAATGGGCATATTATTTTTCGTTTCCTCTTTATTTTGTGGATGGCTTTACGACTAAGATTTTCTATTAGCATTACCAGGGAACAGGAGGTCACAGGGAAAGCTTGGGCTGGCAGACTGTGTACATTCCCCCCCCACACCCCCCATCTGTCTGAGTTACCAACTTTCAAATATATTGCTTTCAAAGTGAAGGTTGCTGAGAGCTACTTATCCAAATGTCTGCTTATTTTAACGTTCTATTTTAACAAGTCGAAAATGTGAGTGAGCCATAAGCCAGAATGAAGAATGAATAATAACTGATGTGGGCTTCAGTTTGGTGGTTTCTCACTGATTCTTACAACATAAAATTAACTAAATTTTGCATCTGGCAAATAACACTGTAAACCTACTTCGGTTCCTCTCATAAAAACTATTTGTCAGGCATGAATACAACCTTGATGACAGTAAAATGACAACGTCTGGCCTACATTGCAACTGACTGGCCAACTACATGCCCTATCAAAACAGTAACCAGAGAGCCCCAGATTAAAGCTTAGACTTTCAATATTTCACAGAGTTCAAAGGGATTTTCAACCAGATCCTGCTGCTATTCTACCAGGATAAAATATGCAGTGTCAAACTGCTCCGTGGAGGAATTTGGGTTGGTGAGGATAAAAGTATAACTTGGGAGACAAGAGATCTTTCACTTATCCACATGGAGAAGGATTAAGCTACGTATCACATGCAATATACATTCACGTTCATTCATGCACACAGGACACAGTGCAGCTTGGTAAGACTTTTTTGTTTGTGTGTGTGTATCTCTGTAAATTTGTGTTTGTGTGAGCCAGGTAGAGCCATCAGGATAGGGTTATGAACATATTAAGTATTAGTAGGCATCCTAGTGGTAAGCTGACAGATCAACCATGCCTGAACTCTTGCAGAATAGATCTGAGATTGCGGTCAGCTTTCCAAGAGCCACTGGCAAAGACAAAGTCCACATTATGCTTCAGAAAGAACTTTTATATGAAAATATTAGATGGAAAAAGAACAGCTTATGTGAAATATGGTGTAAAAGGTAAGCACCGTTTTGCACTGATTTTAGTTACACTAAACAGTACCAAAGTACCAGTGTTAAATTAAAATGGGATTTCAGTGATATTACACTGTAAGAAGGTTGAGTTCTACTCTTCTAGCGAAAGGAAATGATTGTAATGACTCAGCTTGAGTTAAACACATGGAGACAAGTAAACTACTATGTAGAGTCACAGACTCTTGAGTCACAAATTTGACTGTGAACAAATTATGCTGTAAAATGCAGTGCATGTTCAGCAAATACAGTAGTGCATGAAAATGATTTTTCAGAGAAGGGGATAAAAAAAAAAATCAAAAGCAACATAATGGTATAATAAAGAAAAGAAAGGAAAAACTCTTGGCTGTCTTCTTCATTGGCCCTGAGTATCAAATTAAAACCTGCCATGGTATAGGCTATGAGTATAGGCTGTGTCCGGTTTACTTTGGACAGCCTGAAGCATTCTCTGGTCATCTGGGTTTGTTCAACTGTGACCCTGCATAGTGTTAAGGATGTTAAAACTTTTTTTTTTCTTTTTGCACTACGAATAGGCTACAGTGTTTGGAATTGAAACAGTCATAGTTCAATAGAGAAAGATTTTCATTTTATGAGTGACTGATTACAATCAGGGACTGGTTTTTTACAATCCTTGGACCTACTGAATGTACTGTATACAATATTAGTTGTTAACTAGAAAGCAGTGCAATACTTGACCAAAATCCCATGTGGAGTGTTTGCTGCACTATTTGTCTTAAATCAGATAAGGAGGTGTAACCTGTGATTAGACTAGTGTATCCAGGTTTGCAATGTCCTCAGACAGAGTGCTGTCCAGAGTTCAGCCCGCTCAACTCATTGCTTAATAACAGCTCACAGGTCTTAATTCGCTTGCCTACAATACAAAGATTAGATTCATTTGCTCCACTTCCTCTCCAGCTGCTGCCAACCGCCATGTGCTACAGCCACACAAAAATATACTCTTACCATATTTCAATATAAACATACATCACATCCCATACCCTTCAAATTTGCACCATAAATGGTATGTATGGAATCCCTGCACAGTAAAATAAAAACAACTCGTGCTTTTTCCTGGTACAGACACATTTCCAGGTGTTATAATGAAGCTCTACTTTATGTGTTTTGCTTTTCTCAAGAAAAAAGATGAAAACAAAAAAATCTGAATAGCTACAGAGTTTTTTGTAAAAATTGAATAAATGCATAGATGGTAAGATGGATTCTTTTAAAAATGTGACCTAATCCTCAATGAACCCAATCCGCTAAGGACTTGAAGAGAGAAGCTGAGACAGAACAATCAACAAGAAACAAACAGCTATTGTGTGGTGAAGTTTTTTTCCCCCCACACTTTAGGTGGCCAACTATGTAGATTATTCCAATAATTCTGTGAGAGAAAGAGTGTGAGGTTGAATGTGTGCTTTCTAACTCTCTAATGAGCTGGAAGAAGGCCACTGCTGAATGGAATTGAGGGTTAAAATGAAATACGGGTCAATGCGGCTCTCTTATGACAGCCAATTCATATAAACTTACAGTTTCAAAACACCTAGCTGTTGTAGTTTATCATCTGTTTTATTATTAACCTAAAAAAGTATGACTATCAGAATCATGAGATGCTTTAATGAAACTTGACCAAATAAAACTTAGACCAAGTGATATAATACAAAATCAATCTACAAAAAATTCAAACATCTGTTCACACTGCACCTTGAATCAGGTTAATCTATTGATCGTAACTCTGTGGGCAACAGACTGGCCCATTGGTGTAGACTGGCTGAGGCTGTCAGATGGAGAATACCAAGCAGATTTCCTTGTCAACAAGGATGGAGCAGAAGAATTATGGCAGGGCTGCTGACAGGTGAACCTCTCTGGCTGCTCAGTTCTCACAGCCACGGCAAGAACTAATACTCTCCCTCTTACCCACTCTCAAGAATAACTCCAAACTGCTTCACTCCGACTGTGTAACGGTTGTGAGGTTCAGGCTCCAAACACATAAAAGCCAAACACATGCGCTGACATAATATAATTACAACATGTGCATTTGTGTTTATATTTGTAGTTGGATGCATACTTAGCTACGGCAGGGTGCCGTTTCTGTGGACGGCATCCTAATTGCTCTGAAAGGCATGAGACTACGACTTGGCTGAGACATGTTTTTACTTAAAAAAAAGGCCTGTTTCCATGAGGACAACAACAGCGGTGGCAATAATTTATCCACTGAAACTTTTGAACTGCCCGTTTGGCGTCAGCACGGACGAGTAATAACCTGGAACACGACAACAAACAAAACAGTCAAGATATAATCAAACTGAATCTAAATATGTGACATAAGCTTACATATCTTTAGAACTAACCTTTAGTGTTGTGACTGTCACTTCTCAGACTTCTATGTGAAAGTGAATGCAATTAACTACTACCTTACTGAGGTTAAACACATTTTATAAGTGGCCAAAATGTCCAATCCTAACTCAGCTCTCGACGCTACTCTTGATATAGAATGTGTATGTGAAAGTTTATGGTCAAATCTATAGTCTTCGGTGCACTTAATATTATATCCTGTAAGTCTTTGTATTATATAGGCCTATATTGTTGTTATCGATAGCTTATCTGGCTCTAGACCGTGTGAACCAAGTAAATTTCTATATATCTCAGAAAAGAGAAAACAGCTTACACTAATTATTTTTGACAAAAAAAAAAGAATAAAAAAGGCCTCCTTACAGCCTTCTTTTTAACTTGAGCTGGTGTTTATTTAACAGCTGCTTTCATGAGCCTCTTAGCCCCTTTTCTCCAATAACTGTGAAACGATTATGTGGCCTCTGGGACAACAGGCCTGGGCTCATCACAGGCGCTTCATTAATAAAGAGAAAGCTGTGGCTGGATGGCAGAGATGATGACATGACAGCCAAGACACCCCACCCATATCCTGTTGTCCTGGCAGAGTAATGGAGGCTGACATCAGGGGTGATAGAGAGACACTACCCTAATGAGGTGAGAGTTTATTTGGTGGAGGAGGGGGGGGTGTTGGAACGACTGACGTTCAGCGAAAGAGACTAATGCTGGATTAACTTGACAAAACCAAATTGAGAAAAGGAGACATTGACTGTCTTGCTAGATGATGAGTGCCACTGAAAAAACTTTGCGGTCCAGAGCCGCTGTGTTAATGCAGATGAAAAGCTGCCGATTGGCCAGAGTCAACGGGCTGTAATGAAATCCACATGGAAGCGGGAACGGCACTGGATAGAAGGGCTAGCACAGAGCCAGGATGGCTGATATTTTTTCAAATACTGACCAGATGGGGCCAGCATTGTTTTATTCTAAGAGCTGTTTAATGTCGTTGAGCCCTACTAAGGCCTGTGCTCATGATTGAATGCCTCTACTCCCAAACACCAACTTGACAGCACACAGGGTTTGATGAATTAACAAGAAAAACAAGTTTTTCTAAACTTGCTGACATAAAATATACTTGGTCTCTGCCCTCTGGATTCATATGACAAGTTGGGCCCCAGGAGCTGATCTTGGCCAGCCCAAAAAAAAGCCCACAAGCAGAGAGAATTCTTTTGTTTGTGTGTCTTGGTCCAACTTCACTCTATTTTACCCCAAGAGAAACACAGAATGGACCTTATTGCATATATCTGAACAGACAATGACATAACTATGATCAACTGAGGAGATATAACCTCCAGTGAAGAATAAAGGAACCTACTTAGCATGCCATGGACTGTCTGATGGGTTTCTCTCTTTCCTTTTATCTGCTGACAGTTACTTTCCTTTGTTCTGCCATTACTACTTGACCCAGGCCAACATTTTTTGATATTACCATAGTAACTTTTCAAGAAGTTGTCTGTGAGTGAAGGGACTTCAGAGAGGCCTCAGTGCCAAAGCGGAGTAGCGTAGCATGTAGTGAGACAACAGGAGAGCAGACTCCAAACAAACAGGCCTCAGCTACAAATTCCAACCAGCTGGAAACTGCAGACGCACTATTAAGTAAATGATGGAGCAGAGCAGCCAACACTTTCCAAACAGCCAGAACATTTTGCCAGCAAAATGTACAGTCTGACCTGTGGGAAGAAGACTGATGACGAGATTCTAAGATGATAATCGTAACATGATTAAATTGATTGATTACAAAAAGACGATACATACTGAAAAGAAAAAAGAAACATGCCACTTGACGTATCTTCTTGATCTCGTCATTCTGATGTTGTGAGATAAATTATACTAGCAGCACTGCTCCCTCTCTGCCCACTGACGTCTTTGCCTTCATCAATCTCTGCAAATAACATAAAATTTTGGCTTGACTTCACTACCTAGAGACACCAACATTGGTCAAAGCTTAAATAACCAACGAAAGCTGAATACTTTTGCACATATGAAATTCTCTCCAATCACTCTCTCTCTCGGTCACACACACACACACACATATACAGACACAGACGCAGGATTAGCATTTACTTTTACCCTTATATTTAGTGGAACTAGCTCTGGTTCCTCTTTGTGGTGATGGACAAACCTGGGACTGCAAACCACAAAATGTGGAAATTCAATTAGACGAATTTAAGTGTTTCATAAAGTCATAGGTGGCTGTCCAGAGGAATTCCCATAAAACCCTGGAGCTCAGGCATAATCGCAGCGCACTGACAGCCTCACTACGTACACACGCCCAAAGCTGGAAACCACGGCACTGTGACATACACTTACAAGTGCGGTCTGAGACCTGCTTATAAATCGCAACTTAGAGGCCGACGGCAAGTGGGAGCTGACAGACTACAAAGACCGCTCTCTTCATTGTACCGGTCAGCTCTGGAGCATCCATCAATTCTTCCTTATCGAAAGCAGAACCTGAGGCTTGGCGGTTAAGACTTTACAAGCACAGCACCACAGATGTACTACCGCCTTTCCACAATCTCCCCGATATAGCAGTATACAGTGAATATTTGTTTATGGAAAAAGGGTGCTCCTAGTTTTGGTTGTAAAAAGGGATTCCACCAGGAACTCACTCTGGCCAATAAGTGGCACTGGATGCAAGCTGTAGCTAACAACAAAAGTTTGTGATGGAAAATAGGGACCACACAGTAAGTCTATGAAAACCCATGGGCATAGAGAGAGGTGTACGTTAAGGTCTGGGTTTGGTTAATAGATAGCTTGAACAAGGAGAACCACAGGACGACTAAACCACTGGGTGCATTTTTCCTACAGGCTGTTTCTTTAAAGCTGAAGAATAGTTCTTATCTGAAAGTAATTTTTCAGTAGCAATTCTTCCTGTAGCGGCGCAGGGAGCTGGTCAAGTTTCTACTCACACATCTCCTGCTCAGCCTGGGCCAAGATACACAGATCACAACTTCTGCTCTCCCAACTCGGTCTCAAAACATGTATCAGTTCATTTGGTGCTGGCAGCACTGGTTATTGCTACTTCATGCTTATTATGAAAATGTGAGGATATATACATAATGTAATTATAGAGCAGATGAAACATACACACTATGACATTTGAAGATAATTCACTAATAATTTGCATTTTATGGAAACATTCACTTCTACTATCATAATAATTCAGATAGTGTCCGTCCAATACATACAATGCACAATCCAAATTAAATAACAGAGCAAACCTTTTGACACGTCTAATCTTAGTTGTAGTCTCATTGGAACATTGGACTTCCCTTTCTCTTCCTCTTTGCATCAATCATCTGAGGGGGAGAGCAGACAGCCATCAGCCTACTGTCTCTGGTCATGTCAGGCTGTTAATCTCACTCTCAATTGAACCCACTTACAACCCGCCAAGAATAATTTCTTGCTTGAAACGTGATAAATAAAGTACACTAATGAAGTGCTTTTTACTGTCAGCAGAGTACAGAGATCTTGTTAAAAGTGACACCTTAATGGCACTCAAACGCAAAACATATTGTCAAAAGTGTAGTCTATAACTTATCTTCTATTAGATATAAGGGGATGATTATCCTACATTTGTTAAGCATGTGGCCGTATGAGAAATGACGTTCAAAACATACAGATTCAAGCTATTCCTCACTGGGCTAAAGCAAAAACAGACACGTTTATGGCTTTGTTCAAAAGAGAACTTCACTTGGTACCTCATTTCTTCTTTCTTCCTCCCTGTTAAGAGTGAAAGTGAGGTATATTACGTTGACTTGGCGCTGCGTTTTCTGGTGCCTGTCCCGCCCATTATGTGTTTTATCATATCAATCCCTGTAAAATGGAAAACGGATGTGGCTGTTATGGAAGGATGAAGACAATGAGTGGCAGCAGGCGGTTGAAATGGCCTGATTACTTCCAGGCCCTGTCTGTCTTAGAGTAGAGATGGTGGCAGCGTCTGGGGAGCCGTGGTCCTGGGTTCAGGTAAACAAACAGCGTACAGTGGGCTGCATTATGATTTCTGAACATCGAGGAGTCTGTTTGTTGAGATGAGGTTTCTGCAGAGGCGGCTGGACAGAAGAATGGCTGCTGTTGTTCAAGGGGGACAGTGGAGATGTAATTGCCTGTTTTTCTTTCTTTCTTTTTTTTTCTGGAACGCTCTCTGGAACGCACTGAGAAGTGAGTCACGAACCACAAGCCTCAGCTGGACAAGGAGAGAAAGACCAACAGGCTTCTGAGGGAAACCTGGAATAGTCTCGTCTAAAAGTGTTCCAATTCTCAGAAAGATCCTGTTGAGAAATAGGCTGAAGTGTTTTCTTCTCAATCAAGGGAATTCAAGTGGAAAAAGGTGATAAATACTAAAGATATGACCACATAGAGCAGACCCTCTCCTGGGATCAATGATTTGAGGATCAAATGGTGGATCTTTGTCAACTACGATTGTTTTTCCCATAAAGGCTTCTTAAGTAGGTTAAGGTTAGAGGTTCAGACACATTACAGCTATTACTACTATGTCATTCAATCTTGTTTGGTGCAATACTCATGTACTATAAAAACCTGAATATAACTGAAGGAAAAGTTTGCAAAACACGTGACAAAAGAAACTGAGATAAGAGTCCTGTGCATTTACTGTCCACAATATCGGACTAAGAAGGAAGCACATATTTTGATAACCTACGTTTGCCTATTACACAATCACTCATTGTACACGGCCATTTCTGATTCACAGGCTTGTGGACTGACAAAGAGTAAACACACAACTGCGTACAGGAATGTCGAATGTGGAAAAACTGAGTTCAAGTGCGAATATGGTTTCATATATTGTTTCACTATAGGGAGTCATCTGTATTCACAAAGCCCGGTTGTAGACCCTGTACCATCTCCAACATCCGCACGAGAGAAGAAAGGAAATAAGGTAATAGCTGGAGATAGTTTTCTTTGGGGAATTTTAACAGTCTTGACAACTCGGTCTGAGGTGGAGGGGAGTTATGAGGTGGAAGGGAGCTGCGTAATGTTCACTTTTTGCATGTCTTTGCTTGGGTCATATGGTTTTTATCGAAGCACAATCACATGAGCTAATGGCTGCAAACGGGCTATGCCAAGACTATGTCGTATCTATGTTGACTGAGGTCATGAGCTTTGTCGCAGAGGTGAAGAGCTGAAGGAAGGGCCTCAACTACGGAAGATATGGAATTAACAAAGATGAAATAGATTAGAAAGGAGCAAAAATTGAACGGAAGAGGAATGAGGTGAATGGGTTTGCTCGCAGCCACCTCAACCTACCTAATGACACATACAGCACTGTTTATTTTCATATTAATGTTTATGACAGTAAACAGAGACAGCTCTCCAGCCAGCTCAATTTGCAGTTCAGGTCAGTCAACTTCGGTTTGAGTAGTGTCAGTGGAAAAAAGGATAATTTGTCCTGTTGTCCTGTTGTACTGTACCCAAACCAACAAGGCCTCCCTTTAAGTGTGACATCACTGAAAACTACATTTTTATAATTAGTGTTGGGGCTCAGTGGTCTGTGGGTTGTACCATGTGACCACAACATTCTGAGACCAAATCTGACACAGTTATTTCATTATTATTGTCATTTTTAAGCAAAGGTTATTCCTGCTAGAGCACTTACAGCCTTTCCAAATAGCTTCCCCAAGTACACCTCCAGCCAACCAGCTCCTGTTCCGCTTGCTGCCACCTCCACTAACCACTAAACACAGTCGGCTCCCCCATGAGTCATAGCCATGTTTTATGGAGCCACAGTTGCCACTCTTAATGGCAACAGGCGCTCTGACGTATGCTCCAGACCACCAGTATGGCACTCTGCCTGCAGACCATGGTATGAAATTGCCCAGAGACTCGGAAGGTGGGAGACAGACGACTTTCCCCGGTAGACAGAAATAAAGGTGACCCCGGAGCTGACCTGCTTAGGCCGCAACAGATTTGCTGTTTTAATTCCAGATACTTGGTTTCCTGTGCCTGAGGCCCACACAATATGATAGCCCAAGCTTGGTGACTGAGAACTAATTGTTGTGCCCTAAAAGCCTAAAAACCAGGAGATTTTGTGTAGCATCAGTTGTTATCTGATCAGCCCCACATGCCTGTTTCCCAACAACGTAGCCTAGTGGATAACACAGGGAATAAGGAAATGCAGCACATGGCATGCCTCCAGACAAAAGGCTGCTGGTTTTCCTTTGGACTCAGCCACACTGACTTGGCTAATTTGTTTCTGTGAATGGAGGAATGGCAGGTTTAACATTTGTGCCACCCTGTGGATCGCCACTCTAGGCCCACTAACATACCTTGGGCCAACAATTTCAAGGAAAAGCGGCAGCCAGATGTCATTTATTTAACAACTGAGCTGAAAGAAAAATTACCTTCACTGTAAACAACACATTCTCTGTTTTGGTATTGTTTTAAACTGGGACTGAGAAGAAAATGTGCATGTTAACAAAAATGGCAGTGTCTCCACATAAACATGAGTGACTTGCACAGCCATTGCAGGTTTTGCAACATTTTCTGATTGCAAAATAAATAAGGAGAAAATGGCTGGGCTTCAATCCAGACATTCCTTGAAGCTTTTCTAAACTTCTTTTTGTCAAACAAATTAACCCAACGTGGCAACGTGGGAGTGTGTTACCACCTGACATCCAGGGTGCTCTGAGCACCCCATCCTTACCGTAGACATGAGGCCTAATAAAAGCAAACGTCTCCCTCCGCCACATCAAAGCAGGGTCAACCCGCTGTGTCCCTGATCCTTCGCCAGCTTCCCTGTATCACTTTCAAACACAGCCACACAGGGCAATTTAATAAGAGATGGACAGCTAATGTCTCCCACCCAGACTCTAGTCAGTCTGCAAACCAGTCAATCAGCCAGCCAGCCGGGTCTGCTGTGAAACCAGACCTCTGCTTTGCATCACATGGCCAGACATTGAACAAGCTGTGCAGTGGCTGCCTAGCTCAGAGAAGAAATTTTTTTAAAACCACACACAAAATAATAACTGTCTGCTGTGACTAAAACGCTGTCTGTTGGTAAATCATGCCAACAATTGAAAAATCCAAGGCCAAATGTGTATGGGTCAGTGAGGCAGCCATTTCCCTAATAAAACCCTCAATAAATTAACGAGAAACACAAAGCAGAGCAGGAGTGAATCAAAGTGCCCCTGATAAAGTGGTTGAGAATGACCAAGTTACGAAATCCTCATTTAATTGAATTTAAAAAGGAGAAATGACATACAGCATGAAAGAATTCCGTTGCTTCATGCATTTCCCAGCCTTTAACTCGTAAAATTTGTACATGTGTGATGTGAGATCCAAGAAACTGAGTGATCAGACTCACAGGAGTACACAGTCTAATGCGGTGTGCAGAAATCAACCAAACACAGGGTGGGGAAGCTCTGTTTGTGGTGGATTCTAGTTAATCGACTGTGACATGTTTACCACTTCTTCAGTTTCGAAACAATGGTCTACTATCACTGTCATATGGATCTGGACTATTCATGTGGCACCGTTAAATTATTTTGGAGTCAACCTGTTAACTCATCCCTAACGTAGATGTAGTCAGGCACACATGGAATGCATAAGACAGCACTTTGAATGAAAGCTGAATTATCATCCTGTAAAAATACTGATGCTCTCACAGAGCCGTTAAAAGTCGAGAGTGTTAGTGTGGCTTTGGTGAAGAGAAGAAAAAGAAAGTGTTTTTCTGTACATGATCTTATATTAAAAGATATGAGCTACATTTAGTTACTTTTCTGTCACTGAGATTCACAGGAATGAGCCCCAATAGAGGTTACATAAAGACAGAAGTATTTTACATGTTTATTAATTTATCATTCCACAAATTGCCCTTACAAAGTTATCATACACTCCTCACATGTGCCCATCTGTGTTACAGCTGGTTTACATCTGGTTTAAGATGGTTTAAGTTTGAATCTTTCTGCATTGGTTTCATGGATGCAGGTGAAAACCTCATGCTGACTGTCTGGATCTCATTTTTCATCTGAAGAGGACAAGATTCCTTTGAAGAACCATATATATATATATATATAGATATGTGTGTGCGTGCGTGCGTGCGTGCATGTATATGTATATGTATATGTATATGTATATGTATATGTATATGTATATGTATATGTACATGCATATACATACTATGGATTTATTGAGGCATTCATTTTTATGATGACCAAAATGATGTATTTCTTAAAAAATAAGTTCTACTCTTGACTACCAGAAAATCACTGTAACAACACTTTTGACACCAACAGTGCTCTGACAAATTACGCAATTTATTTTAGATTTTATTACTGGGAAGTAAATTTAGATAAAGACTATTTCTCCTCAAGCCACAAACATGTGTGTTCTATCAGTAGTCAAATTAAACTTTCAGCAAGATTGAGCATGCAATGCTACATCTGATGGCAGCACGGTTAAGAGTCATGAAATCTAAATCTCAGAGGGCTTAGATCATGATGTGTGGCTTTGATAAAAAGTGAATATGGGTGGGGGCTATGCGAGATGAAAGGTAGGAATATGCATTGAGAGGGTGACTGCACGCTAAATGTTCAAGAGCAGATACAGCTTACACTGTGCCGCGGGCATTTAAATTTCTCTCACTCTCTGGTGTATAAATATTGCACACTATATTTACTGTCAGTTTAAAAATATATAATCCCACATTTTACATACTTATTACATCATTGCTACAAGCTATTTTCCGTTCAACTTCTGGGACATATGAAAATATTTGATAGAATTTCTTTGAGCTTCGCAGCAAAATTTTTGCCAGGTCTTAAAGGTTGTGTCTGTTACAAGTCACAGTGGTAAAAACGCATGCTTGTGTGCATATGTGAGCAATCAAACACTTGCCTGTGTGTTCAATCTTGACAGTTATTATAGCACAGTAACATCAATCAAATAATACCGACCTCAGTAGTTCAGTCCAGCTAATATTTCACCTCTGGCTTGATAGTGCTTGAACTGTCAAGCAGTGATGGAACGTGTGTGAGATTAGAATTAAGCATTACTAACAACATACATCGAACTAACAACCTACAATATCAACCTTGAATAATGGCTTTCATATTGGATTCTTTACACACACAAATCATAATTTAGAAACATGACAAACTATATCCAGAGAGACTTTTTAAAAAACACAACAGGCGGTTCTGCCTTTCACTTTGGTGGTTTCAGACAGTACTTATTTTCATTTGCGGTCTCAAATATTTTCTTATCTTGATATTTTCTTGTTCTTGGACTCTGGTGGGAAGATGGCAGACTTGGATATTGGCTAGCAGCTTGTGGTCTGGTTTTAGAACTAAAACCTCCCCAAGTGCAAGTGGTTTGAAGTCAGCCACCTGCTAGTGCTAATTGCCTTGTCCTATTCAGTGGAGAGGCCCTTCATTCCTGACTGGACGAGGAGGAAAACAGGGAATGGAATGCAAATTGTTAAAAGTCAGTGCTAAGTGTTTGAGGGGTGAATGGAGGGAGTCACCAAGGTCATCACATTAGGTGTACTTTAATAAGCACAGACAGGTTGAGAGGTCAACCCTCCCTTGAGGTGTTTGTGTTTGTGAGTGATGGAGAGAGGTAGAGGAGAAACCAATTTCGAGCAATAATTCAACATATGTGCCAAATGTCACCCACCCACACACCCATAAATAAATTTCATGATGTGACTATCTGCTCTTTCAAAGAAAAACTGATATATCTTATTCCTCTGTGCCGTAGACCTCCATTGTTGTCCCAAAACCACTAACAAGACTAAGAGTCTAAGTCATGCTCTGTGAGGCTGAACTTGGGCACTGTGGTGCTTTGAGCTACATGCTAAAGTTAACATGTTGACAATAGCAATGCTAACCTGCAGTTGTTAAAGCAGGTATAATGTTTGCCATCTTAGTTGACCATGACAGCATACTAACATTTCCTAAATAACACTAAACAAAGCCAAAGAATTGGGCAAATTGAAATTCTGAACTGAACCAAAGAGATTATAATTGATCTTAAAGGGGATATGAATGTGTATGCCAAATTTCATAGCAATCCAGATGCTCAGATATTTCAGTCTTGACCAAATCAGTCTTGACTGATCAACTGACCGACACTGTCTTCCACAGACCCGTGCTGCTAGCATGACTAGAAACACATCAGGGAACCACATTGTTGCCCTGGGTGATGTGTTCCATTATTATGATGAACATGGGTATTGTAGTTTATTTGTAGTTGATCCCACATACACAATCCAGCTGCTGCATAAATACTCACTAGAGGACAAAATTTGCATCTGAAAATGGTTCCCAACAAATGCACTGTTCACTCCTGTTTGAGTTCTCAGTACCCAGCTGTTTCAGGGAATAATTTAGCCTTTTTCAAAAAGGAAACTTTATTTTTGTGGGGTTTTTTGTGTGGGTTTTTTTTTTTTTTTAGATTAATGTCTTCACTAAATACAAACAGGCTTGGGGCTGAAACCAACTATGGAAGTCAGATGTATTGAGAAATGGACTAACATACTGTAGGTTTTGGTCTTTTCATGGGACTTGTTGACATCATTAAAATTTAAGAATGTAACCAGCCTTAAAAGTGACTCCACAAATTTGTGTGTGTATCAGCGAACAACAGGTTCCTATGCACTAAATAGGAGTTGTCTTTTGAAAAGGCAGGTATGCAGTATGGACGTTATGCCAACAGCTGTGTGTATGTACCGGTTCCTATATAGTCTTTATTTTCCAAATATCAGCTTTTAACACTATAGATCCTCTTGGTAAAAAGCTTTGACTGTTTTCACTATCTAAACAGCTAGATTAATTGAGAAGTGTAATTTATGAATTCATTTTCTTCTCTGAAAAATTTCAGGTCCCTGAATTTGTCATAAGTTCACATTCTTAAGTAAAATGTTCATTTGTTAGTAGCAAACATTTGTGCATGTGTGTTGATATATCACCTGGGCAATGTTCTTGTTGAGTAAGTAGACACCATATTCAAAATGAAACCGCTCTCCTCGGGGGTACAAAGGGAATCTGTGAAAAACAGGAGACAAAGACAAACTTTAAAAAGGTGTTAAGACCCTTCCAAACAAACACCTGCAAGCCAACTAAACATAGTCAAGCTTACAACAGCAGTATATCCATAATGTATTTCACAATATAGGCCTGTCCACGTGAAAATGTCAATGAGGGATGGTGGGATTAAAAGGGGGGTTCATTGCTTGTTAATTTTACTTTGAGGGATTCAAACAACTGTTGCTCTTTGGCTCTGCAAAAGGCAATGAATTCTTCCCATTGTTGAAAGTGGCCGTTCATGTAGCCAGCAGCGTTTACAATCAGTAACACTTGCAGATGGTTGAAGACGCTGGGTTTGGGTCTATGATCCCATCCCACAGACGCCACCTCCGTACCTCGTTAAACTGAAATATCAAACAGGAGGGTAGGCGTCCAAACAGCTTGTCCATCTACTTCTGAGCAGGAACAAAGAGAACTTTTCCTTTCAGCATGGTGGGAAAGTCCCATCTGTGCAGGTCAGATGTCTTAGTTTGAACTGCACAAAGAGTGCTTCTGAAGGATGAGGAAGAGTATGCGCACATCCAGAGTGGGAAAATTCTATTTGCTACCAGGGACTTAAGGCTGGACTCATCCCTTCCTGTCATTATGTGCTTATGTCTGTGGATCTCCCACTGAGGAGGATACAGTATATTGGGAAACCAGCTCCACAGACTGAGCAGGGCTTTGGTCTGACAAAACACACATATACACACACACACACACACACACACACACACACCTGTTTGCGTCAACATACTTCTGATGACCTTTGCTATCTACATTCATATCTTTGCCCTGTCTAAACTCACCTCTAAAAGCTTCACCTTAGCCTCCAGAGCGACCTAAACTTAATCCTACTCTTACACTTAACCTCTCCTCCCAAACACCAAAAAAGTGTTTGGGAGAGAAAATGCTTCATTTTTAGTGTTTTTTTACGGCACACGACACCAACATCTGGTCTTTATAAGAGCAAGAATTCTACAAACATGAGATGTTACCATGACCGAACACTGTCACAGGCATACATACATATTAATGCAGCATCCATGCAGTTAGACAAATAAATGACTGTTGCCTTTCCAAAAGCCACATCAAATGGAAAGCAAAAGCAGAGGAAATATTACTGGGAAGAAAAGAATGCCCTCATCTAAAATGTATTGATCTCTAAAAGTTGTGTCATTGTCTGATGCCATATGAGGGCAGCGACAGACCTAACACACAAACACATCTATGACAGATACAAGTGTGACCAATTCTGTAAGAAACGTGCTTCTGTGATTATATGACAGGTCTGCCGGCAGCAGCAGATGCGTTCTGATGTGTTTGAATGCTTTGCACATGTGTGTGTGTGTGTGTGTGTGTACAAATGAGCGAGTGTGTGCATCCGGCATGCCTCCCTCCTGTGTGTGTGTGTGCCTCCCAGGGACTGGGTCATGGTCTTTTGTTAATCCTGTGTGAGAGCAGATATGGGGCTCTTCACCCCCTCTTACTATGACCTATAGGTGCCTGAGGCAGTGGGAGTATACAGCAGAAAATACATTTCCTCAGCGCTGGCACTTCACTGGACTCTGCTGTCATCAGAGATCATGCTAACAGCAGCATAACCCTGTAGGTTTCAAGTTCAGAGTATTGATTCAGATGTGCTTGCGGTAACGCTGAAGGTTAGATTTTACTCAGATGTTGATGCTCTTACAGAACAAATCTTTGATGACACCCATGTTTGAGAATTTCAGCTGTAAAAGCATTCGTCAATTTGCCCTTGACAACATGAACATGAACACATTACCCAAAAAGATTTTTTTTTAACGTGAGGACTTTATTTCTTTTATATGGCATTTATCCATTTCTCACAGATTTTCAGAGCCTGCCTGGAGATCTCAGACAACTTTCAGAACTGGCGCTCATGGTGAACGCCTTCTCACTTTGAATTACTCAAACTATTAGAATTACAGGGCAACACTTGAAGTTGTAGACGTAAAACCTATCCAGATGGGGATCATTGTAACCCTAGAATAAATTCTAACAGGATGTTGCTGTGAAGGCTGGCAAGCAAAAAAGGAGATGCTGTAGCCCGAGGGCCACACAGCCAGCCACTTGTTGGTCGTCCATATTCCCCGATACGCAGCTGGGGCCCCCATGCAGAAAGCGACATGCCAGAGGTCATATCTCAGCACTAGGAAATAACTAACAGAGAGAGGAAGAACAACACAACAGGCATTCCCCTCACACGACTGGCATTCCCAATATCACTTCCCCACGAACAGATAGGATTTGTTTGCTGATGAACACGCACGAAAAGGAAAACAGAGCCACTTCCAACACACACACGCAAACACATGAACATACACCGGCTCCGTCACAGCCAAGTGATTAATGACCGCTGTCCACTGTGTCTGAAATCACACTGGAGAGACTCCGGTTCACCAAACACCAGGAATTCCTCCCAGGGACGTCTAGTAAAGTCAAATATATTATTACACACCAGCGGGGAGGATCGAGGGAGGAAGTCTGAAGACGGAGGGAAGGGAGGAGGCACCAGAGGAGGAGTATGTGATTCAGTTGGCGTGCACATTTTATTATTTTAAATATAGTATTATCTAATCTGACCGGGTTTATCCCACTGAGATTACGAGTGGAAATAAGCATAATGGATGTAGATCAAGCATACAGCAATGTAAAAATGTAAAAGACATTGCATAAAATAAAAAGGAAAGCACTGACAAAGTCACTTTTATTTTCCAGTTTTCACCTGACTCAGGTCTGACCTTGGAGACAGAAAGCCACTGCTATGCTTTTTGTTAAAATAGTAAAAATGTTGGTGGTACGCGCCTGGGAGAAACATAAGGAATAGCAGTAAAAGGAGACAGTGCGCCATTTTTAATTACTCAGCCAGCGGCATAAACTGAAGCAGTCCTCTACACTAAACAGGATGAAATAAATTATAGTCCTGGAGGAATATGGAGGCCAACATCAGTACCCTGTCTGTCCATCAGGACAAAGGGTCCAGAATAAACATACAAAAAACCAGAAAGATTCTCGCACAGTCTGTAGAAGTAACTGTTTGTGGCACTAATTGTGCTTTACCACTGGAATGTAACAATTTGTTTTCATGTTGTTTTTAAATGAGGTCGTGCTTACTTCGTCTTTTGCACTTTGTGCGCTACGCTGTTGGTTCTTTTGTCTAATTTTGTTGTACATATAAATCAAATCAAATCATCTCTATCTCAGCAGTCCTCCTCATATTTCCTCACTTTCCTAAATCAAGCCATTCCTTCCATCAGCACATCCCTCTCCTGCTCCCCTCAGTGGCTGCTCCGCTGAAGGGTCGTGTCCGCCAAACTAACACAGCAAACTGAATATGACAGGCACCGTAATCAACACACCCACTCGCTTTAAAAGACTGATTACCGAAACATGAAATCTGCTTTCATTTAGCTAATATTCAACTCTGCGTGCTCTGGACAAAAAGATGAAATAGAAATGACAGTGGAGTTGAGAGCAGAAGTAAATCTGTCAACTTTTTTTTTCTCCTTTTATAAAAACATTTCATCATCTTTTCATCTCATCTCCCCCTTCGGAGCGATTTCACCACAGGACAGTTAACGTGCAAATGCCAGCTCCGTGTGCAGACACAAAAATATGTAATTAATAAGTGTGGAGCCATAACATTATAAAAAAAAAAAAGACAAAGCTACACATCACAGGAAAGTCCCCTGTCTTTACGAGTGAGAATATATGTACGCCCCCCCCAGCTGCCAGCAGCTCTTTAACAGCAGGGTCTAGACACCCGTTCTCCACAAAGACAACCTGAGAGCATAAAGGAGGGACTCTTGTGTTAAAAGGAGGAAACAACCAATAAACATATAGCTAAAACGATAAGATTAAGTGATAGAAGTTCACTCTTTCTTCCTGTCCGGTTTTTTTTTTTTAACCACTCCTTTTATTCCTGTTGAGGGATCACTTAATAGCAGGCTGAGTTATAACTCTTTCATCTTTGGGTGATCCACCATCACTGTCTACACAATCTCCCTGGACTGCACCCTGGAGGCCTGCTAGCAGGTGTCAGCAGCACATGATGTCTTTTACAGCCTCCAGTTAAATGGCCACATTTGTAGAGCTGTTTGTACAAAGAGGGGAAAAAGGTGAAGTCACTACGGCCCAAAGACTCTAATTAAAACTTTGTGTATGCATTTTGCTGTGTGTATATGGTCCGTTTAAAACTGACATTGGTTGTCTGTAGTTTTACAGCAATGACAGAGCCAAAATGGAGGGCGCCGAGTCCATCCGAGCTCTGTTTTTTGAGTTAAAATGGCTGTCGTCTCTATAGGCAGCCTTGTTAAAAAAGGAGTCTATTAGAAAACCAAGGCCAAGGTCAGTGGGTGCTTCTTGTGCAAACTATAGAGAGCATGTATATGTTAGCATGCTATAGTATACTGGACTCCTCTCTCTCTTCCCCTCTGGGTCCATTGTATTAAAACGGAGGAGTGTACTGTAAAGGAGGACACAGCTATGCAGGTGGGTGGTCGAGCTCAGCTTCACTCTGGTTCATGAAAATATGGTGGGAAGACTCCTGGTGACTGGCTGACCTACTGTAATGTACACACAGGCTGAGGTCTCCACATGTGTTGGCTTGCCTGTTTAGACATCTTAATTAATACTCCGAATGTGCAAAACAACAGTCCTGGCTCACATGTTAGAGACGAGGTTTGGCCAGTGCTTATACCCCCGTCTTAACGGAGGGGGTTGCTCGCGAGTTTCACAACGTCTTTAATGTGCAATTTCAAACAGCACGGGACTATAAATCATCTGGGCCTGCTTTTTAAAAAAAAACACCTGCCTTGCAACCGTCAAGGCTCTAATGGCAGTGGTTACTATATAAATCACAGTGAGCTGTAATTTTCAATATCTGAGAAATGATTACACTGAGCATCTGTCAGTGAATACTATTTTAATGACTGCTGCTGCACTTAAGACCCCCGTATAACCGTTTCGCCATCTTGGTCTTTGCCGTTAAAGCGTCTCCTGAGTGATGTGGCGGTTGCTTGCTCTGTCACGCTGGGTTTTCATCGTAGCTCTTAAGAATATCCAGGGGTCCGTTGACCCCCGGCTCCCAACCCCAGCACTCTCATTTTCTCTTTTCTTTGCTTTTGTTTCCTTCCATTGTTTTAATCACAAGCAGAGACGGAGAAGAGGGGCTCAATCTGACCAGCACCCTTCCACAGCATTCACAAGCCAAAAACCCTACGCAGACCATCACTTCATCTCAAATGACATGATATCTGACTTTATATCAGACGATTATAATACCTATAAAGGATTAATATTTCAACCTCATGGCAGCACTGAGAGAGCAAGAGCTGATGATGACGTAAGGCTCCCCATTTCCTTCTCGATCTATAAAAAGTGTTTAATACTACTACGGGTCATTCCTTCCAACCTACAGCATCCCTCAGAAAGCCATTCAAGCACAGATGCTTCTTGTTATCTTTTTAATGAAGTATGGACAAAGACTGCTCGGATAGGCTGCGCAACAGCAGGACTCCAAGATGAAGGGCTGCTTATGCAACTAACCTGTCACCCGAGAAGAGACTCCTTGACTTCTTCAGAACTATTATAAACATACCATTCCTGCCATTGTCCTTGAATGATTTGGCAGAAAACCTCAAAAGACAAGTAAACATTCTGTCCATTCCCAGGGTGCCTTTGTAGTTGACATACAGACATACTTAAATAATGAGATATTTGTTCGAATTTGATTTAAGCTCTCTGGCTCCCCGATTGAACGGCTCCTTCATCTCCTCTATGAAGAATAAGGTAAATATACAGTTGAACCACTATCAAACATGTGCACATCACAAGATTTATTCTTTAATAACATCGTCTTATATAAAACCCAGTATAGCTTCATGAAATTCTCATTTCATTCTAAACCAAATACTCATTTTAATTCAACAGCAACATGGGAGACGGCACAAAAACTATAAAGATCTTGAATTTCAGTTGGAGTTGTTAACTGTAATGTTTTAAAATGTGAACTCTGTTATTACATTTATTTGTACTGTAGGTCAGAGTGTGCTGAAGTGACAGAGACAGCATTTTAAGGAAGAAGAAGAGGTCAAATGTGTATCAGCTACCAAAAATGAAATTCCACTGATCAAATCTGTATTGGTTTGTTATCAGAAATCTCAGGACAGAAAACTTCTGTAGATAAAATGGATGAAATAGCATGTCATTTTAGAATTTGGGTGAACTCACCCTTAAACTTCTGATACTAAATTAACTTAAGTGGAACGATAAAAAGCCAGATTCTACTTTTTGGTGTGTGTGTGTGTGCACCTTCTTCTAAAGTGGGTCTTTGAGCAGGATAATTAACCCCTCCCCCCCACACATACACACACAGCCTCACGGTTCTTTTCCCCATCATTGCTGTGCAACCTTAGGCAGAAGTGGGTAGTTTGGGTGCAGTTCCCCCTCTCCTCCTGTGCACATGGTCCATGTTAAGAGACATGAAACTGCTGAAGCCCCGGAACAATAACCTCTTTTCTTGGAGCTCACAGGTTCCTCTCGTCTTAAGCAGGCCTCCCCTCCCCTGGCATTCACGTTCACTACCTCCACTGACAGTTTCTTGTTTTGTTTGATCCCAGCAGTGATGTGTAAATTCCCTCTTACATCCATTTTTCCGTTAGCCTGTGATAATTTTTTTTTTTTTTTTTAAAAACTGATTTGACTCGATGCTTTAGGTGAAAGACTATATGAGGGAGTGCTTGCTATTTAATGGCTGGGTTCTGGTCTCAATCAAACGCTGGACATCTGGATCGCATCTCCCTAGTTCGCCCCCATGCAATCAGACACACTGGAACTGAGATCTACACAGGACAAAATGTGGGCGCAACATGTCGTCGTCCGCTGATTTCAGAGGACGTCTCTGATAGGGAGGAGGATCACTTTAAGATCTCAAAAAAAAAAAAAAGGCCAAATTACACAGAGTGCCAAACAGACCAGTCATCTTCCACACCTTATTTTCAAACATTCTTACAGGGCCAGATTCAAACTCTGGCCTGTGCCCAAGTGCTGGAGGGTAACACAGTTCAGATCAACACATGCCTTGACTGCTTTCACTGTGGCCAAAATATCAGACTATATGAAATAAGGCAGCCATTATTCTACAGGGCAGGTCGGAAGGAATGAAATTACATTAGCCACACTCGAAATGTGAAATACTGCATATTCATATTCTTCACACCACACGCCAATTAACAGGCTGAACATAAGGAGTTTTTCTTGCTCAACTATACCCGGTGCTCAGATGAGGGATTTTGTGTTGGATAGTAACAGCAGCGAGTTGTTCGACTATCAAAAATCTGGATCCACATTAGGTTGCTGCAGCGGAGGCTCAGAACGGCGATGCCCGACCTAAAAAGATGCATTTGCGGTCTGTGGGGTCATCTAAAAAGAGCACAAAGATTCATCACATCGCAGAAGTGTTTACAAGAGAGAAGCCAGGTTAGGACAATTACCATTTAAAAAGAGGCCTACACTGTAACACACAACTAAAACAACATCAGGTTTCTATGTGCACGCCATTAGAATTGACTGACTGCTCGCTAATCCTACCGTGCTTTGAGAAACTGATCTCGTGCCACCTCACTTATCACTACTGGCTGCCTCTTTCCGACACTTTAATCACCCCCTTTTTTGTACACTTTCAGAGTCTGGATGGTTGCTTTCCGTCTTCCCACACATCATTTTGCGTTGTGTCTGCAGTCCGCCGGGGCCTCAGGGGTCATAAACATGTGCGCGGGGGGCGGAGGTTTCGCTGGCCCCACTCAGGGACACCTAAGGGCGATGCTGGATTGTTGTGTCTGTTCGTCAGCCGTACAGCCTACAAGTTTATTTTTTGTTGCTAGACGCTGGTGTAAATATCCTGCATGGTGGGACTGTAAATGCATACAGTGCAGTCGGGCCTCCAACCACGCGGGAATGCGAAGTAACCCCCAGTGAGCCTCTCCAGCTGTTGTCATGACATAATCACCCACACAGAGAGATGGGCGCTCGATCACTGTGTCGCCTGATAATGTCTCACTTTTTCCCATACGCGCGCACTTTCTCCCAGCTGTTTGTCTTCTTATGTGTGACATATGTGGATGTGGAAGTGTCAGCGCTTATTTACACGTCATTCTCATGTGTCTCGCCAGAGAATAAGCAGTCGCTTATCTTTGACTAAGAATACAGCAAAAACGGATACTGGTAAACAAAGGAGTTGTTCACTGTTCCACAGTTACGCACAGGTTCAGAATATGTCTGTCATGCGTGAGAATGGAAGCAAAGGGATGGTTAGGCTTATTGGTCTACAGCCCTGTTTAAATGACCTGATTTAACATTGCCATGTGGCCCACAGCTTCTCCCTGGATCCCTGACAATCTCCTCTATCTGTTCATGTGTGGATATTTTTATTTTTTTTCTCTCCCCCATCAAAAGTCTCTTAGAACATGTGTAGTACTAATCACATGCAAAATCTCTGAATTTCTGACTTGTTCTAAAAAAAACCAAAACAAAAACAAACAATATATATGGCATGGCTGGGTGACACATGTAGTGACAATGCAATGAAGGAAAGTCAAAAATAAGCAAAAAAAAAAACCCAGCAATAAATGCTGCAAAGGAAATGTGTACAAATTCTTTTCTAAATATTCTTTTAAAATAAAATAACAAAAAAAGGACTGAATTATTCTGCTGATAATAAACAAGACTGTGCGTGGCAAAAGCAGCACTGAGGGCATGATATAAAGAGCTGACGAGTGCAAGCATGACTCGGGACTTTGATCTTTATTCTTCTCTTTCAGTGGTTTTGAAATAACACTATTTACTCAAAGGGGGCAATCATATTCATCCAAGTCCATGGCTATTAGTAATGCTGCTGATTATAGCATAAACTACTTCATCTCTCTCACTTATTGAAAAGGGTCCTGCACAAGTAGAATGTTAATATGCATGTAAGGTGCATACCTGAACATGTGTCTCCCAAACATGCAATTATCATAACGCACAAGGGTTTTGTTTTTTTTTTAATTCTGACTTGATGCATAGTTACAAGAACATAAACATATACAAATAATAATTTCATTACATCGGCATGTGCGGTAATTACAGTGCCGGTACTATTCATGACTTTCATAAACGGTCCTGACTAGGCCCCAGGTGAGGTTAAGATTCTCAGTTTATTCTTCAATCATGAATAGTTCATGATTCAACAAAAATTATATAATGCTGTGAATACAGGAAGCGAAGTGGTCATAGCCCTGAGGTGTGATAGAGGCACTGGCATAAAATGGGAACTGTGATTTACAGTCTCAGCAGAGCTTCATTATGAAAGACAAGCAGTCTCTGAACACCTGAGTAAACTGAAAAAGGGGAACTTTGAGTTGTTACCATGGGCAAAACAAAACAACTTAAGAGTCACCGACTAAGCTACAGCATGCATGTCTGTAGTGGAAAAGGAGAGAGATGTGCTTATTTGCAAAAAGAAACATCTGCACCGACTGCAATGTGGTCAGTAGACCCAAACCGAGAATTGGACAAAAACAGACAGCCTTGCACTGAAAGAAAATTAAACCTTGAAGACAAAATTTGAACCATTTCCAAAGGGAAATAATTGGTTTTCAAAGACGTATTACTGATCGGTTCGAAAAAAATGAATTTACAATTCTGATGTACGTCAGAGGAAGTTTCAAATCAGCACACACAACCGGACAATTCACTAAATATATTGGTTCTATATTTGCTTTCGGTTAAATATTGGAAAACTCAATTTCTCCATTCCTCTGATTATGGATGTAGATTTGTCATATTTGGACTGTAGTTGTATCCTCAGAGAACACTTTAATCCAGTTTTTTTAACCGATCCAATCCAAATCATCTCGGAATTTATCCGTTTTTGCTCACAGAAAGGGGGTGTGATGAAGACGAATATAATCCCTCTTGTATTCTGCATTGCAAAGAAAGCAATCAATAGCAGTCGCTACGTTCCCAACTGCCACTTCTGTCACAGAAGGTAACTCATAAAAAAAAAAACATTCATTCCAACTCAACTACTGCATGCCATTTATAAACCTACCAGAAATGTATTTGTGTCAGGGATGTGCTTTGGATTACTTGTTACAAGAGGTCTTGAAAATCTTACAATGCATTCTGATGAGTGTATAATTACTTTGACAATCTACACCTTGCTGGAAAATGGATTTAACTGCAGATGATTTGACTTAAAATGCTTAGCTTAGTTAAGCAGTATGAGCTTCAACAGTTACAATTCCGTACATACTGCACATGGTTCCTCTTAGTATTAGATATCTGAATTTATGGCGTGGAATATGGAATAAAACTATAACAAGGCCGACAATTTATTGACTACAGTATTCCAGGTCTTTGAAATCCAGCAGCAGTGAGTTATTTGATGTGGCTCCTATAGTTTGATAGATTACTAAAAGTGTAATAAACTTCAGCATGTATTCTAGTTTTTGCCATATGTTCTTTCTTTATTTTGTTAAAAAAATACAAATGTTAGAAGAGAACATACAGTAGCTACTCTGTATGATTCTAAATATACTGTATGACTTTTCTGCAAGTTCAATGATGTCTTTTCAACAGATATATTCACTCTATCTTGCACACACTCAAAAAACAAACAACACACAGAAGAAGGCACTAGTAGATTCAGAGGCTTCAGCTACTAAATCAAAAACATAATTTAGTATTTAATTAAGGAAATTCTACTGAGCACATTTTAGTGCTCCTCAATCTGCAAGTAAGGATTTAAAAGTATGCAGGGATAGTTTTGTAAGAGCAGAACATGTTTTGTGAGTGATCGAGAACAGAATCCCGACTGTAAACAGCTGAGAGCTTAATTTGACGCTCTTTTTAAAATGTAATTCTGTTTTTACCAATTTAAAACTACAATCAAACTATGGAAAGAGACAGAGCACATCACCCGCACGTGTGAAGGGATGGCATTAGAAGTGAGGGAAAAAAAAAAAAAATGGAAATAGGTTGCACAATCGTACCGGCGCAAATCGTTTTTTAATTTATCCAACATTTCAACTAATTATACTTTGAGGAAAACCTTGTGCAAAATATTTTTTTCCACAGGGATATTTCCTTTGTATCTGATTAAAAAAAAATGAAAAAAGAAAGTTACCATGTCTCTATAGACACTTCTTAATGGTGAATGTACAATCAAATTTTGGAAAAAAAAAATGTTGCATTACTTTGCTTTTTACCTGTTCCATTCAATTACATATAGTGAACTCAATATACAATGACAGCACCGCTGCCAAAACTGATGAGTGAAGCAAAAGTCTGTTTGAATACTTCACTTCTTTGTATAAACTGACAATTACCCATAATAATAATCTCATTTGCATTGTGGCAAGTTTTTTTTTTTATATTCTAAAATAAATAACTTGTTTCCTGACTCACCACAATCAAGTCTTACCAAAACAGTAACAGTCGTGATTATGCTCGATCAATAAAGGTCTATCCACGTAGCAATTCAAAACGAATTTCAAGACTGATTTAGAGTGCTTACACGTTGTTTAGTATTGTTCTGTATGTTTTGAGTTGGTGCTTTGCTTGTGCAATCACTGCATTATCAAAAAATTGGTGTTGGTGTTGAGAACACATGTGGTCCTAACATCAAATGAGTTGGAAGGCTCACTTTGCACTCACAACACTTCATGCCGTGGTCTTTGCACAGCCGTGAAAACAGAGGCCCTCATCTGAACATCAGTACACGTGATCCAAATACTTTGGCAAAGTGGAACCAATCATACAATCTGCTCAAGGCTGGGAGCTATAGCATAACACCGGCCTACAGAGAGTATCTGTTATCATCAATTTAACAGAAAAAAAAAGACATCTACATATCCGTTGTCACCGAGTAGCTGCTTGAGCAGAAATTATTGTAAGTAAAACAATCACACGAAAGCCCAGAGTGTATTCATTTCAAGGAAAAGAGCAACTTTTCATACAGCGAGGAAGACAGACTTAGCCAAACATTTACGTCAGCATTTATGATTAAAGTTAATATTTTCTTATATATTTGGTATTTCCATGTCAAGCAGTCAGCCTACTTACTCTCTCTCTTTCTCCGTGAGTCTGTCAGTGATGGTGTCCTTGATGGAGGAGCGTGAACCCTTGTGGATCACTGGATACCTAAGAGGGATCTGCAGGAAGCATGAGATCATCAGGACCAGGTGTGAGGTGTAACCAAGGGCGACCGCCACGCTCCCATCATCCTTTGCTGCAGGACACAAAGTTAAGGGAAAAAAAAAAAAAAAAAAAAAAGAGAGAGATGGAGTTTGTTTCAGCAGAAAAACAAATATTGTACTTGTTAATGCATCAGTGGGCTTTTTAACACTACATTAACACACCAAGGCTAATGCAAATTAAATTCAAAACGGCAGTATTACAATCACCCCAAAGTCAGTATTGTATTATGTCAAAAACTTCAAAGCACATGTCTGTTTTGTTTGGAATGTACTTTCATTACATGGAAAAATAAATTGTGTTTACATAAACCACGTCCACATCTTGTGAATCCAAACAAAAATGTATAAACATCCAACCAAAGATAGCTTGGTAACCAAGTATTCACAGGAGGAAGAGCGCTCGCATTCATGTGGGAACGTGTTTTTGAAAGTGATACAAAATGCGGCGCAGCATACACAATACCAAAAAGACCTTGGCTGCAGTGAGTAACCCAATTTCTTTCAGATATGCGCTCGAGAAGCAAAAGCATCACGTAGAAGTATCCCCTCTGAGCCCAAATAAGTTTTTGGGATACCTTTGTGAACATATCTCACAGGGAAAGAGACGGCAAACCATCTCGCTTTAAGTGCGAGAAATGGTTTCAAGACAACAAGCTAAGTGGTTTCACATTCTCTAACAGCAGCAGGACACTGCTTGAGGCAAAGACTTAAAATCAACGTGGTTTTTATCTTAATGCTTTGAAGTAATAGACTATGGCAATAGAGAGCGGTAGGCTGCTTGCCTCATACTGTGTGTTTTTCAACTTAACACAGATAGCCTGCTTTCTATCTTTCTTGTTCCTGCATTTTTTTTAGTTCACCAGGAATAAACTGCTTCCTGGCCTCTGGTGCTTTTGGATGGAGCTTCACACTAACAGGACCATCAGGTCAACTAAAGGACATGCACCTATAAAGTGGCACCTTAGGGTGCATCAGGAGATTGCTGATACCATGTTAGACCGAGCTGACAAGGAAAGCCTAGTTAAATGTAAAACACTGATGGGCCTCCGCACAATGCCACCCCTCTTCCACTTTGACCCCCAGCAGGATTAGGACTCCAACTAACCCTGACCCCGGTCTCTAATGTGGAACATCCTCCCCCGTAGGCTTGTTTAAACTGACTTTGACACACATCCAGACAGTTCTGGACTTGATCGGGCTCCTATCTGCCGCAGACCTCACACAAATGAGAGCAAGAGTCATCACTGGGGTAAGAAGAAGGAGTGAAGTGCATTCTTCTCCATTCTTTCCACTACCGTCGTTATACGAGGTCTGCCTGTGTTGATGAGGCCTTTGCAAGAGGTCTAACGGACACGGCGGTTATGTTAGAGGGTGAATAATGGCTACCTGGAATATCACGGCAGCTCTCTTCGACATATCAACAAGGCATCCGACCAGGAGGGAGGGCATACGGGAAAAGGCAGTTAGCAGTAAATGCATTAGGATGTTCTCTGTTAGCCCTTTTATCTTCTGCCATGACACATGCTCAGATGTTTACTCACTGCTACTTGTCCACCTATGCAGGACTGGGAGGCAGAAGCAGACACAGGCCTCCACCTTATGGGAACAAGAGATTGCTGCAAACACAAACGGGCTGGCTGTCACCACTGCGCTCGTCTCCGCTCTCTTAAAAGATGTGAACAGGTGGAGTGTGACAGCGGGGAGCGGAGGAGTTCCAGAGTGGTATCTTTGAATTATTGACTCTTGGTCTCACCAGCTGTGAGGAAGAGGAGCTGGAGAATGTTGTGTGGACAGTGCCGGCTGTGTTCTGAGTGTTGGACAAGCACTGCAAACCATAGCTAACCATTTATATCCCCATTCAATCCAGCTACCCCCTCCCTCAAGTCATCGGAGCAACTGAGAGGTCATGAAGTCATCAAGTTTCCCTTGCTGTGACAGAAAATCCAATTTATCACAACACGTACGGCATGACCCTCACTCTAACCTACCCCGCCAACATGATAACAAGGTCTCTGTGGTTATAACTGCCTGCTGACAAAACTTTTTTTTTTTTTTTTTTTTCCCCTCAACATTATGTTGCCAAATACTGTGTCTTTGATATTAAAGCATGTGGTTTGTGTGGCTGCATCTCACTGGGGTGGTGATACCAAACATCTTATGACATGACTCTATAAGACTGTGGTAGCACTGAGGAATTCTTATAACAGCAGCCAACAAGAGACTAGAAATGCTATGTATCCTGAAAAAAAAAGAAGATTGCAAACCAACATAGCTGCTAGCTAGACTTCTCTGCCTGACCATCAAGCAAAGCTACAGTAAGCAGTTCTACCAGGCATTTATGCATTATTTATTATACCTTAGCACAGTAATACCTTTTTTCCAAATTGCAGGATAATGATAGTAATAATAATTATGTTTTTGATATTTGTGTATCTGAGATCATCAGCCATTACATTGCCAAAACGTTAAATAGCTTTGCTTCACCAAACATCTACAGATAACCCCTAGCATGAAAGTAAAGACAAAACATTTGTTCAGCATTCCTTACCATAGCTTATCCTGCTGGAACCTTGAAACACACAAGCAGGCATGTAATAAATTACCTTGAAAGTCTTCAGAGTTTGGCAGCTTCACTCCGCAGATGACATAATCTGACTGATTAGCCTGCGGATTTAAATAACAGATCTCATATTAAAGACAATGATCAGAGAGCAGAAACAGACCCAGTAAAGAAAACATTCAGTCATTGTTTAGTAGTGTCAGTATTTAAAGTGTTTTGTTTGCCAAAGGTTTAAGAAGGCTCGGTGATTGTAATATATATTACACAGCCGTTTGGACTTCGGACTTTGAATTGTCTCGTAATACACTGAAGAGGAACTGACATTCAGAATAATCTGCACCGTTTTTGCCTCATCGAAACAAATAAGTCTTTGCAACTCTTGTGAACAATGTATTGTGTAGCAGTGTACCCTCAGGTTTGACTCACCACATCAATGGGGTAGATGTAGGAGAGCTCAGAGAGGAGCTGACGACAGCGGAAGGTGAGCTGGGCGTTGGACTTCAGGAACTGCTCTCTGGGGGAGACAAAAAACCAGACACAAGGATGACACAATGAGTAAACCGCCTGACGGACAGAGACAAAAGCTACAGTTAAGAGTGGGGGACATAGGGAGTGGTGAAGCAATAGAAGGACTAGAGAAAGAGCAGAGATGAGATTGTAGGGGGGGAAGGAGTGTAGCTGGAAGAGATGGGAGGAAGTGGTAATGAGCAGTGGAAATCATCCAGGCTAGTTACTGCTCCACAGGGACCCACTGTAAGGCATAAAGACAGAACACAGAGAGGGGAGTTTATGTATGCAGCACAATGATGTGTGATAGGAGTTGGTCTAAGGAGAAGATTAGTTCAGTCTGCATTTATCATGTATGGATGAGAGCTAACTGACTCATTAGTGAGTCATATCCACAATAGGACAGTCTTTATTAGCTGTGCAGGGTCTATCAACCCCAGCCTGCCCCTTTATTAAAAGCAGGCTAGAAAACCTTCTGTGATTATGACCTATGAAATGTGGTGACTAAAAATGTTTCAGAGTGGAAAAATCTTCTTTTTTTGTACAGGGCACCATCTTACGCACCAGTGAGATGCTAAAGATAAAGATAACAAGTCTATGGCCACAGCTCTGTGAGCCTGTACTTGAATGTGTCAATGATAAGCAGGTATTAGCAGGCCAATTTGCTCTAAACAAAGAGTATAGCTGAAGGTGATGGGATTGTCATTAGTTTTTTTTGGCCATAAACCAAACTATTGGGCAAATTCAAATTTGAACCTGATGATGGTGCAAGCAGGAAGGTCATCAGAATTTATCGTCTAGGGACCTTAAATATCTGTTCATAATTTCACAGCGATCCATCCTATAGTTGTTGAAATATTTCAGTCTGGACCAAAGTCTTGGAGCGACTGACACTGCCCTCCCTAGAGCCACCCAACAGACATGGCTGATAAATATATAATGATGATATTTCTATTTTTATAACTGAGAAAAGTTCTAAACTATTGATCTGTCTGATCTGCAATGCATACATGAATCTAGTCTTTTAGACTGGAGAAATATATGTTCTATGTTTGGTATTCAAGACACATCTCAGTGTTCCAGAAATGTCATGACCAGCAGATAACCTAAGTGTTGTGTTACAGTCCAGCTCTCCTTGCTCACATAACTGGATGTTCATACTTGAAGCTCTTTGAAACATTGCATGTTTGCTAGAAAACAAATTCCCTGTTGGATGTCTCTACCACATCCAACCGCAATATAATATATATCGGGAACTAATGTGGTGAGTTTAAAACTGAGGCTACCGCAGTACCAGAGAGTTAAAGTGGCTTTACGCAGAAAACAAGAACATGCATATAAAATACGGAACTTATTTAAATTGTTGAAACCAACCACAATTCAAATAGTGCTTAAAAATTCAAAACATTATATCATCATTATTTAATGCTATTAAAAGCTTTGACTCTAAAAGAGTACACAAAAGGCAATGCTTCCAGGATGTATGCTCAGATGTTCCAGTTACAAAGCGATATTTCCTCAGAGCAACATTCTCTGGTTTTACATGTTAATGACTCAACTGATACTCTGCTTTGCATGAATAGTGTATGATTATTTATGCATGTGTGTGTGTGTGTGTGTGTGAGCGAGAGAGAGAGAGTGAGCCCCTCTTTGGGTGTCCTGTACTACTACAGAATGGAGCACTGTGGGTAATAGACTATTATTTCACACAGATGAAAAGGGATTTTGGGGAGAAAATGGTTATTGAATGTGATGCACCCTCCCATCCATGCTCCTCACATTTCACTTGAATTTCCTTTTTAACTTTGCCTGTGGTTAGCAGTCTCTTATCATTTCCCTTTTCCCAGTGTGGAGCTGCTTTGTACAAGTGAAAGAGGAGACAGATTAGTGAGTAATGGTTGTTTGATCTGAAATCACTCATATCTGTCCAGCAGGCTTTGCCTTATCTTAATGTTTAAGCCAAAATGCAAATCCTCTACAAATCTTTGTCCTAAAAACATATGAACTCATGTTTCCTACCAATGTCCTTCTTGATGTACGCTCACAAAGAAAATACCATTTGTTAATCTACATTTTAAACTGCACACCGCACATGTCCCATCAGAGCATCAGACAAGCTGATTGGTTGATGCAACTTTTTTCAAGAGGTTTGTTCGAATTGTAGAAAAAAAAAAAAAAAACGAAGAAAACCTGACACAAGATGAATGAGCAAGTATACAAGAAACAGCCACGAAAACGTCTCTAAATGATTTCTGTGCATGTTGGCCTACGTCCAGCCTGGAGAAGCATGTTTAAGCCTTTAGCTGGTGTAGGTAAACAAAAACGCACATCCGCTCTTGTGACCAAAGGGGAGATGGTTTTCAACATCTCAAGAAGCGTATTGCAATCTAGAACGGATAGATGAGATGTACTTTTATGTTCTCAAAAAGTACACTTAACTCTACAGCTACAGCTACAGATTTTGTGATAGGAGCTATTCAACATCAGTTTGAGAAAGGGCTGAGTAAAAGTGTGCATGCTCAGCATACCTGTCCGTAGCTAAAAGTTTAAAAAAAAGAGACATTTCCATGAAAAAACATCAACAACACAGATATTTCCAAGGAATGGATATTAGGCAGATGTACAAGTGTCGGTGTTAATTTCCTGTTTGCTGGGTCTTTTGGCCCCTGCCGGCCTTCCTGGGGCTCCGGTTTACCCTCTGTGACTGCCAGGTACTTCTCAGACAAACAAATCTGTATCCAGGGCCGGCACCCGCCGCACACGTCTTCCCGGAGGCCAAGGCAAACACAAGCCAATAGAGTTTTAAGAACAATGTGCAAAATCTCAGTTGAGAACACATAAATAGGCATCGCCAGCCGCAAAAACATCCCCTTGTTTTGAAAGAGCAAGGTGGGAGGCAGGGCGCAGGCTGTAATCTCATCACAATCCGATACGATTGAGCAACACATAGGGTCACATCAGTGAGTGGGGCCCTGGGTAATGTCTAACTAATGGGTAAAAGATGAATGTGGTGTTTTCTATGCAGAAATAAAGCAATAGCTAATTACAGGCTCACACATACCTCTTGGCAGTGCATTCCTTCTGCAGCTTGGTTAAGGATTCTTTCTCCTCCTTCAGACTCTCGTGCTGAGCGGAGAACGCTTCCTCTGACAGAGACAACAAGAAAGAGAGAGAAAAAAAAAAAAAACAAACTGTAAATTATCAGGTATGTGTTGTGTCCTGCTATGTCTGAACAGCCAGGTGGGCTTGTGCGCTTGGTTGGCTGCCATCCACAGTTAAACTTGAATAAGATCAAACAGCTCTTTTGATCGGGACAAAACCATTTCCTTTTGACACCACATAAAACCAAACAACATATGTACGCAGATTACAGGATTTGTCAGACTACATAAATACAGAGCTGGGCAAATAAATAAAATCAGACAGATAAGGGACAGTGGTGATACAGTTTGTGGAAGTTGTGCAACCGCAATATTGACAAGCTCACCATAACTCTGTGTTATTAGTGTTACGGGAAAGAAACAGAGTATAATTTAGGGTTGAAACAGAATATTTCTCTAATCTGTGTTCATACAGCATCTTCATATACGGTGGGATGGCAGGCAGATCCAACAGAAACATATGGCTTCATATAAGTTAAATAAACAAGACATTTTAGTATTTCATATACATTAACATAAACACCTTAAAAGGCCGAACCAAACCTAAATGCGGGCGGTATACATTTTTCATTTACATTTTTACCCCACACAGAAAAACACAAGGAAGTGTTTGTTTATTTAGCACTCCGTCTTTGCTGACAGCTGAAAAAAAGTAGAGTAAATGGACAAATTCTGTGTGCATTTTGATTGTTATTTAAGCTTTTGGATTGCTGTAAAAAAAATGTAGAGCTGTAGGATCATCATCATCATCACAAATGGGGATCAAAAGCATTGTGAAACTGACCATCAGGTACAACAGCTGTGGTTATTGTATCAGACTGTGGTGAATGAAGAGAGAGCAGAGAAACAAAGCAAAACTCTTCATGCCAAGAATCCCATATGCTTTATGCTCCGACTGTAAAGATAAACATTGGTAATGAGGTTTCTCCCCGAGGTGGCTGGCCTCACTCTTTGTGACAAGAGGGAGAGTTCAGCCGTAGAGGACCCTCAGTGTCAAGTCACTGATACTTTACATTCAGATGAGCCACGAGAGGCGGCTCGGTCTCCTGACAAAGATACTTTTCAGGTGCTTAAGACAACATATTTAGGTTTAACTGGCAGGTCCTATAGATTCCCAGAGGAAGACTGTTATGATGAGAACTGCTTATTGATTCCAGGTGTTTGTTTTTTTGAAATATTACTTAAGCAATAAAAAAAAAAAATTATGTTGAAAGCAAAAAAGAAGGTCTGCAATTCATTTTTATTATTGATTAATCTATAAAACGTCAGAAGATACTGAAAACTGCCTGTTATAATTTCTGACAGGCAAATATGATGAATTAAAATTGCTTGTTTTATTAAAGCAACAGTCCAAGAGACAGAGATATTCAGATTACTATCATACTGCATATGATAAAGAACTGAACCCTCATATTTGAGAGGCTGGAGCATTTTTGCTTGGAAAGTAACTTAAACAATTAATTATCAAAATAGTTGCCGATTAAATTTCTGTCAGTCAATGCAGTTAACATAATGATAAATGACGTGGATCTGTAATTAAATGTGTTTAATGCAAACATAACACTTCCTGTTGCTTTAAAAGTGCTTGTGTCCTCAGTCAGTGATTTTAGCTTCTGCTGGTCAGTGAATCATTTTTAAATATTTCAGAGAGGAACGATAGAAGAAAAGGCAGAGCTTTGCCATTCCTGTGGCATAGACAGCCATATTGTGAAGTTTTGCAGATGCAGAGATTTTGTCGTTTTGAAGTTTCAGCCACGCTTTCGAGAACTCTGATCTAATACATCATGAAGACTGTACGTGTGCATGACCAGTGAGGCGCGGTAGTAGGTAAGAGATCCAAACTTCACTCAGGAGAGGACCCGAACGTATTTCATGAGGATTCCAAAGTTCTCTTCTTTAATCACTGTCTACATGTCATCACTATATCTACGCGGTGTTAAGGTGCTGGGAGTCACGCCTTCAAAGAAAAGCACTCAGCATTTCTGGAAATTTGATGATTCAAGTTCTACCGTTAATCATGGTATGACAGCAGTTGGCAGCAGAGTAAATCTTGCGCACTTAGATTATTAAATCAAATGTATGACAAGATGAATCACATGTTCAGCTTTTTTACCACATAACTTCCACTCATAGTCATTCTGCTCAAACTGGCACCATGAGGGTGGAAACCTCGACAGAAAGAAGGATGGAGAAAATAGAGGTTCTCAGAAGTATCTCCATCAGATTAGCTGAGGAGACAGAGATCAGACAGGCTATCCCTCTGTTGTGAATGATGACATGGGCCTCTGTTGCTTTCATGCAATGCCCAGCTCTGTTCTATCTGTTCTATCCATCCATCTTTTCATCCTTTCATCCTTCTAACCTGTTCCATTTTGTATCATGATATGGACAGACGAACTACAGCAGTTACCTCGGCTGCGTTCATACAGAATTCTGTGTGTGTGTGTGTGTGTGTGTGTGAGACATTATCTTTCGGACTACACATGAGTCATAGGTTTCGGATCCAAAATGTGGAGTGGCTTTATAATGCTATACCATCTGCTGTTTAAATATTATGATCTGACAATGAATCAGTCAGGTCTTTCACTATAACTCTTATAATGAGACAATGTTAAGGTCCCTCTGGCAGCAGGTGGCTGGCTGGGCTTCCTGGGATTCTGAAGACAATCCAGCAGCAACATGGACAACCGCTACGCTGAGCTTAGTGACCTCTGTGTAAGGAGTTGGACGTTCCTGGACGGAGTGAAGTTTGGAACAGCAACAACACTGGACTGGTTTAAACTGTCTTGTCTTCCTGCTATTTCCAGACAGATAAAGCATTTATGAGTACTATATCATTTGTACAGTTAAAACAAGACTACAGGTCCCGTTGTTAAATGTCTAAACATACACTTTAAATCTTGTTGTGCTTCAAAAGGTAGAAAAGCTTGAGCAAGATGACTACTTTGCTGACAAAGTGTCTCTGGCCCCACTGAACTGCTCTTTATGAGCAAATTTATTTTCCCTCTGTGGCGTTTTTGGTGGATAACTTGTGACTGAGTCTGGAGTTTACAGGAAAAAAAGTCTTTAGCCAAATTGGACAAAATACAATTGATCAAAGCTATTGGGAAACAGTTATTGTCATAAATTACACAGAAATGTGTTCATGAGAAAAATCGCACATAGATCATTTTTCAAAGTCCCCTATGATCTGAGACACATTAAAAACTGTAAATGATCTTACAGTTTATCACAAAGCGTGGAGGCTGAATCTGTTACATCATTATCAAGTGAGATTTGATCTGTGCAGCAGTCAATGCGGCCGTGTAAAATGATGATAATAAAGACGGCTATTTCAATCAGCTCGAAAACAAAACTACGATCAATGAAATGATCTACAGTTAAGAGCATCATGAAACTCTTTCAAAGGAATAAGTTTCATGAGTTTAGGATTTAGGGTTTAATAATTAGAAAAATGTTAAGGAGACCGTATTGAATGCTGGATGAAGGAATACAACTATAAATACCATGTCTTTTTTTCCCATTTAAACTTTAATGAAAGCGAAGGTTTGCCTGTGATGTAGAGACAGACTGAGACATCAGTGGAGTTAACAGAAAAGGGTAAAAAGACATCTAGTGAGTCATTAGACAGAGTGTTGGACTGCAGTATCCTTACATGGAATCAAAACGGCAGCTAGCTGAAGGATGTAAATGTGTGAAGCTGAGCCGCTGGTAAAGGAGCTCTAATGATGATAGCTTCAATATGAGACCTTTTCTGAGGTGACAAATACTTCCACACACACACACACACACACACCATACCTTCACAAAACTGTCCTCCTCACACTTAAGAAACCCAACCACTGACATTTATTGGTCAGGAGCCCTGGCTGTGTTACAGAGCGTGAGAATAACTACCGTTACTAAGTACAATAAACGCTGTTCAGAAACCTGATTTATGTCGTCTGCTCAAGGTGGAAGGAGGGAAATTAGACAGGAGGAAATTGTGACAAGAGTGTGACCCCACCAAAACCAAACCCATTAATTCTGGGGGGAGGAAAGAAAGAAAGCCTTTTATTTTCAATTCACATCTGTAAAAAAGATATAAAAAAAAAAAGAGAGAGAAAAAAAAAAACTACACTCATATGTTCTGTTATGAATTGTGTGAAAGGCGTGCAGTGTACTGCCTGCATTTGCGAGAGAAGTGAAAAACAACAGCTTTTCCTCAAGTCTACACTCCACTCCTGCTATGATTTCACTGCCATCACTGTAAATCAGCAGGCATTGAACAGCTAGTCGTTAACCTGTCATCAGGATGATACTGACTGCTGATGTTTTTCAGTGCTTATTATGCTCACGCTGTCCAGGATGGCAAAGCAGGACACACAAAGCATCGGCAGAACAGGCATCAGCAAGTCTGTCGCAACATCCTAATAGTTACTTTACAAAAAAAATGCACACACCCAACTTTCATCTCATCTTCATCTGCTAGCTCACGTACGGACGCACACACGCACCTGCGAGACCTCCACTGTGTGTTTGGGTTTTCTGGGCCACTTGTTTTGAGAGGGGCCGGTTTCCTGGGTATAAAGGGTTGATAAGAGTTATTTACTAATGGGCCCTATGACTGTGTGAGAAACGGGAAGACCACACGGCCAGTACAGATGAGATCCTAAAGAGTGTGACGAGGAATGGAGGTTAACAGTCCATGCGGGATACCCTCTCGGGATAAAGTGCATAGCAATGTTCTTACACATATTGTTAAACTGTCAATAAACTTAAAAAGAAGCCTGTATCTAATAAGAAGTGGAATGTGTGAGAATTGAACAAATTAAACACTTGCTTCTAATTGAATCAATATTGACGTTAAATGGGTATATAAATCATCTGTTCTTAGCCACTCGCTTGCCTGATTAGCGATATACTACCAGCGACTGGGACTAATTTTACTTCTTTAAAAGTGTGTGTGTGTGTGTGTGTGTGTGTGTTTTGACAGACAAGCCAATGGAGTCTTCAGAGGAAAGTTTCGATATGAAATTCAACACTCCACTTGATAAAATCGCGTGGGCCTCCGAAATGAAGGATGGGATCAGATGAAACAAACACGTTGCGGTGCCAATCTAAATATAATCACACGCAAAATCAGCTGCTGTATGAAATACTATAAACACCCGTCTCTGGGAGTATCCTGTCTGTAATTAATGCAGGGTTTTTTCCGATTGTGAAACAAATGAATATGTGCAGGCTGATTAGAAGAGTTAAACAACAAGCTGGAAGTACAGCAGAGCTCAACGGCATATGGTTTTTGGATTTTGAGTTATGAGTCTGGGAAAAAACAACAAGATTTCAGCATTGCCCTATTCAGCTACAGCGTTTCAATTTATCCTAAAATACCTTTTCCTCTCTTTAACCAGCTGAAGGTTTTTTTTTTTTTTTTTCCTTCTTCTGTTCCTTAATAAGCACCTGTCCAGTCTGGAAAAAAGCCATGAATGAGAGGCAGAGAGGGAGAGCAGCCAGTTCTTTTGGCTGTAGACGGAGTGGTGACAGGTAAAGAGGCAGAGGATTAACGACCATTTTTTAGGATTGCAGCACAAAGGAAACTTCTCCTTCAAACCTTCTTAGTGCTGTCTTTCTGTGCGTGTGTGTGTGTGTGTGTGTCTGTCTGCTTCTGTAGACTTCATGGTCATTATTAACAATCCCCACCTGAGGTTGGCGGGCTCAGTGAGGTGCCCTGCCCTTCGGCCAAACACCAAGTTGATCTTTCAGACACAAGATTCCTATGGAGAGCACCTGGCCTGCTTTAAGACAAACACCAGCGCTGATGATACTAGAGCCCTCGATAGACTGGCTGTATAATGATATAGGTGTAATTTCGCAGCGCAGCTCATCATGAGCTTTTCCTACTATTATATCTGGATTTTCACAAGCACCATGAGAAGCACAAAACCAAATGAGAAACAGAAGTATCTAAAGATGAGAAAGAAAAACTGAGTTCATGCATTACAGCCCCTGAAATGACCATATAACGACTTGCGGGTACATGCAATCATAAAATCCACACGTTATTTAGGTGTAAGTATACCTGTGTACACCTGCATATGTGTTTGGGTTTATGTGTATGCGTACGTATGCCAACCCAAGCTTCACGAACGCTGCCTTTTCATAAGCCTTTTATTTCCCTATGAACAGTAACGGGCAGCAGTAAAACACTCCTCAGCTCTCAGACATCAAGAGTCCAGAGCTGCAGACTTCACAGGGTTAACTAAATGACACCGCTCCACAAACACTGTTGCTTTAGTGGCCTGGCACAGACTGCATAAGCCACAGGAATGGCTCTATATACTGTACATTATGTGTGTCCGTGTCTGTATGTGTGTGTGTGTGTGTGTGTTGAGTGACCCCAATCTGCGGACTGGGATCGTGACAGAGGTTTCCTGTAGGTGACAGCGCTCTACTGTAGTCCTCAATGCACAGAGAATACCTGCTGCTGTTGGACTGTAAGGAAATCTTTGTCAGGGTGTTTAAACCTGGGTGTTTCCTGTACAACAGAATCACATGTTGAAACTGACAAAAATATCAATTTAAATGAATGATTGAATTAATAGTGTTAAGTGGATTTATAATGAACTTGTCTTTAACTTGTCATTTCTAGAACTGGTGACACAATAACACAGAAGCTGTGGAATATTTAAGATAAATTACTGAAGTCATATATTTTGGGTGGGGGTACATTCTTTAGTGTATCCTGGATTACAATTATACTGTAAGGTTATATAAAGGAATGTGGTTTATCCATTTATTTCAATGGGCTATAACCAAAAGGTTTTACTGTATTGTAAAAAATTGTAAAAATAAAAATATGCTGGTTAGGTCTGTGTTTTCTGTGATATAAATAATATGATGATCAAATTGTGTCAGAACAACATAGGACCACAATTAAAATAAGCTCTTGGGCTCTGTTGTGTGTTATCTTTTTGACAAACATTGTAAAAAAGATATGATGCCTCCTGGTTGCACTTATTATTTATTCATACATGTCATATTTTTTTTATATTGTCAATATAGTGTTTCAATGAATTAGTAGCTATAACAGAGCATTCGGATTAATCCTGACAGGAATGTGGATTTCGGTAAGATTCACTGCACATGTTTCTACCATTACATTTAGTCTTCTTACACAAGCTGGATTTGAGTCATGCTGCACCATTATAGAGACGACAAAATGAGTTGCAGAAGGTCTGATCATCTCATGTGATACTTATGCAACATTAAACGCCAAGTGCCTTTCATTTCTATTACCACTAGTCTGTTCATGTTAGATCAGACAATAAAGTAGGGGGGAAAAAATCGTGGAGGAAAAAAAAAGTGTACTGAATGCATAGATCATTACGTGCTTGGATGTGTTTACAGTATTGACATTGTTGGCTCAGTTGCTTGTGGCTTCATGCCACTTGTGCTTCTGTAAAAGTGAACGAGTATGATTATATTATTTCAGATTGGAACGGATCCTCGAGGCTGCAAAATGACATTTGTTAGGCCTGAAACAACTGGTTATTTTACTTTCACATGACTCTATTGAACGAATAATGAGATGCACAAAGAAATGAAGCTCAATCCATATATCCTGACCCACCCTCTGTTCGACATACGACGATAAAAGTTATCATATGGTGTTAAACAAACGTGTATCTGTTTGTGTGTGCGCCCGTTGGCTTTACCTTTCTTCTGAAGCTGCGCCCTTTCCTTCTGCCGCAGATCTATCTCCCTGCCAAGAGCCTTCCTCTGCCGCTGCAGTTCGCTACGCAGCACGGCGATGCGCAGCTGCATGCACTCCCGCTCTTTCTTCTGCTCAGAGGAAATAGAGGACAAGAGAGATATGGAGAGCAAACAAAGACGGAGAATGATAATATTTAGCATGTGGTCACAGCAATTTTTAGTGTTTATTACCATTTATAAAGATCCCCAAATTCCTTCTAGTGCCCTCAAAAACAAGCCGTGTTTTCGCAGCTTGATCCCATGCCGCATTGATTTAATACACACCTACCGTGCCAATACTTGCCGTCAATAATCCAAAATCCACGTTCAAAAACGAACGCCAAGAAAGATGGAGAATGATTTGGCTATTTAAACATCTCGCTGAGCCCAGAGATCAGAGTTACTGGTAGTAATGAGCCCAAGTCATGGGAATAGCTGGCTGTGAGTTGCGGAGTGCTGTGGAGTCTTGGCTGTTAGCATGCAAGCAGCTGCTCTCAAAAAGATGTGAAGAGATGAGTGAGTGTTAAACCCGGGCTGTGTCTGAAATCACTCCCGCATTCACAGATTTACTAGTCCCTGTGTAATAGACACAACAGGTCAGTCCGCACAATGAGCTGTGAATTGAGATTTCTAACACTTATTAATCATCATAAGTCATAAGTCACAGTCATTTTCTCATTAATACAATGTGATGCACTGCATTGTGGGATTGTCAGCCGACATTAGTCTACATGCTGTGGATACTTTTTTTTATGCTCTATTGTGGGAATTTTTGAGGGCTTTATATTGTAATTTACACACACACAGATGTTGGGGGGTGAATATAGTGCACTGTACTGTGTGAACTGTGTGTGATTTCACGCACTGACACACTGAGAGGTGAAGGACAGTGGGACAAAGTTTTTCTCTGTTCATTTTACACATATGTTTAGACTTAGTGGATGTCTTGCAACATTTTGGTACAAATCTTTAAAAATCGTATCATTTTGTATCATTTTTAAAAAGTAAAATCCTTTACATTATTTTATTCTTTTATTATTAAATATATATAATATATATATTTATATATATATATATATTAAATTATATTTATATAATTTTAATTTGTTAGAAACATTTTTACAGCAGACATTATGAAATGTAATAACAGGAAAAGCACAGCTGTAATTAATTAAATGAGGGATCCTGTTATTGTGCATGCTGGTTCACTGTCACAGCAGCATGGTTTACTGGGACACTTGATTAGAACGGAGCCGTTGTTAATGTGATGTGTGTGAACACCTGTGCTATGGCACAGTCTAAATTTCCACTGTATGAAAACATGGGTGTTCTTTTGCATGAAAGTGGTAATGTATTCCTTATTATTTGTTTTATTAAAAGATCACACCAATCATGTTATTTATTTGTTCTATTTTTCCTCTCTGTATCCCACTGCTTTTGTCTGATGCAACAACCGCATCGAGATCGTAAAAGGCCCTCCACACTCACACAAGTGTTTCCACTTGTTTTGCCTGATTAGACCTTTTTTCTGATTATTTTATGGACAGACCGTGCTTGACTGACAGCTCCATTACACACTGGTGGCACCTGGGAGAGCCGGGCAACTTAGACCGTTAAAGGCCGTTTCACAGCAGACTTTTTGACTTCTCACAGCATTAAACACATACATTTAATTGGCTGCATTCCTTTTACACGTGCCACTTCCAGCCCTGGTATCGTGCAGGCTGGCTCTCTGACATGACTTACTGCAACGTCTTAATGGAACACAGTCATCATGAATATTATAAATGCTTTTCCTACTATGACAAGTCTAAATGGCTGCAATGAATAATGGCTGCCTATTAATTTATTACTAGATGGAGTTTGATGACTTCACATAAATCACCTTACAGCTCCCCAACTTCAACTTGAGCGGGCGTCTAGTTAGGCAGGTGTCAACACAAGGTGTTTTGAAACTTTTGATATTATAGAAATGTTATGACAATACAGAGTGTGTGTGTGTGCTGTGACAGTAGAGGAAGTCAAAGATATATCGGATGGGAAATCTGGAGGCAGTGGTTAGTGGCTTGATTCTCTAAACCAGCTGGGAGAATGTGAATAAGGATTTATATATTTCTTTATGATGTCGGGCGGGCGTAGCTGGCAAAGTGTGCTCAGTCGCCTCTCAATAGAACGAGATAAAAAAAAAAAAATTAAAAGTAACACCCAGCATACAGTAAACCACATGCAAACGTGCAGACGCACACAAATCCTAAAACGCAAACCCGAGTGAGAGACCACAATAAAGTGCATCAACTCCAGATGAGTCTCACTCTTTTGTCTTTATGTACCCATGACTCTGGGCTGGCGTCTCTCTCACCACATGCTCCCTGACCAGCAGCAGCATCAGAATGCAGATCATTAGTCAACATCTTGCCCTCTCTATGGGGTGTCCCTTCAACAGGCTTCATGTCTCTATCTGGAAGAGGGGGAGCCCGGAGTGGGCCAACTATCTAATGAGGAACAGTGCTGGGGATTCATTGACTGATGGATGTGGATGTGATATACAGTAGATGAAGGGGAGAGATTGAGGGTTAACAGAAACATACAATGAAAAATGATAAGTTGGAATGAGCAGATATGGAAACATGCAAAGAGAGAGATTTCAAGAGGCGATGTTTAAAAGGAGTGGATGATTACAAAGAAACGTACATGTAACATGAGTTGGAAGAGAAAAAAAAAAAAAAACATGCCATGGAGAATGGAGTGTTGGGAGGGAGCGAGCCTGCTGGCTGGATGACAGAGATTCACCCTTGTTTACAGTATCCCATAGTTTGCAAGCAGCAACTTCGGCATCACGCACAGACGCACAGACACACAAACACACTCTTCGATAGTGATCGGAGGCTGGATCAGAGAAAACACAGATATGCTTCTTCTTAAAGACATCTGAGGGCTTTGTGGCAAAAACAGAGAGTGGTATCAGTCGCGGGGAGAAGACTGATAGAGCCTCCATCTCTCCAATGTGTCGTGCCCTGATGCTTGCATGTTCACCAACACCGGCTTTGGCACGAACCATGAGGCTCTTACACTTTCACTAAGCACCGCAGTTGACAAGTGGGTCACAGTCATGTGAGAGTGTGTGTGTGTGAAAGAGAGAGAGAGTGTGTGAGGGACTGTAACCCACCACCAGGGCCCGTTTGACTCCTGCTGAACATCAAACAGCAGTGGGTCAGCTGAGTAAATAAGCAGCAGGCGTGGGGGGGGGAGCATGTTATAACCCAGCAGATTAATGGCAGGGTGTGGGTGAGAGGGTGAAAGGGCCATGCACTGGGATTGGTGGCCTCCACTCTGTCCTGCTTTGATCCGCACTCACGGTGACGCGGCACAGAAGGATAGTACAGACCTCTCCAAAGGCAAGAGGAAAACCCTTAGAAGAGCTACACAATGCTCCACTCACTCCAAGCTGGCAGGCTTTTACAGAAAAGGTAGAAGACGAGGATTATGTGATTTATTAGCTGATGTGAGCTCTGAAAAGGGTTTTAAGGAATGTTTCGGTGAGGGGGAAATATCAGAGACAACTTTTTGAAAGGGATCCTTTGTGGCGAAAGAATGGAGCCTCAATGTTTTTGTGGGAAGGCTAAGGAGGGCTATAGTGGAGCTGCTTTAATAGGTAAGGTGAAGGTCTATGGAAAAGAAGAAAAAAAAAAAAGAGCCATTTCAAAAGCCAATGGAGAGCGTGATGGAAAGCAACAGCTGTAACAGCTGTCTAAAGAGGCACTCTAAACCTTTAAATTCGGCATCTTTGCTAAAGAACATACACAGCACACACACACTCTCAAAGGTTTGGGACTTTTGTGTGAGAATACAAATATCCCAGCTGCCTAAAATGATATTCGGCATGTAAGGTATGTAATCCTGTGACCAGAAAAATGTTTTTTTCCAAAAGGCAAGTCTACCTGGAGGATAAAAACACTGAAGTGTCACTGCCTCGGGGCTTTTATAACAGCAGAGAGGGGATGCTTTTGAAGTGAATGTTTACAATAAACACAATGTCAAACCTGGGATCAGTGCACCGTTTTCACAGCTGTGTGGCTGCCAATTCCAAAAATGTTAAATATGCTTTCTTGCTTTTGCTATGAATCCCAGTCGAGGATATGACTGGAGGTGGAAACATAAACAGTGGATTTTGGTCAAAGCGTTATCATTTCGGTAGCCTGGATATTGCTCTTTCTCCACTTTCTTTGTTGAGCCATCAAAACAAAAAGATACAATAGCTGCCCAAAGGGTATAATTACATTTCACATTACTTTACATTACAATTATACCCAGGGATTTGGCTGATACAAGCCCTTAAATCCGGTTAAGTATTTATCACAATACAGTCTGCTGATGCTTATTATCAGTGCAGAAGCCGATGGGCCCGTTATCGCTCTGCGGCCTTAATGAATGTTCTTTGAAAACATCAAATCTCAAATTGCACCTCATCGTTATATATTTTCTCACAACGTGAAAGTCAACTCATCTTTGCATATTTTCACTATAGCATAAGCTAATGAAACAACATCACAGACTGCTACTGAGGAGAAGCAAATAAGCCGCTTTGAACGCCGCTGTTGATTTAAAAGGTAAGTTGCTGATGGGCAGAATTTTGCTGCTGATGGGTGCTCACCCGCTCTGTGCAGGTCGCTGTCGTCCTTAGTTTTTCTTCAATCTCCTTCCCGATCTTCTGCACTGTCACTTGGGTCTGCTTGATGGCTCTCTGGGCTGTGTGGAGCCTGCAGGAGGAAGAGAGCACACAGTCACCATACAGAACATTGTTTGTAACCACACACGCCGGACAATGAGAAGGACCCCATGCTGAAACTGTGTTTTGTTTTTTTTTTCCCAAAAGGCCACTGAATTGACTGGCTGAATAAAAGTGTTATGACTACACCATCAATTGATTTCATTTAGCTTGGATGTTTACAATGACTGTTTGAAGGGCATCGGAACAATTATGATTGCCTCCATGTGAGAGAGTCATTGTTCACTGTTTGTTATCCCTCCTCGTTTCTTTTACTGATTTACTGAGGTTGATCGTCATTGTTCCAGCACTACTGCCCGAGTCTTCAGAACTGTACTGATGACTTTAAACATTAAACAAAAGGACAAAAACAATATTGGGAACGTTCCCGATGATAAAGAGTATACGATTTATTAGGGCTTTTTTATAGTTTCTGCCAGACAGATCGAGTTCTTATACGCCACAAACCACAAATATCTCAACAAAAGATTAATCACTATTATCTTCTAATAATCTAACCACAGCATGAGATCAAACGTTGTCCGACGGATCTGAACTCATCAGTCCTAGAGAGCGAAGACAACATTCAAAGCTTCAACTAATTATTTGAAGCCACAAAGATGGAGGCCCATTTCCAAATGCCATGTCACTGTCATCACCGAAATAGGGAACAGCAACATCCGTGCACAAATGACAAGCCAGAGCATTATTTAGGCCATCAATCACAACAGCAATTAACTTACAAATATGTTTTCTTCAGAAACCATGGGGGGGAGAGATAGAAAAAAAACCCTCCTTCTGCATAAGGGACTCTGACAACTCATCAAAAGACAACAACACCACATGGTGGGAATGAGTTACAGACAACAGACTAAATAAGAGGAACTGGCAATCAGCAATCATACTGTCAGAACGGCGTTAAATCATATATTTCTTCCTAAATGTCTCAATGCAATTCATATGCCATGTGGGGTAACACAATATTTTTTACATTTTTTTTCTTGATGGACAAAGAAGAGGCTCAACTGTCAGAACTTTCAGATGCCATGGTGGTGATTGAAGAGGCTTTATTGCAATTTACAACACCTGTAAATATTAGTGCTTTCTCTTTTATTTGTTGACGTCCTTCTATATTCCCAAGAGAGACAAATCAAAAGGTTTGCTTCGATGACAGATTCTATCCAATTTCAACTGAGACAGTGGTATTTACAAAGCCAGACATGAGCCGCTTAAATTTAAGGGAGTTTTATTAAGCTTTAAGATGTGAATGCTCCGCTTCGTTTCTTTCTTCTCATGGATAACAATGTTGACTGTCTGGTTTGTGACAGTGAACCACTTAAGGTGGAGTGCATAAGACACAAGCAGAAATTGGAGACGCTGATTATGGCAGACAGAGAGAGGGGATTGTGGTTTGGGTCATAAGGGTGATGTGAATGGGGTTTTCCTTAGTTGTGTGCTTGCTTTGAGTGGGTTTAGGGTAAGAAGGTCTTTTTTTTTTTTTTTTTTTTTTTAAACAGGCTTCCAGGTTGGTGGTGTAATTTTACAAATCCTAGGGGGCTTTTTCATGAAACTCACACAGTCGCCTCTGGATATTGTTGCCTCTTTTAGGCAACCAACCCAAAAAAAAAAAAAAAAAAAGAAAATTTTTGTTTCTATGATGTTGTAAATAGATCTTTGGTGAGGTGTCCCACTGAAATATCATTTCATATTTTCTGCCTACGCTTCTTAATCTGTCTGTGGTGACAGTGATAGCAGTTGGAGATAGTCTTTGGTACATCAGGGCAAATCTGTTTTGACAGCTTCATCTGTTTAGGTGATTGCGATGGTAGAATCTGATATGGCCTTTTCCCCCAGGTGAGAATGGTTATCTCCTCTCTCCTTTTCACGCATGTCTGCCCCCTTATCGTTCCCAGAGTCTTGGCCTAACGCCTGCCCATCAGGCCTTTTCACACAATCTATGGACCAGCAGGGGCAAGGGGGGGAGGTTCATGCCATACACCCTTATTGGGCCAGCAATTTAATCACTGGGCAACTGCCCAGAAAACACCTTCTCACCAGCCATGACAACTTTCCTTTTCTGAGGCAAGAGAGGTATTTGACAACTATGCCACGGGGGATTTGCAGGAAGTTATGACTGAGGCTGTGCACTCAACCCTTGATGTCGATAAACATCAGAAAAACAATAACATTTGCTCCTTTGACCGTGGCACTAGATATTGCCGGGGTGTCAGATGAAACCTATGCTTTTGAAATGTCCAGATGTTTTGATAAACAGCAGGCATCTTGTAGAAAATCTTTTATAGGGGCTTTTAGGTGAAGTAAAATTATAATGTTGAAATACTAAAATGTTTTCAGACTTACAAGTCAAGCTGGCAGCCTTTCCCCATGCAGTTCCTCGATTTTCTGTTCATTTACCTTTACTGATGATCTTTAAATAAATATTTGCTACGGTTTATATGCTGTGTTAAGTTCCAGCATCTGCAATCTTGCAATCATTGCTGAGTAAGAATCAGCAAATGCAGATGTTTCATCTGGCTTGGAAAGATAAGCAAGAAAGAAAGAGAAAGACCTGGAATCTGAAGAAGAACATTAGATAGCACATTGTTGTTCTTCTGAGAGAAGCGGAGAGAAAAACACTGAGTAGACCTTATTTTAAGGTCATGCGTAGCACGGTTTCTTGACCGGGGGGTTTTCAACGACAAGATGCCAAATTCACATCTTTTTGCACAGCTGAAATTGGCTTCATGAAACAATTGTCTTTTTTTTTTATTTGAAAGGGTTTTTCAAATGCCTTATCTATATCACCGCAGAGCTTTTTGTTCTGAAGAAATACTTTCATTCGACTGGAAAACCTTTTGTGTAGAACAGAAAAAGGAGGAAAGAGGTGCAGACGGGGAACAATGCGCATGTGCCCTTTCTATCGCAAAAGGTATCGGGGAAATTCATCAAGTGGTTTAGGTTCAACAGACAAACACAATGGCTGCTTCACCTTACTGAGTTCAGCTGAGTTTGGCAAAGCCGTATTCTGAATGTACCGAGCACCGTGTGGCCTGGCTAGTGTTCCAGCTGTTCATCACATGCAAGTGTGCCCAATGCACTTGTCAAACAAACCTAGGTCAGAGGAAAAACAAGCCCAAGAAGTAATGACTGTATTGAATTCATTTCCAGTAACCATTTTTCAGACACCGCAGGGTGAACAGGGCAGCCAATTAACCATTTCACAACAAGCCCTGAGACATTTTGTGACAACAAATAAAAGCTCATGTCCCACTATCACACCTCCACTGAGGACAAAAGCGACAACAAACAACGGAATTCTGTCTGTATCTTACAGATTACTGGAGTGAAGTGTCTTTAGCTAGCCTGCATTTGCACTTCTACTCCTCCAGGCTGATGTTTTTTGGGGAGGACCAGCTGAGTAGCTATAAGCCATGTTTACATGACAACTACAACAGAGATGCAGGGAAGCCAAAGAGATCTTGAGAAAAGATTTCTTTTTTTTGTCTCAAAAGGGTCAGAAAGGGGTCACACTCTGCAGATAATTATGGAAGTTTGCACCCGGTGTCATGAGAATATAAGCTCCCTGCCTTTGTCTTACACTAAAAATCTCAGAGTGCTCGTCATGGTTACTTAAACTGCCTGGTGTAATAAGCCAAATAATAAACAATGAAAAGGCTTAGCTACAAAATAGTGTTTAGTGTACAAGAACCTCATAAAAATTCCTGTTTGAGTCAAAGACTTCTGTCTTTCTTTGAGAAGCCAGATAACACAAAGAGAGGTGGTTTGGCAGTTTTAGGCTGTGGTATAATTTTAGAGGTAGGGTGATGAACCCCACTGTGCATCAGCAAGCTGAGATAATAAGAGACAGGGCTTCTAGGCAAGCACCAAAGAAGCTGTAATGCTGGAGACACAGAGGGGGAAAAAAAAAAAAACGAGAGAACAGTTAAGAGTTGGACAGGCAGTGATAATGGAAGGCAGACAAGCTGGAAAAAATACATGTCTGAGGTCTTAGCCTTGAGAAAACGTAATCTCACATTGAAGAGGGTTTGGAGGGCGGACCGTAAGGCAAAATACTAGAAGGGGTGTTGAGGTCCACTGCCTAAATTGAAAAAACAACCAGAGACTACCTCTTAAATTACATATAAGGGGGTTGCTTTGATTCTGCATAAGTCTACTGCAGAGGTGTGAAATGAAAACAAGAGCATCCACATCCATATCTCCACAGTGATTTAAAGCTAGGCAGTCAGTTTGTTTCTTTAATCTTGTTGCTGCAGTTTGAGACCCCGGGGTCAGGCGTGGACTCCCCATTCCAGCTGCCTGTTTAACACAGGACCACAACTACGTCCCGTGCCTGAGAGAGCTGTGGATGCAGTTTCCAACCAGCAGGCGAGTAGACCTTAGGGGCTGCCTGCAGGAAAGCATTATCACCTCAACAGCCCCCGGGGCACGAGAGACCCCACACAGAGCTTCACCATCTCAGTGCAAATGCTTCTGTTGACACATACTGTACATACATGCACACTCCTAAAAAAAAAAAAAAGGAGCATACACAAGCCAATCAGGAAACACAGGCCACATATTGCTCTGATCATGAGGTGGGGAAGAAAGCTTCCCCCTTTAGGCTCCAGCAGTTTGAGACAGGTTTAAATCAGAGATGTCACAGCGCTGAACCGTTAAATTTGTACCCCAAGAATGATGTTTACCATGTTTCGCACATGCCGCTTCAACATTCAGCTTCCACAATGGTTTTCTTGTCATTATAAAAAACTATTTAATGCCAAAAAGTAAGCATCATTCTAGCATAACTCTTTGGTGTCGGATAGCTGTGAGAAAGAATTGAGGGGCCGCTCAAGTACTTTCACTTACACACCACTTCAATCTGACATTCAAGAATACATTAGGCCGCCTCTTTCTGTCTCTCCTTTCCCCTCTAACGAGTCTGATATCCAGCTCAGTCATGCGATGATATAAGTGGCTCCCATCACTAGTGCTATCAGGTCATCCTTCCTCTCCTATTGCTCACACATCAAATCTTTCCATGTAAGAGAGAAGACTGCACTAGGGAGGTTGAGGAACGTCTGAACCTGTATTAATAGTGTCTACAAAAGGAAAAAAAAAAAAAAAAAAAAAAAAAAGCAACTTTGTTGAACAGCTGGATCATCTTTGTCATTGTCTCCTTGGCTACCCAGATGGGGCCCAGCTTTGAGATGTGGCTCACTCTCTATCTCAGCCTGGAAGACTATCTGGAAGAGACAAGAGTTTGCTGATTGATGATCTGTACGCTGCCTCTTCATCTCTTCAATCTGAGCCATGTTGTGTTTGCTAACCCACATCACCATGTTCTTCACACAGGCGAGGGGTGTTGTCAGCCGGAGTCGGGGCAGAGAAGTAGACTGCGAATCTGTTGACGAATTACCGCCATTAATCAAGATCAGCGCGTTCTTAGTGAGGCAGCTCTCATCATTGTCCGTTAAAGCCCTGTGCTGAGAAAGACACTTTTACACTGGGCCAAAGTAGAGAGAGAGTAACTTGGGTGAGAATATCTGACACTGCGGGTGTCCCTGGTGGACATGCATCACTGCTCCTGGAGGAGGGAAAAAAAAAAAAAAAAAGACATCCATTCCAAGAATCCACAGCGAGAATTGGACAACCTAAAGAGAACACTATTTTTCATCTCACTACATGATGGAAAAGTCAAAGTGTTGGGCAGCATCAGCAGCATAGAAATGTGGATGATATTATCATTTATCAAAAGTGTGCAGCCATGCAGGTGAGCCAATAACAAAAGTATAGGTTTCACACGAAGCACCATTCTCTAAGCAACGCTCCGTTCTGAACGCTTCAGAAAGTTAACACACTTTGAAAAAGGCAGAACTCTGCAGGTCAGAAACTGAGTGATATATATGGGTATGTACCATGGGGGGTGGGAGGATAATCCCTGTTGGAGTGTACAATATCTGATGAATCATTTTACAGTACATGATCATAAACCATGTGCATATGAGCGCACCGAGCCAAAGAAAAACTCTGACAGGGTTGAGGAGCTGCAGGCAGAGCAGCATGAGGGAAGAAGGGGGATCAATGTAACTGTGTTCAACTCCACGGGGTCCCACTAGGTGTGGATAGAAGAAGAGGATGTGGAAGAAGGCTGCAATAATAGAAGACGCAAGAGCAGAGGTCATAAAACTTATGATTCACACTAGACTCTTCTCCTGCAAGCTGCAGGGGAGGCTATGGTCTCTTCATCTAAGCATAAACCCACAACCACTCCACGATGAGGGAGCTCTGTTAAAGTTGGGCCGCATTTACATACCCCAATTTAATTCTTATTGCAGGAAAATGTTGGTGGAAGTCCTCATAATCTTCATAATGAAAGGATCCTTATCTTATTTTGGAAGTGTCTAACTTGAACCTTCCAGATAACCATTTCTGTAGTCGAAAATGTGTAATTATGTTGTTATATGATCAGGCTATGGTTAACAGAGGGTATCCCTCGGGGGAAGCCCTGTAGTAAAGTAGTGTTTACATTCTACCACATTTAAATATAAATGAACAACAACAAGTCTATGATTGTCAACAGATGCCAGCACTGCCTTATATCGTCTCAAGCTCTTAATTGCTATACCAGGGTTCCCCTTTTAAAAAAGAAACTTGTTAGAGGTAAGTTAACAAGTTGTTAAGTTGCCTCTGTCTCCCTCTTATGGTGTCATTTTGAACTGCAACTATTTTTTCCCCAGTTAATATCATAAAGTACTTCCATTCTTAAAGAAATCACAAACCCACTCATGATGCTGACAGAACGATGAGATGCATTCATTAGGGTAGAGTGCTTGAAATGTTTTTTCACGTTTAAGAAAAACAGTGTCGAGTGCACGCGTTGCAACTTTAAATAAAGTTGCAGGGCAGCAGAGCTTCCGTCATTATGGGTCTAAATGTTGGCTTCCCTATGGCACCATCTGCTGGACAACAAATGCTCAAGGCAAATATGCAACACACATGATAGCAGGAAGTCGGATCACATGACTGATTACGGAAAACAGTTGATAAAATATCCGTTTAAAAAAGACTAAATCTAATATTCGGTAAAACATTCAAGTTGAAACCCACTGAACATGTCAGAAAAGATTCTAGAGGAAATGCAGTCAGGTTGCTGAGGTGTAATGATGCATTAAATGTGGTGAAAGTTCAGACCTAATGATATGATAACATGAAGTAATACTACAGCTTGATACGACTCTTACCTGAGCAAAGAGAAAACGCTGTAGGAGTTCCTGACTGAACTCTGGTCGACCTGAAGCAGACTGTTTTTCTTCCGCTCCGACTGATCCTGCAACAGCCACATGTCAGTGTTTCAGTGCAAAAGCCAAGCGGTGTCCAAATAAAGCTAATGAGATTAGGACTGGGTATTCCATTATAACGTGGAATCTCTGGAAAATGGACAAAGGCTGTACCTTATGATCAAAGTCAGCTGCATAGTAGCCATCATTCAATCCAAATATGATCTCATTTGGATTCCTGGATCGAATCTGTAGACAAAGCGAGGCAGTGGAGGCTCATTGTAGGGACAGAGACAGAGAGAACAAAGGACAGCAGGCATCTGGATGTGCATGAGACGTGCTATCTGTTTACTAGCTTTGAAAACAGTCTCACTGTGAAAGAATGGCAATAACACTGGACTGGGAAAAATATTTTCTTCAAATTTTGATTAGATACTGCACATGAAATATCTCACCCACAACAAAGCTTCTTCCACATGGGGATCCTTATAACTAAATTGTATATTATACAAATAAAGTTAGCTATTATCACTGTCTTGTGTGTGTGTGTGTGTGTGTGTGGTTGCTGACCTGCTGTCCTGTGTATCTGAGGCCATCCAGATTGACCTTCCATTCTATGAGGAGGTGGTACTGTTCTTCCTGTCCTCCCCAGATCCTCACCACGAAGCAAGACACTGAAGTGTCCAGGAGGTCTGGCAGCATTCCAAAATCCAGGCTCCGCCAAGTTGGATTCTGACAAACACATACACACACGTGAGGATAAGCAGTAACTTGGCGAGGATAATCTGTATAGTAACAGCACATTATTAGCTGATATAACGCCCCTAAACAACAGCTACTGTTTGCGTCTGACAAGGACAAAATTTAAAATCAAAAATGTCTGGTGCATCTGTTAAATTCAATGTCATACTGTGATCCCTATTGCAATGTGAAGTAATTGAATCATCCTGTTCTGCATTAACCTTAAAGCCTGATCCCTACTACAGTATGTTCTCGCAGACTAACGGCACTGAGGTCGAGTTCTACAAAGCACTGTAGCCATTTACATCATTCAATTATGTACCATTTCCCTTCATCAAGAGAGAAAATCTCTTGCTCTTGTGGGTCATTTTCAAGGGCAGGCAAGAGAGGAATGTTAAAAGCAGAAGTACAATTCATCGGGGGGATTGGAAAACAGAACTAGTGAGAGTCACCAGAGGAAGCAGAAGGGCATAACAGTTAGAATGAAAAAAAAAAAAAACAGGAAGACCAACAGGAAGCATTTCCCAAGACGAATGTTGACTGGAAGGAAACAGAATACAAGGGAACTAATGTCAGCAAGGATGTTAAATTCAACAGGAGGAAGTTGGGCTAAGAGATGACAGGAGTCATGACTCCTGCAGTGCATTATACAGTCTGTCTGCTGAGGGTACTGAACAGCATGCCTGGAAAGCAGCTTAGGTCAGCTCATGACTCGGCAGCAAGGCTAACAGTAATGGCTTGATATGCTTGGCTGCTCCTGTAGCTTCGTGCAGAGCTGCATCTGCCACACAAATAAGAGTGGGAACAGCCAAAAATCACATGGTCGTATACATCTGGATCACTTACACAACTGACAGATGCTTACAGAACAGGAGAGAAAGTTGCGTAAGGGAGCAGCACATATCATATTTAATTCATGTTGATGCAAGTCTGGCATTTTATTCAACGCAGCATGTTTCACAGCACAGCATTGCGACTGCAGCATCTGAAAATTAGTTGAAGTAAGGCTACAGTGAAGTCCAGGGGTAACTGAATGTGTGTCTGGCAGGGAAGCAGCAGGTATAAATGCCTATCCTGGCATCTTTAAACTACAGGAAGCTTGTCTTCCTTTATTATAGCACTACACATAATGACCAGTCTATTAACACAAATTGCAACAACAGGCTGCAGGTAATGACAACATCTAGAACCTTTCCAAAACAGACAGACATGAAGAGTTTGAAGGTTTACATAAAAGCATACTCACCAGTGAGTCTCGAATGACTTCACTCTTGTAAAAATCTAAAAAAAAAAAAGACATCAAAGAATGCTTATTAAAAGAAGGGAGAACACACGCATGCATCATCGATGAGTGAAAATCAACCCTAAAATACTATTCACAAAAGCTCAGCACAACTTCAATTTGTGAATGTAAACCAGTGACTGCTGAACACCAGATAGACTATAGTGATAATGTAGTGATAAAAGCACCTCAATGGATTATCTCTAAAATTACTCCTACATGGCCCCCAAGTGTCATTTGATGACCAGTTTTGCCTTGTAGATGCTAACTTTAGTGTCCAAAAACATTTGAATAGTACAATGTAAATTCCATTAAACTCTATTGAGAGATGAATTTTCCTGTTAGGGACAATCATACAGTTGCTTGAGATGCTGACTGAATATTTCAACCATCACAAATCATATAATGAAAATTAATACAATCTGTGTTTGGCAACTGTCAGCCATTTTTGAACATACTGTGGCTACCTTAGCTACCCATATGAGGTAGAAAGGATTTCTTTTTGCAAATATGGCACAGAGAAATATGATGTGCATAATACGTTAGTTTGTGTCAAAGGTAATAAGATTGTGATATTATAGAAATCGCCAAATACTGTTATTAACGAAAGGAGGGCCAGGGTGGCAGGTGTGTGTGGAAGGGGTGTTAACACTGACCTCTAGATATGCGGTCTCCTATACAGAGGTGGAGGGTGAAGTACGTGTCCAGCAGTGGCGAACCATTCTTGTTGACAATGTTTCTGGCTGCGATGCTCCGGAGGTGACGCAATCGTCTCTGTTTAACAGAGGACAATATAGAGAGAAGGAAAGAGAGAGCGAGAATAGATTGAGATTAGATTGTATACATCACAGCTGTTGTATTCTGTTTCATTCTGATCATGTGACAGCAGGTTGATAAATACTATCTAGGCTATTTTAAAAAGACACAGAACCCTCACTACTATAGGTCCCTGGACAAATGAGAGAAGATCCCTGCACAAATCATCAAATATCACATTCTCACTCCTATATATACATAATATCCTGAAATAGCAGGCATTTCTCATGCACAGAGGTAACACAAGCTGTGACAGTCTGCCAGATCTCAGCAGGTCAAATAATAGAGGCATGACGTCTTCATGGTAGAAAAGAGGAGCCAGTTAACTCGACAGGCATGGTCCGTCATGACAGTCACATGAGAAACGTATCACTGTTTGTAGCTGTTAAACAACTTATCACAGAATCAATATCTATCACAATGAACCAAATACAGGAAAAGGCATCACTTGTAAACATGGGACACACAAAAGAAAAGTCAGTTCATCTTAAATCACACCAGTGATGCACAGTAAAGCCATGTTAAGTAAAGGTTTTAGAAAGATAAATGCCTATATGATTGATTAGTAAAACTCCAAAACAATCCACCAACACTTAACATCTGCATTGTTTGAATATTAACTCAAAGTCTTGCTTCAAAAAAAACCCCATGCAGAAGATGGAGCCTACTTCTGTTAAAAAAAAAAAAAAAAAAAAAAGAGTTAAAGCATTAAACAGAAGAGGCCCAGAGTCGTCATTTGGGTTCCCGCTTCAGGCAATCACGTCACTACAGCACAGCTTCTTCCTTGGCCAGCAGGCCCAGCCTCTCTCCTGTAGTCATACCGAGACTAAATCTAAGTCATGGGATTCCCTATACGATTAAGACCCACAGAAACAAAAACACTGATTGTTCCAAAAGGGACTTTTGACTCCCCCTTAAAAATGTCAGTGCATATTTCTGAATGGGCTTAATGTGGACCACAGGCAGAGAGAAACGGTTGTGACTACGCTTGTGAAGTATGAAACTACTGTGGTGGGTCAGGCTCTCCCGAATCAAACTATACTAATATCAAAGCCCCTATTACAGACTACTAGCCCAGACGAAGATTAGAATAAGAGCTACTATTAGTTGGCCACATGTCATAAAATGATCAAAAAGGCCTAATAGTGGTATGTGACAAAGTGATTAGCGAGTCACAAGGCTTCTGTCGAACATGTGTAATACATGGACACACAGAAATCACGTTTCTGTGGGAAGTGGACTGAACTAACTAAATCCAAGCTCTGGCTTTTTAGCAGTTGGTGAAACACATCACGTATTCTGCAGGTAGAGGATTCTCTCAAAATTATCTGAGTAGACCTGATATAAAACTACATCCTGAAACAGAATTCGTTGCCAGCAAACTATGTACCCCATGTGCACCTAGCTGAAACTAAAACAGTCTAATGAACAGTCCTGCAATAAATCCTAAAGTAGAGCTGTTTTTCCATTATCGATTAATCTGCTGATTCATTTTATTGATTAATCATTTTATCTATAAATGTTAAAAAAAAAAAAAAGTGTCTAGTCACTGAGCCTCTAGTTTAGACGTGTTTTTGCACCTCTTCAACTTCGTGGTCTTTTATAGCTGTAGTTTCCGCTGTCATTGAATTGTAATGTCTTATACTGAGAGGTGTTTCGAATATTTAGCCTGACCTCATTGATGTGTCATTGTGTCAGCAAGTTGTAACTAATAAACTACTACAGGCAAACCTTTCCAACAGCTTGAAAAATACAACTTGCCAAGTCATGACTATTTTGTTCAATGTTTACTGTATTGCTTCATAGAATCAATTAGCTTCACTGTATTTATACTCAAATATATTCTTTTTAAACATTCTTTGTGTGTATATGTCCACTAGAAACATCACTACTTATCCACATATTATGATACATTTGTTTTACTCTCGTACTTGACAAATATAAGTAGGATGTATTTGAATGATCTAGTCCACATAACACAGCTGGAAGCTGGTTATTTGTAGTGCTGCAGCTCTGAAGGTTCAGAGGCCTCAAGGTTTTAATGATCAATGATAGTTCATACCAGGTTTATGTACAGACAGCACAAGCCCACAGTAAAAACTCACATTAATTATCAGTCCTGAGTCAGTAGAGCAAGGCTACTGGGATATTGTTTTATTATGGAGCTCTACTGGAGGGTGTGGGAAAATGCACAGTTTGATCAGTTAAACGTGGAAAGAGGGTTTTATGCATTTTAAGGATTTAGCTGATGTGTGTATCCACAACAATTTCCGATTAGTGCAGCTCTAAAATAAGCTTTGGTTCATATCACCAAAAAGCACTTGCAACCACTAAGAAGAAGTGCATATGTCATAGCTTTATGGACTTATAAAGCACATGTGGTCACAGATCACTCTTGTAAGAGAGCATATGACATGGACTAAAGATAAAAATGCAAAAGTGCATTTGATTCTCTTTAAAGGGTCAGTTCACCCAAATTACAAAATGACACATGTATAGTGTATTTTCTACTTACCTCTAGCGGCAGACTAGTCATGCAAATAGTTTATGGTTTTATCTGCTGAGGTTTTGAGGATTCTGTCTCTGAGATTTGTGCCGCCACATCAATACAAATGCAGACAGAAATTTCACTGCAGACAAGGTTTTCAAACGTATTTCTTCAATGCTTTACAGAGCACAAACCTAAGTCCCTTCATCTCCATTGGATCAGTGCAGAAGATTCAGAGGCAGATAAGTTGAACTCTCAACACATTAAACTGAAAGGGCCAAAGAGTTATGGTGTAAACGCAAATGAAACTGAAGGCCTGATAAATTAGTTCATGTTCTATATGTACACTATATGGAGTAGGTCATACTAATAAGTAAAGGAAGATAACACTAATAATAGTAATAATAATAACAATAATAACAACAACAACAACAATACTTAATTTGTACCACACTTTTCATTGTATGGTATGGAATCTCAAAGTGCTACAGCATTGAAACATGCAACACATAACATGAAATTGTCAAAATGGGAAGTTCAGCTCTACATTGACACGATCTCTGCTGGTGGCAAACATGTTATGAACACCGTCAGAATGCAAAACCCAGCAGGAGAGCTGGATGAACAAAATAGTGCTGCTGGTTTTGTGCAGATTAGACACTGACCCCTTATATATTGGTGTGTATGTATATATTTACGATCCTCAGCTTAATAAAGATGCTCAACATGGATAGTCTGTTTCTCACTGTAATTAACATCTGGCTACAAGACAAAATAACAGAGTTGGTAATAATGTATGTCTCTGAGAGACTGTTATGGATCCATGTCATAGTCTGAGGTTGGTTTTGTGAACTGTCAACTTTAATACACGTCGTTTGAATGAATGAATGAATGAATGAATGACGAACCAGGAATTTTTTTTTAAAACATCCATAGACTCCCCGCTCTAACTTAGCATAAATGTAATTTATTTATAGTCTAGACCGTTTCCAAATCACAATAAAAACAGGTGTATGAAACAATGTTATGACACATGCTCCTGTTTCCCTTCAGCTGATCTGTCACCTGCCTGCTGACATAACACTAAGTTTAAGTTGCCACCATTAGCAGAAGCATTTAGCCTCGTTCACAACTGGATGTGTATGACGATACATACCCTCATAATACAGCAAAACACTTACAAAAACTGGGCTCAAACATGCCTAACATCAGCCAAAATGGTTTTACTGTGTCTAGAGTGTCGGTAGAGTTCAGTTAATTTAGAGTAAGATAGCTAACTGTAGGCTAGCAGTTGAGCTAGCCTGACAGGCCTGCCGTGTTTCTCCATGCAGCAGCTGTTACTGACGCTGTAAACTACAACATAACACAGCTCGGTCCAACATTTCCTGAGCTTATCTGAACGTTGTTGGTAACAACATGAGCTCAGAGGCTTTCGCAGTTACCTGCTGGGATGTGAGCTCTACATGTAAGGCTCGAGAAGATGAAGCTCCAGAGTTGGTGACAGAGGCGGCGGGGATGGCGAGAACCCGGCCGGTGATGGAGTTCATCCTCCTGTCGGCATCTAGAGATTCCCCCTCATTCAACAAAAACATCCCATCCTCGACATCCAGGAGACGCGGTGTAAAGTTTAACAAGCTCTAAAATATCTCCGCCAGAGACACACAGACACGGCTGTTTATGCAGGTGAAAGCGCTACGACAGCTGTCAGCTAACCGACGGGACGTAAACAAAGTGCAGGCTCGACGGACAGCTACGACCTGCGTGAGGAGGATCACGTGACCGGAGAGGCTGTTTTTTTTTTTCATCTCTTTATTTATAGAAAGCGTCACTGACAACATGTGACATCCAGAAAATAAGAGGAAACACTAATCAGAAACAAATACAAATAACAGACATGACTTCATTTCCAATTGTTTTATGCATTCAATATGGTAACAATAATAAATAAATAAATAATATAAAATAATCTTTAAAAAAAAAAATTTGGAGCATACTAGCAGTATGTGCACATTTCTTCTTGTTAGGTTGAATAGACTCAAAATACTTTCTAAATTCATTTATGAAATCTTGAGCGAGACCTTGAAAAGTTGGATTATAGAAGAGAAAGTTTCCCACAAAAAATAATAAATTGACGTTTATCCGCTGAACTTTCTTGTTATTGTTGAGCTAGCGAGCTAATCCACTGGCTTGTTTACTACTGAATAACAAATGTCTGAGTCATTGATGGATAGCTTTGATCTTTAAAAAGAAAACAATAGAGATTTACTGCTCAATTATACAATAAAGTGTTGTTATTATGATGATGATGAGGATGATGATGGTGATTATTATTATTATTATTATTATTATTATTATTATTATTATTATTATTATTATTATTATTATTATTATTATATACCTAAAGCCAAATAAGTGGTGTTTAACATTTTGAATGCATCTAATCACTTCTTGCATGAAAGATTGAATTTGATAACTGGAATAACAACTCATGTGGATTCTGTGAGGGAATATATTGAGACTGTAGAATATATTTTCTTCTATTCTCTTGAATAGGTGAATATATTGCTGCACTCTCTTAATGTGATAAAAACTGGAACTTATTAAGGAGAAAAACTTGGATTATCTGGTAATCAACTTCACTTTACTGGGTAAACACTTTATTCATAGATGTAAATATTTAAAGATTAAGCAACAGATGGAAGAGTGAACAAAAGCTTTTTGCAGAATCTGAAACTCTTCTTTTCTTTATTGGACTTAACTTGACTTCATCTTGTCTTGTTGTACTGTTCCAACAAGAATGTATGTTTTGTATTATAGAAAAAAGGGTTTGTGAATTGAATTTTGTATAATAAAAATAAATAAATAAACTGTGAGTCATTACAATGTAAATGTGTTTGTTTTGTTTTTTTAATCATAAGCTTATGTTAACATGAATATTCAAATGAGTGTCTCTTGGCTGCTACCAGTGTTTAGTTTGTTTCTCTCATGATCAGTGTTTCTATAGTTACTTTTTTTATTATTATTATTTTGCATTATTACAATCACAATTTGTCAAAACTAACCAGAGCTGAAAGAACAGATTGAAAATGATTAACGGCTTAAGTGTATCTTTCTCCTCCTGTGTTATGCATTTTGCAAGGACAGCTATGTTTGTTCTTCTTCACTGTTGACTTTTTTCTACAGAGCAAGTACACCAGATAGTCACGTGACCCGGGCCTTGCAGGTCGAGACTCTCCCGTTTTACTACACCTGCCTCGGTAATCCGTCTCCGGGTTGGGAGGCGACGCGCACACGCTGGTTATTGGCTCAAACTAACGTCCGCCATTTAAAGGCGGTGTTTACTGCTGGAAATTCGTGTTGTTGTTGATTTTCTCATCCTCCAAGATGATTGCAATTTGTCAAAACTGCAAAAATATGAGGATGCAGCACAGTGTGACGTGCAGCTAAACGATATTATGCATGGGATATTTGTCCCTGGACATCTCCATTAGAGCAACAAGAACAATTCAAACACATGTTTGGCTGTCTATCTCAGGGGGCTCTGACCGGCCTGTCACTGACCCCCAAATACACAAACATCAACCTTAATGGGCACAAGTACTAAATGAGAAACATCTGGTAGCAAATGTCAGAGCACTAGACCAGTAATATTAAACTATTCATCATCTAGCAGAGGCGATGAGGAAAAGACTCCAGAAGGCCCCAAGAGGTAGCCTACTGACACTCTTTAAATAAGAGTAGCAGTACAATACTGTAAACATATTCTTAAAAGTCCTGCATTCAAAATTAGAGTTGAGTAAAAGCACTATTAGTATTATCAAAATTACTATAAGTATCAAAGAAAATAATCATGATGTGGAATATGATTATTATTATTGATGCATATATGAGCAGCATCGTGGTATTGTTGTTGTAGTTGAGGTAGAGATAATCATATCTACTTTATAAACTCTCAGGTAGTTAAATCAGTAATGATGTATCTGATGTAAGCTGATCATATGTTTTGTATGTAAAATGTGTATCTGCACTGTAAGAACTAGAGATGTCAGATACATGTAGTGGAGTAAAATTTCAATGTTTCTGTTGTCACATAATAAACAGTGTGAAATGGAAATACTCAAGAGTGCAGCACTTGAGTAAATGTACTTAGTTACTGCTGGATCCCCAACTTTTCCACATCTGACCAGCAGCGCATACCCTATTATGTGAAGGATTTAATCACCAGACTGCAGAATATTGAGCAACCATCAGGGGGCAGCCTCACACGCACAAAGCAGTGCTGTGTCCCTGCAGGATCAGTGAACTTTACAGGAAGCATGAACTGTTTTCTGCTGTTAATCATCAGCTGTCTCCAGTATTTGGCCTGTTGAACTACAAAAAGTTATTCTAAATATAATTGATACTGTGATGGTCAAGTTGTTCATACATTTTTTACACTGAAGATTTTCTTTTTTTTTTTTATTGATTAATATTATTTTAATCAGTTAGTCTCGTAGTTTAAATATTAACCAGTTTACAGTGATGGAACATTATTTAACTACTGGCCTTAGTTACACTTTCTAATACCATTTATAGCCCTTTTCATCGCAGTGGGAGATATTGCATTGTTCTTACACCACCACCTTTATCTTACAGCTATAGTTACAAGTTACTTTGCAGATTGCTTTTGTTTTTCTTTCTAAATATTGTCAGTTTCTAGAATATGATGCATTGCTGTAGATTAAACCACATAACACTATAAAGTAGTTGGCTCTGACTCAACCAACTACAACATTAAAATGCTCTATATAATTCAATGCATCAATAATGATAACAATTAAATAATATTAATAATAACACTCTAAACTGGGCCATTCTGCAATCATTACTGTTACTTTTAATACTTTATGTAAATTTCACTAATAACTCTCCTGTACTTTTGAGCAAAATTTTGAAAAGTGGACTTTCACTTGCAATAGAGTATTTTACACTATGGTATGCTTTTACCAAAGTGAAGAGTCTTACTTCTTGCACCGCTGCACCAGTTTCAATGCTGCTATTATCAAACTTTACTCACCTTCCATTGAACCTGTCAATACAAACTCATACTGGGCAGCCAAAAAGTGCTCAAACATACACAGCTATGTTTTGTAGAGATCCCAAAGTTTAAATAGATACCAAATATGTTAGAATTAAATTTGGTAAAAAAAAATTTCCATTTAATGAAATGATGCAGCCATAAAACAATGGAGCCTTGTCTTTCAATATGAAACACAAATAACATTGTATAAGATGTTTTTCAACAACTTCTATTAGCTACTTAAGTGGAAATTTGTATGGTAAGGAGTTAATCCTGATCCAATGAAATATACACAGAATTATCTTGGGCACATTTGTCCCTCAGTGGCCCCACAGATGTCATAATCAAAATGATGGACGTCTTGTGGAGTAAACTGGAGAAAAGAACATCATGGAGTGTCCAAAAACAAGTCACACAACACACACATCTCCTTCTGAAAACATACAAAAGTTTAATTTAAATATAGGTAGGCAGATGATGTCATTCATCATATAGACAGGTCTCGCTGTTTATTGCTTGCAAATTTATTGCACAGGGATTACACTGCTCTTTATATCCTGTCACAACGGTGAAACCGCAGGACATTCTTCTTCTTCAAATGACAATCTTATAATTCACCATCTACCTTCATAACATGACACAAACTCACTTATTTTGATGATTCCTAGTATATATCCCACACCCACATACTCTTATTTTAAATAAGTACGAGTGACACCCTCAAATATAATATATTACCAGCAATAAGGCATTATTGTCTGTCGTTCCTTTTCAATTATCACCCTTGGCATGGATACAAAGAGATGCACTGTACACTGGAATCATCAAACATCAGGATTTTCACCCCCAAAAACTTCTTGATCTCCTTCAAATGCAGCTGAAAACTTCCCAAAACACTTGAAAATACAAGACATTGCTGTAGTTTTCGCTGCATAAAGAAGACACACCCATCCAGACCTGGACACTAGTAAGACAAGAACGGAAAATCAAGCTAAGCAGCACAATGACCGTCTTGGATAAATCTCCTATCAAAGGCATTTTCCTTGAGACAAAAAAACCTCAGAAGGTAATCAGCAATACAAAAAGTGCATCAGAAATATTCATTTAGAGACAAGCACTAAAATGGGCTTTTTTCCTCTCTGCAGAATACAATTAATACTTCATGGCATCATACAATCACAGGCACATGTGTTGTGCATTCACAATATGAATCCACTGAGTAGACTTCCTTCATTTTCAGCTTTCATACAGTAGAAACACATGTATGTGTGGGGACAGCATAGGTCTTTGGCACAATTAACCTTTGGGCTCATCATCCCATTAATAAAGTCGTACCTTTCATTTGCATTGTTTGTGCATTTAGCATATAATAGGATCATAAAGGGAGAATTACTTGAAAGAATTACTTAACAAAAACATTGGCACTTCTTTTAAAGTCCTGCATATTACCTTGCAGCTCCATCTAGTGGAGCCCACCCCCCTCTGCACTGATAAGACAGCCCAAACTTGATGCCTTCATTGAAAAATGAAAATAGTTACAAAAGGCACACATTTTGATGTAGGATTCAGTGAAACTTGTCTGTTGGTCCAACCAAGACCGTTTAACCTGGTGAAAGCAGCAGGGAGAGGCCTCTATTTCTTCAACCCTGCCATTTCCTGAGAGGGAACTATGCCAGTGTGTGTGTGTGCACGTGTGTGTGCGCGTGAGACAACGCAGAAAGCAAAGGTTTCTTTAGCAAATGTGCTCATGTGTAGAGTTTGGAGTCCAAATATAATCCAAACTGGGCACCAAGATTGGACGGGGACAGGGAGAGGAAGGGGGGCGGAGGGGTCAGAAGATGCTGCCATAGTTCATGTTCAGAGCTTCCACAGGGGCCCCTTTGTTCTTTCACTGGATGTACAGGACATCACTCTCTTTCAGGCCAAAGCGGGTCTTGTACTTGTCAAAAAGGCACTGCAGGGACTTGACATACATTGCATGGTACAGATCCACTATGTCATCAGTTGGATCCTCAATTTTTGGCACTGTGATTGGCTCCCCGACTATAATTTTAAAGAAGAAGAAGAAGAACAAGAAGATTAGAACAAAGGGTTAGTCAAATAAACTTAAATTGAAATTGTCAGAACTTTTAGTGTTAACCATTAATATGCTCTTGAGGTTGGACAAAGCAAATATTGACTTTGTTCTGTTAATCTGTTGACTGTTTGTTGGTCACTGTCCTGTAATAAACTGAACCGTAATAGCAAAGTTTGGGGATTGTTGACATTTTTAAAGATAACCCTAAGCTGTACATCTCCAAATCTGGATATACACTCAAAGCAAACATTAATAGATAAACTTGCCTATGGTGGTGATTGGCTTGCAATATGGTACGATGCCCCATGAGTCGCCAAAGATGAGGCCACATCCATGGAAAAGGCACGGGGCAAAGCCTAAGATCTTCTGTAACCTCTTTTGAATAGCTCTCCACCAGGTCCCCTCCTCAAAGATCACCTGCTTGTAGGCATCGTTTTCTCCAAAGGAATACACTGGAACCAAGTCAGACCTGAGGAAGCAAAGAAAAATGTCTTCAATGCCAATAATTAAAAAAAATCTGTAACAATGAAAAGGTCCTAATTGGCATTTGAGGCGCCTCTTTTTACTTTCCACACTGCTAAAACAAATTGTTTGTTGCGTTTATATAATCTACATTATCTGTCTTGATATTTTTATTGTTTTATTACAGCCATATCTGTAAATCCCCCGACTTTGAAAACACTTATCACACTGGAAGGCTCAGTCTAATGCATGACACATCAGTGACCATCCAGAACTGAATGGATTTAATACAAAGGTCTCTACATCGCGCTGGCACAGTGATAAAACAAAGTGAGGACATAGGTCTGACTAAGTAGACTACATCATCACTGACAAGCCAACCGTTGCAGTTGCAAAACAACAAAAAAAAAAAACCAAAAGCAGCTGCTTTTGCTTAGGCTTGTATAAAACATGCTAATCATCATGAATCAGTTTAGCTTACTTGTCACGTAGGCTGGCTGTTTTAGCTTCGAGTTGCGAAAGCATAGACATTTCTCATTTTTGGGTTAAGAGTCAGCTTGATTATTAGCCAACAGTTAGTTGAGTCAAATAGTTTTTGTCTTGGCTAGATACATTACGGTTATGAAAAGATATAGGAATGTCAGGAAATATAGTGGATTTATATTCCATCATGTTACATCATCAGCAGTCAGTTTGAAATGCAACATTCTACCCGTTTAGACTAAATAGTTCACAGTTTGACTTTTTTCATCAAATTCATCCATAGAGAATCTATAAAAAACAATACAAAATCAACTGACAATCCCTCATTGAAGCTTATATATTTCTATGGCATTTGAGTAGCTCAAAGAATGATTTTTACATTTATTCAGACTGTTTCATTTGAATATTCAAAATTTTCGAGGATGCAGGTTCCCGAGTTAGGAACCATTGTTCTATATTACTTGCCATCTGCAAAGTGGATTTTAAGACAGCTATCAGAAAATTCAGTGCACTATAAACACATCTACTTTGGACAAGGCAAAAGAAATTCTTCTGTTACATTTTTTATTATATAGCTTAGAAGTGCACTTTTTACTCCATTTTCCTTATAAAAACAACTTGAGTGTCAGCCATTATTCAACTGGTTTTGGCATCAAAAGCTAAGCTGTAAAAGTTCCAGGAAGTGAAACCAATGTGGCCTCAACTCAAAGCCAAGGCTTATTGCAGCTTACCTTCATGCTAACCTAGTTATGAGTGAAGTTCTGCATAACTGGATAACTTTTCTAGCACACTCTAAGCTTCTTTGGAAAAGGTGAACCTAGTGATAATCCTCAGATATATTTGAGAGGGAATCAGGCTTGTTTGGGTTCACAAGACAAATCTGGACCACTCCCAGGTAATAGTACAGTTTGTTATTGTTGTTATTGTGATTAATGCGATGCTGTGGTTGCCCTGATGCCAGCTCACACAGTCTGTCCAAAATGGCACCGAATGCCACAAGGAGTTCAAAGCTTCATGAGGGACAACGCTGCACATTCATTACAGATTTGGTAATGCTCTCTGTGAGGTAATTTTAACCTTTCTGCAAGTGATAATCTAGGTTTTATTCGTTCCACACAGTCACTGCAGCCCTGAGAGTGACATTTCCATGTTCAAAACAGATTTGATCAAGGCTGTGTTTAGTCGTCGTTACTGCACGTTGTCCTTGTGTCTGAATGTTGTGCACTTAAGCTCACCCTTTCTGTAGGGCCAGCCTCACAAAGCCTTTACGATTCCTCAAGGTGACAGAATTCATGCCTGGTGCACAGTGCAGAGACTCTGCTGCTCCTCCTACAACGATGATCACAGCATTTCCCGTCCCATTTCGAGACAGCAGAAAGTCGATAGAGTTCTTGTTCACTGGGCAGATACCTGAGGAGGAAGAAAAAAATGCATGTGGAAAGAGTATGATTACACTTGCAGTGAAGAAGCAATGCACTAGTTGTTAGGTCTGTTTACACCGGTTTAAGACACAATAAGACAGACCAGAATAAAATACTGTGAGGGCTATTGGAACATTTTGAAACAACATGTACAATAACCTATAGTAACCTATAAACAGTATCTTTGGGCAAAGATGAAGCCTGAAGAGCAAACAGCCCTCCAGAACAGAACACCTAAAGCTCTATAAATCAGCAAGCTGAAATCAGCAGATCCAAGTAAATAGAAGCGCTTTCAGCTGTGCAATAGGACAAAGGTCTGGTCTCTTACAGATACAGTTATCAGTGTTAGCAGACATTTTAAGAACTCAAGTGAGACCCCACAGCTTGTCAAACCATCTCACCTCCAGACATCAGGTAGTCTCGAAGCACAGGCAAGCGGAAGTTCCCTGCCAGGGTGGCCAGAGAGGGCTTGATGCCTGGAAATTTCTTGGAGAAGCCTGTGGCCTCAGTCCCAAAGTTGCAGAAAGCACCGAAACAGAAGATGCCATGGGGGTGGTAGCCAAATATGTAGTTCCGGCTGGGCAGCAAGTTGTGGGTTTTAATTAGCTGAAGGACAATAGCACAAAGAGGACCAGTGTGAGGCTGATTTCCATATGAGGGGCACACTGCTACTTCAGGAACATCTGATATAAGAAAGCCATGTTAGTGAGCATTATGGATAAAAGGCTTGAGAACAGCAGCTGTGTCCCAATTCCACACTAAATACAAAGTATAGTATTATATACAGTATACAGTACCACACAGTATACAGTGAACACTAATCTCATGCCTGGTGTTTAACTGGTTTCTGTCTTGTTGATTTTATGTAACACGGTTTTGAGAAGTGCTGTACAAATGAATGTACAATTATTAGAATCTTAATAGTATACCATTTTATACATTTAGTATACAAGACATCTACATATTTTACCATTTTATACCAACAGGGAATGATGTAGGGCTCTCACCAACAATTAATTTGCCAATTATTAATCAATTGCTTGGTCTATAAAATGTGAGAAACACTAATCACAGTTTCCTAAAGTACAAAGTGACATTCTTAATTCAAAGCTTTGTCTGGCAGCCAAAAAAAAAAAAAAAAAATCAATTTACAATGTTTTAAAAACAGAAAAACTACTAATCTTCATATTTAGAAAACTGGAAGCAAAAATGTTTATCATCTTTGCTTGAAAAATTACTAATGATAAATACAATTTTATGTTTTATTTTCTTTCAGTGGACTATTTTCGTTCAGCTCTAAAATGATGCAATGAAAGAATTGTGCAAATGCAATCAAAATGCAAATTTAGAATGTCATTTCCATTTTTTCCTTGTGAGCGGTGTGCAATGCATTGCATTCTGGGAAAATAGTGTACTTTAACAGCTTTTACTTTTAACTTTTTTTAAAGTCTGTATACTGACTGTTTTAAGTATAAAAACACAATAACAAGCAAAATGCTTTATCTATCGTTTCAGTAGTTTAAGCATTGTGTTCTGCATTACATAACATACATACTTTTATTAATGTTTATCAATAATCTTTCTTTATGCCATTGTGTATGTATCCATTTGTATATGCATGTAATGATGTTGAATATAATTTTGTCATTTATCAAGTGTAGACGCACTAAATACTCAAAACCTGGATTAGTATGTAGAATTAGTGCATAGTATGGATTTAGGACACAACTTGTGTTTCAGTAGAACAAGGACATCCTTATCAGATCAAACTGTACATGACTCTAGTCTATCTGCTAATGTGCAGTCATAAAAATAATGACCTAGTACACATCTTGTGCACCTGTTCAGATTGGCAGCAATAAAGTAGAACTCTAAACATTCAGCATTATTTTAACCCCGTCATCAACAGAATGGCAAAGAATGTTCAAATGGTTTCACGTTGATGTTGTAAAACTGGAGAATAATCTCATAAGAAAACGTAACTGTGCTCTGATCTGCACTGTAGACTTAGATCCATCACAATGTGTACATAAAGCTCCCTCAGGAGCTAGTCAAACACAACAGTTACATAACCACATTGGTAAATGAGATCACATTCAGGATCCCCATAGTACCGCAAGACTCCACTTGGCTGGCATGGCAGATGTGAAGAGATTACAGTGGAACCGAGGGAGAGACTGCTGACATTTAACACGTCTAACTGTATAGTTAGAAGAGCCAGTAAAGAGATGGACACTAGACTAGATTCACTGGTCACTGCGAATAAGCATCAATATTACAGAGGAGTCTTTGTTTCTAGTGTTAAGACTTGCACAGTCCTCCGTTCAATTTTAAGGCTGGTTTGGACTTTGTCCAGAAGGCTTCCAACTCATATGAATAATAGTCATATGTAGATAGAGAACAAAAGATAGAGAACTCTTGATCTATAACAAATTGATGCCCCTGCAGTTATAGTATATTCTGGTTATTTTGAGCTATGGGATAGTAAAACACCCACTTAATGCACCTTTAACTGACCTGATACCAGAGATGAACCTTCAACTACAGACCTCAGCATATGTCGGAATCGAGTAACTAACATTTCAACACTGAGAACTTTTCACAACAGCAAAAAATATCTAATATATTTCTTTCAGCAATATTGAGATTTCGTAAATCGACAAACGAAGGCCAGCTGGCACCAAGTGTCTGGGTGACAAAAGCATTATCTCATCAACCCACCTTGGTACACAGATCACAGACAGCTACATGGCACACAGACTTACAGATCAATGAGACGAGCAAAGTTCATCTGCAAAGAGTAGAACTTAAATTCCCCCCACACTCTAGTTTCTGATCTGTATACAGTGGATAAGCTCATCAAAACCTGAGTGAAGCGATCACTGAAGTGGTTTCATGAACTGAAACAGAGTTAGTGGTTGATTTTTTTTCTTCCTTTGATATCACAAGTAATACATTAAGTGAAGAAATGAGGGAATCACACAAGCTGTATGAAAGCCTGTGTATTCTGAGAGGTGAGGGGGAAATCAGAGGAGTAGATATTAGTTTTAACAAACATTAAATCTTGTGTCTTTAAAAAAAAAAAAAAAAAGGTGAAGGTGAAGGTGTGAGAACGACATTGCAAGGACAGTATCTTCACATATCTGTCTGCATAAAAGTGATGATGCAGAATATCTCAGATTCCTTCCCTTTTAAAAAAAACACTCCAACTTTGACTCTTGGCTTTTTCCAGCAGCAGTCATACACAGCTACGTTACTTCCCCCTGCATGCAGTGAGTGTGTGTGTGTGTGTGTGTGTGTGTGTGTGTGTGTGTGTGTGTGTGTGTGTGTGTGTGTGTGGCTGTGTGGTTAAGCTATGACGCTCTCCCCTTTAGCCTGGACCAGGATTGTCCTCTCATCTAAAATATGAGGTGAAAAATATGTGAGGAAAAAACAAGCTGGTCCTTGAGCTATCAGGTCGGACAAAGTCTAAAACTCCCAACCAAAGTTAAGTCCTCATCATAATCATCACAGGACAAGGAACAGCATGGAGCGGATAGCCGATACCTGATCCACCCCTGATAAACTTATCTAGGATGTCAACCTAGGTGTATGACAGGAGATCAATGAACTAGTTAAAATCATACAACGGTGACTTTGCTCAGTAGGAGCTGTATGACATGAGTGTACTTCTTTGGTGCAAAATCAGCAAAATTGACAAAAGTTGAGCAGGTTTCCAAAGTTCATCTCCTTACTGGTTGCTTCTCTTCTATACTCTACCCTTGAGCTTTCAAGGTTGGGGCTGAAGACATTAGCAACGGTGTACCAATAAACTGACAAAGTTACATACCCTGACTGGGAAGTAGTCTCGGAAATATGTCCATACTGTCCAGTTCCTCACCCAGGAGGACCTCCTGCCGCCTGAGGAGAAAATACAGATTAGAAATCACTTCATTACACCTCAGAACATCAAAACTAAATGGTTATTTTCATTAGCAATTCATTTTGATTATCATTTTGATGAATTGATTCATCATTTAGTCTAAAAAAAAAAAAAAAAAAGTGTTTTATTCAGCTACAAAACAAAATAGTTACAGCAAAATAGCTAATTCTCATATTTTATTAATGATAAATTAAACCATTAATCAATTACCCAACTCAATTAATTTTATGTTGATTACTGTGTGTTTCAGCACCATACAAACTCCCTCTAAGACTATAATCACAAAAAAAGAAAAAGAAAAAGAAAGTCTATCCTCTCCTTTGAGCCCTGACAAATCTGATATCTCAGCTACAAACCATTTCCAAAGAAACATCCAAACATCCTCTAAAACAGAAAGCAGTCATTGTTTGTGCTAATCATTACAGAATATGTTATCCAATGCTTAGGTAATAGAGGTTCATTAGTCCCATTTGCATGCTGATATCCAAACCAAGTCTTTCATTCATGTGCTATGTTAATATCAACCAGTGTAGCATTTTTAGATGCAAAAATTATCATCCAACTAATTCTTCATCAGACCAGCAGCCTCTGATACATCATGCCTCTGATCAAAATCCATCATCGTACGACTAGAAGTCTCTCTTCACACGGGGGTCAAAACCAAACAATCACTGTGATTTTTGATTGACATCTTTAATGCATTACCTTGTTTCGGGGTGTTCCAGTCAACGATGAGCCAGGCGGTGTAAATGGCAGCGATAAGCCAGCAGTCAGTGCAGAACATGTAGAGCAACAGCACAGTGCAGCAAGCACCTGGAGGAAGAGAGGAGAGATGTTTGAGCAGAAAAGCACTGTCATACCTAAAGGCATTTAAAGGCTAAAATATATTGTGAATAGCAATCAGGGGAGAGAAAGCCCAGGAGTCTTAAACAAGTGCAGCTTAGTGATCTGACCTCCTTATTATGAGACTAATGAGACTACAAGCTAAGTCTTCTAGGTTTCTTTGCTTTCTTACAGCTCAAATTAAAACACGCAGCGGCCCCCCCACAAACAAACACACTCTCTCTCGCTTACCCATGGCTAAGAAGCTGATGACCCACTGCAGCACAGAGATGACCTGCAGATGTTTCTCCATCTTGGATCTGCAGGGCCAAAAAGCCAATGGCAGGTCCTGCAGGGCAGAGAGGATGCTGGAGCCGGTACCTGGAGACCAAAAGAAAAAAAAGAGACAGAGCAAAACAAAATAATTAATTAATCATTGTTTAATCAAACATCCATGTTGCTGGATTATTATTGAATACACTGTTACAGATGTTTAAACAGAAGCACATGCTAATGAATCTAACTGAAAAGATGCAGTTAACACACTCCTAATAATACTTTCCTAGTGCCGGTTTGAACATCCCTAGAACACAGTGAGCATGATACAACCGATCTGCCCGACTGTACACCAGGCTGTGTCACGGCTGATCACGGACGCACAGCTTCAGCTACTCACCAGCACTTTTCAGTCACCAGCCCACAAAATCAAAGCCTCGCAGCAACATGTGAAGAGACCGTGTGCAAAGAGGAAGCATAAAGTAACGGACACATTAGGGGCGACTAAAGCGCTCGAAGCACTGTGAGAGCCAATAAGAAGATCTCCCCTCCAGGAAAACACTGTCGTCTAATCCCATCTGTGCACACTGAAAATAACCCGGCACCAGGCTGCTGGTGGTAATACCTGTAAACTATGATGCTATGACTCCTTAAGACTCCTGCTTGAATCTGCGCCAGTGACTGACGGAGAGAGACAGATTTGGCTCGAGATACAATCAGTTCATAGCTAAATCTGCCCACTTTAGGTCAAACTGGTCACTAGAGAGAAGGGTACACAAACGCTACCATGTCCTGCAGGTGGAGCAACCAGATGGAGCCATGAAGCAAGGGAACTGTGTGCTTTCTTTCAAAAACCATCCCGTCTCTTACTGGTGTGTGTATGTGTGTGTGTGTAGAGTTACTACACAAGTTCAGTATAACTGCCTTACCGCACAGCTGGACTCATCTCTAGCTGCACAATCCACTTCCACAGCCACGGAGACAGACCTTGACATGTTCCCATGCTGTCACCATTATCAACTCACTGACGAATATTTGTACATTAAAAGTGTGTGATTTCTGTTCCAACAGAGCAGAAAACTGCCACTTTCTCAGTAAAGCAGAGCTTGGCAAAGTGAGGTTGCATCATAAAACCATGCAGCACATGTCGCAGAATAGCTTTTCCAGCTGAAAGGTTCATTTCCCCAGGAGGAATCGCTCATTTAACTTTTAGCACAGTGACAATTAATCCTTAATTTGCCTAAAATTTAAAACATTTCAACAGCAGAAACACTTGAAAATGTGGAAAAAATCAGGTTGCAAGGGGGACAGCCACAGACTATAAATCAGTTTGTGACAAAGAGCAGTGAATGTCTCCGCTTCACTTTATTGTAAAGACTGTTTTATCTCCTCGACTATCACTTGAAATTTCAGTTTCTTTGAGGTGCACAATAATGGTGTTTGACACTTAAAAAAAAAAAAGTTTTGTTTTTTTTTAAAGTTAAAATTCTTTTTGAAATTGTGATGAATATGACTTACCCACAATTAAAAGGTCTGTAGCACTTCTGCTGTATCCCTCTAAAATGCTTACTGTTGTTGTAATAATAATGATATCATGTTGTTTGTATGGCTCCTTTTACATGGAGCACAAAGCTTGACTGATTAAAAAAAAAAAGAAAAGTGGCGTTTCATGTCCTGCTGACCTCTTCCAGGAGCGACTTCTGATTTGTTTGACCACCTATGTGTGTTTGCTTGCTGCAGCTCTTGTCCCAGTATACTCCAGCTTAAAAAAGCGTCTTACCTTTGAGGACGCCTGAATATGCAGCAAGAATGGTCTTCATAGCTGTGGCTTCTTGGATGGTGAGGGTGGCCGAAAAGAAGAGCTCAGATGTTTTTTGCTTGCTGTCAGGATGATACAAGTCCAACCCTACAGCTCCTTGGTCATGACTGCCTGCAACTGCACAGACTGAAGCGCCGAGCGGGCATTTAATGAGTGCGGGGAGGAGCCACAGACGGAGACAAGTGAGTTGAAAAATGTATTAGTAATGATCCAAGGAGTCTGCGGACGTGAGGGCGTCCTCCCTGTTCAGCAACACGTAGGCCTGCAGGTCGGAAGCGGGGAGCAGCGGTGTGTGGCTGCTGAGCCTCACTCTCTGTATTTAAGGGCGCAAGTCACGTGGATGAACTGTGAAAAACATCCAGCATTTATTGACCATTCCTGCCCCTCACCTCGGCATCAGGTGTAAACCGGAATCTTTCGGTTAAGTGAGACATGTGAGCTGTGTTTCTGTCCGTGCTACATTTTGATATCCCCACATATTTATTCTGTCAGAATTTTGAAAGTGGAAGATCATTTTCTCCTAATTTTTTTGTGTTCAACAACAAGAATACTGTGTGTGTGAGAGTATATATGTTTTCTGCTATTGGATCACTATAAAACATGTGTTTTCTTATAAGGAAATGGTCATTTGCGGTGCCACTAGTTTTTTACTCCTCTGTCTTGTTTATGTGATGTTTGTCAAGGTCAGTCTATAGGGGTAGACCGTCAGGGGGCTGGGGAGGGGGACTGACTGCTCCCCAGCTTTACTAATATTTGTCTGACCCTCCCCTTCACTTAGAGGCTCTCAAACTTTTTTAGGTCAAGGACCCCTAAACTGACACAAATTAGACCACAGACCCCAATTTGATAAGATTTTGTCCCAGTGTCCTCCATCTGATAAGACTTTTGCTTTTAGATGTTTTATTATAGAAAGTGTAGGAAACCTGTGACCAAAATAGTCACACATTCTGTCACTTTGTTACTTATGGAGGGAATTATAGTGAAAATAAATGATTCACCTTTTTGCTGGGGACTCCCTGGGACCTACTCAAGAACCCCTGGTGGTCCCTGGACCCCACTTTGAGAACCACTGACTTAGAGGTTTCAAAGTACCCAGAACTTGTATTACTTCACCTTTTTAATTGAGGGATTGAGGTTAAGAAGAGTTGCCTATTTTACATAAATCTTTTGTTAAGATAGTATATTTCCAGATTATTGGTATACCTGTACATGAACATAGTGAAGGGTCATCTTCAGTGCACAGAAAATCAAGGGGAGGGGGGAGTAGGGGTGATCTTTCTGATCACCTGATCACTGATATTTCAGAGCTTTGTGCTTTGTCACCCTTCTCACTGTCTCACTCCGGATGATATGCTTTTCTTTCTTGCTCAGATGGGTCAAGCTCTCCAAATTCTTCTCTACGAGAACCTCCTTTTCAAGTGTTATTTTGGTGATCAGATCATGGATGATCTGGCTCACCTTCCTGTCAAAGTCCTCCAGATTTTTCAGCTTGGTGGCAACCCCTTCCTGCCTCACAATCCACTGATTTTCCCACTCTGTGTGAAAGACAACTTTGATATCTGTAGTCTCTTTCTCCCAGGTCTCTGTGTTCCTGTCATTCTCCACCTTTCAGAACTCAGTGACTCCATCGTACTCTGCACTCCAGTATTGACCTTCTCTGTCACCATCTGGAGCTGCAGAGCTTCCTTAAAGTAGCTTTTTCCTTTATTTTTCTATCCATCTCTGGTGGTTTCTTCTTAGCCCATGCAGACTCTCGAGCCTTCAGCAGTTTCTTTTTCTCTTTCTCCCAACTGAGCTCCTTGCTGGCCAACTGCTCCCTCTGGGCAGAATTTCCTGAAGCCAGCTTCTTATTTTGTTTTTGATTTTTTTAGTTCAGAGGAGCTTATCTCAGGGAGTGCCGGAGTCTGCTGGGAGTTCCCTGGTTTTGCACCTTTTCCATCAGATTGTCCTGGTTTGACCCATGCTGGGCACATCAGGCTGCAGTGGCCCAAGTTGTCCAGTGGTATCAATTTATGTCCACTTTAACAGTGATAGAACTTATAATTGGATATTTCTAACTGTATGAACTAATTGCAGCACAGTTCACTACTGTCCATCTCACTCATGTCAAGCAATGGAGAACTTATCATAATTATTTGTTGCATTTGTTGCACGTGCACTGAACATGTCAGCCATGCCTTTGTGGCCTCAGAGCACGGGCAGCTGTGGGTTACATTGTGCAAGTCTGCAGAAGCTGTCATCTGCACAGACCTGCAGGTGAGTCCAACTGTCTGACAGTGAGTGAGTCTGCCAGCTGGCACTGTGAGACACTCACCGTGCCAGGTTCTGCTGGCTTGGTGATGGCTACAATGTCTAATGGCTCCAATGACTACTGGTAAATCAAGAGGCATGATTAGTGGTGGAAGAATTATTCAGATCCTTTAAGTCCTGCATTTAAATGTCTACTTAAGTACTGAAGTATTAGTTAAGTATAAGTACATGTTCTGTGGAAAAATGCCTGGTGTCACAGATATATTGTTAACATTACATTATTAGATTAATACTGATGCATCAGTGCCACATAGTACTTTACTGTTGTAGCTGGTCGAGGAGGAGCTAGTCTTAGGTAGTTTAGTCCAGTGATTCCCTATCAAGGGGTCAGGTCCCCTCTAAAGATAAATCTGAGATTGTGAGATAGTGAAATGATTAAAGGAGTAGGAAAGGTGACAAAACAAAGTTCTGCTCCGCTAATACGTATCCTTTTTTTCTAATCTTAGCTTTTTTTGTGATATACACCATAACCGTCTGACAATTTCAAAGAGGAAATTTCTGGTGGAATTGCTAATAACATCATAGACATCTGAAATGTGACAAAGGCCCCCAACTACACACTGCCTTTTTGTTTTTTAATATAAAAATTTAATCTGGAAAGTTGCCAGTAACTCTAGCTGTCAAATAAGCAGAGTAAAAAGTATAATATTCCACACTAAAATGCAGTGAAGTAAAGTGATAAATGAGCGTGAATTGTAAATACTCAGTTAAAGCACAAGTACCTCAAAACTGCACTCAAGCACAGCATTGCACTTTGTTACTTTCCACCACACTAATGGGTATTATCAATTCAGTCTGATTAACTAATTTCTAAAGTCTTTAAATGTACCCTATCACACCAAGTCAAGATTAAATCAACAGAAACAGAGTCAAAAGACTCAAAAAGGAGTCCAGTATAAATATTTAACATTCAAAATAAACCCTGGCCCCTGGAATTAAAACCTTGGAAACCATTAAATGGACAGCCCCAGTCTGTGTCCTTGACACCTATGATTTCAGCAAATTAAATATTATACCTAGTCTACAGGACAGATCTTTTGCACTTTGTATCTTATGCAGTCCATCCTAAAAAGTTGAACTGATAGCACATATCTGGTGGGGCCAGAGCCAAGAATCAAAATAGCTTTTGGATAAAAATCAATCATACAGTCCTTGGCATGAGGCTACTGTTGAGAAATGTCTCCATCTAACAACTTGGGACATCAGATGATAAAAAGTTCAGTGATATAACCTTTTGATTTTACATAAGTCTCAGAAATCCACTGTTAATATTGCTCATTCTTTCTTTCTGTTATTTATGATTCAAATTGTTATTTTGACAAAGAATATTTTACCAGTTTTGTTAGGAAATGATGAGTTCAAGAGCTCGGTTCAAGTCTAGTTTTCATTGCAATCATGTCAATTCTTAAATGATTTCTTATATTATGCAATACCTCATTTAATCACACGCACATTGTTTTATCGTTCGATATTCTTATATAATCCATGCTGTGTATGTGTACAGCAGACACCCAGTCATCGACAGATATGACTTTGTTATCACGCAAGCTTCCTCTCCACAAATACTCAATAACCGATCATATTTGTAGTCCTAATACAACTTTTCATTTTTTAAACTTTGTGATTCATAACAAATGAATACGGCACTCTTCTTATATATATTTCTAATGACTCAGGGGACCAGGACTCCTTGTTTTGTTTTCTTTCAAGAAAAAGCCAAGATAAGATATGACCCAAATGATCCAGTGAACACAGAGCCTTGATTCTCTTGTACTTTGACCCCTTTCTTCAAAAATAAGTCAATAATGTTGTTACCCTGACCTCACTCACGACCACATGAGAAGAATCTGCAACCAAACAACGGTATGCAACTTTGTCTTAACTTAAGCAAAGACCTGAATGTGGCATGTTAATACAGCCCCCATCATGATGATGTTCTTAATAGCAATGGCTGTTTCTAAAACATAAAGCCCAGCCCACTGATTTCTCATCAGTTTTGTCATGTTATGATTGCAGATCTATAAATGCTTTCTGGGGAGGATATAACACATCAAGATTGTCAGGACTGTTCTGATTATGACTAAAGAGTGTCAGTCATTCATCTTTTGATACAGACAAAATGTTACCATCAAATATAGGAATACAGTTTACTGCATGAAAGTCTTTTCTGTTGTTCAGTCCCATGCTGCAGATTGGCTTTTATAGTTTTGTTCTTGCACACCAACAAATAAAGTAGTTTTAGATGGTTTAAAATGCTTTCAGGTCAACAAGGTGAAGGGAACAGCTTGCTTTTTATTCTCAAATATAACATTCACCCAGTTATTTGTCTCTTTTGCATCACAGTACTGCTGTAAGTCTTTCTTTTAGTCAGCATTTTTATCATCCCAACAGACACACACGTACACATACACTTACACACACTGAAAATCTTGTCCAGATTGTGTTGAAAGGATCAGACCATTGTCCAGTCAGCCACCCATTTCATTTGGAAATATCAGAACCCTGTCACCTCATAAAAAAATTGTCTGCCAAAGTTCACAGACGCTCTTATCATTCGTGAACATGATCCAAAATCAGGCTCTCGACTATGTGGAACTTAGAACTAATAAAACAATAATGAGACACGTATGAAATTGGATTTGCGTGTTTCATCTACATTACTTATCATTAATGCACCTGCATAGTACATGATTAATGTCCAGGAGATCCAGGTTACAGTTTTAATAAATTACATATTGAGACAGTAATAGTTCTACACACAAAACAACATATTCTCATTCTTGCCAGAAGTGAGATGAGAAGATCAAGACCAGATCTGTCCATTAACAAGAACTTCAAGCTAAATGCTAACGTTCTCACAATGGCAGTGTTGACTTGGGTCTAAAGCAGGGGCGATGTTGATCATGTTCACCATCTTAGGTTAGCGTGTTAGCATGCTAACATTTTCACACCAGCAGTAAACACAAAGCACAGCTGAGGAAGATGAGAATGTTATCATTTTTGCAGGTATTTGGCATATTGGTCATTTTAAAATGTTGACCTGATGATGATAGTGTTAGATGAAAGATAAGTTTCATGATAATCTGTCTAGTAGTCGTTGAGTCCTTTGGTGTCACCAGAGGAGATCAGGAGATCACCAGATTCATTTGGATATAGTGTGTGGGAATGTCTGTAGACAATTTATGGCAGTAAACGTGGAGTCAGGGTCAGTTGTATATACAATATTTTATTTTCCATGTTCGTAGCGATTGGTAAATTATGTTTCTTTTTTACAGTGTCTTCATATGGTGTTGCAACCAAATTCAACCCATGACTCTATTTGAGAAAGTGTCAGGGCTTGCACAAAATTCAAATCCCCAGACTGATGCCACAGCTGGGAGACTAAATGAAGAAAACTTGACTTTTGTCATTGGTGTTACTTCTGTACAATTTGCCATAAAAAGTGACAGACAGTCTGAATGAACACACATCTTTATACAAAAACTTGTTTTCCTCTCATAGTTGAATCCGACCTTACATAAACAGTTATAGGAGTGTTGCGCAAACCAATAACAGTTTATTTTTCTTTCATTAACGTGCCAGAGCAAATTCAGGCTTACATCGCCAATCAAAAGGTGTATAATCTGCACCTGCAGCATCTGAACTTTAGAAATAAATAGCCATTCACATCCACTCCATCCTCAGTCTTGTTTAGACAAAGTTCAGGTGTGTGTCCTTGTCTACACCATAGTTGCCCTTGTGCTCCTCAAAGAGATTGCTGAGTTCATCCATGTACGCCTGGTGGAGGATATCAAGTTCCTCAGGTGTTGGCGCCTCGTTCCTCTCCACTTTAATAGGCCGTCCAACTGCAGAGAGGTGACAGGACAACTCAGTGTAATTTATGATTTGCAATATGTTGTATTTGATGTCACTGGAGGTCTGTTTATCTAAAGCATGGTGGGATGCTTTAGGTTGCTATACAGCCCTAATGCATGTTGGGCCACATTTCTACCCTTCTCCGCTCACTATCAAACCCTGCTCTTTATCTGACTAATAATAGTCATGTTGCCAAGTGGCATGAGTTGCCAAAATCAACAGTTGGTTGTGAAATACATAAGTAGAGGTACAGTGATAATGTAGCTTGGGTTTTTGCCAACCAAGCAAGGTGTCCATTGTTTTATTTACTGCAGGATGTCTGTACAGTAATTGACACCATTACACATAGTCCATAGATTAAAGCAATGCAGAAGCAAACTAGCTGCAGACTGTGACCTTCTCCATGTAGCGCCCTGATAGTGGTACATGAGCAAAGCTGTTAACTCACCGATTGTATTGATTGGTTTTCTGTAGGGCATGAGACCAAAGGAGTACTGAAAAATTCCACGTGCGTGGAAGAGTGGTAGGGAGATACCCATGATGCCTTGCAGCCTTTCCTGTATCCATCGAAGCCAGGTCCCTCTGGAGTTGTCTATTTGATCAAACACTTCGTTCTCACCAAAGGAGAAGACTGGGACCAGATGAGCACTATAAAAGTTTTGTAAAGGAAAGGTTTTTTAATTCATTAATATTGTCCAGTATTCAAAATCTTTGTGTTTTGCATCTCAAGTCATCTCATAATGGACTGTGTGCTTTCCCAGGAAATTCCATGTGAGCGACTTGAATAAGCCTCTGTTTCAAGAGGCCACACTCAAGCCGCAAGAAACCTAAAATGAATAGATTGACACAATCCTTTCAATAAGCCACAAGACCTCTGAGAATTAGCTGTATTTAACAGAAAATTTTCCTCTCTCCCCAGGGCTCTCTGCTCTTACCCGTGCTCCATGGCCATTTTGATGAAGCCTTTCTTCTGTGCCAAGAGGACATTGTAGGTTCCAGGGTGGGCATCAAGGGCCTCTGGGGCCCCCCCGACTGCTATCACAATAGCGTTGCCACCACGCCACTGGCGGAGTGGATAACTGGCACTCACTTTGTCAGAAGGAATCAGACCTGCAGTGTTGTAATAGGAAATAAGAAGTGATGATGCATAATGATTAAAGTTAGTCAGCTAACACTTTAGATCATTTTGCTATGAAATAGAGCATATATTGATGTTACTGCTTGTGTAAAATCTTTACTCTGTACCTGCACACATGACGTAGTCTCTGAAGAACGGGGCTCTGAACCAAAGGGGCAACATGAGCAGGTAGCTTCTAAGTCCAGGAAACAGCTGTCTGAAGCCTGTGGCGTAGGTGCAGAAGTTGGCAAAGGCTCCTGCCACCAGCACGCCATGTGGATGGAAACCCATGACATAGTTGTGCTTGGGGTCCAGGTCAGCTGTCTTCACCAACTGGAGAAGAAAAGAAAATACCACTCAGTCTCTGGCTCTGAATATAGATCCATATGAACAAAGGTATTTTGGTTCGGAGAGGCACCACCATAGGTTAATCTTGTTTAATATTTTTATTGCAAATCATCTAGATCTTCCAAAAAGAGCTGGTAGTGTTGCATTGTTGTCACCCACCTGGCTGCAGCCCAAACATGTGCCTTAATATCTTAGTTTCAACACAGTCTTTGACCCTTTACTCATCCCTCCTGCCCCTCCTGTCTCCGACCTCTGCAAACTGTCAAAAAACATGTAGAGCTACCAACTGTGTGTCCCTAAAATCACCTACTACTCATTACCACACTTGCTCTTATTCTGCAGGTAATTTCTACACGATCCTGCACGTCCCTTTTGTCCTCATCACCATTCTAATGTCTGTAGTAGTAGAGCCTCCTTGTCAAATAGTGGATCTATACAGTATTCCTCTATTGCAAAAAAGCACACACAGCTATAGAAGCCAGTGTATGATATTGACATGCACAATGTGTATTTGGCCTGTCTGTGAGGCTTTGTTGTTCCTGCACCATGTCTCTGTATGTACAGTGAGATTCTTTACTTCAGCAATATTCCTCTCCACCAGCATCACCCTGGTTGATTTTGAGTCAGAAAGTATTGATTAGAGTCATTTTTTCACTTATACTGGTTATAAGCTCAAAAAAGTCAAATTAAACTCTGCTGGTGTTGACTTACACACACCATGGAATATGGAATATGATAATCCATTTGTTTGTCCTTGCATCTGTGCTCCATTGACATGCTTTGATGACGACTGACGCCTAACACTGATGAAATGATGATTTTTCTGTTTTGATGTACTGTCACTCTGGTCATAAAGAAGCCGTAGGGCATGTCATAAATTGCTTGAGCATTGAGTAATATTTCTCAGTATTGTCAGAAACATGATTCTTGATCAACTGTAAATGATAAGCTATCTCACCTGTGGAGTGTTGTTTGCGTGCCTCCACAGGCCCAGAGAGGGTGGGGAAGAGATACTGAAAAGCACTGAAGGTCATTGTCAAGAGTAAAGAGTCACTTGTCATGTTCGACGGTTTGTTTTGCAGCGTACGGCGAGCGTTGTGCCCTCACGTAAAAAAAAAAAAAAAAAAAAAAAGAAAAAAAACAACAACTCTGCTCCCCTCACTGTGTGTATCTGTGTGTGAGATTAGTATTTCAAGGCCACAGTGCTCCTAGGGCCACATTCAAACCCTTTATCTGCGAGCCATAGTATATCCTCAGGGACAAATAAACAGCTTCAAAGAAGGGATTTCACAGAATTTCTTATTTTTTTTATTTCTCTTGTTATCTATTTTTTTACTTTTTTTTCCTTTACTTTTTTACTATTAAACAAGAGTGATATAATTTACTCAGCACACAAGTGTGATTTGTAAATGAAGTATTACAAAGTATAGCTACTGGACATTCACTAAGCTGGTACATTGTTTTGTGTGTTTGCGGATGGTGTCCCCTACCTCAGAAAGTTAATCATTGGCTTTAGTTCCACTAATAAGCCACAAACCTGTTTATAAACAAAAGAACTGTCCACTACTGACCAATCACAGAGTGTCCTGCAAACTTGTCAGTGTAACGTGATCTGTATTGCTGTTATCCCAGCCAAGGACTTACTGTTTTTAACCTGTGGCCCAAAAATCAAGTTTCACTTCACTTAGTGGTGTGGATGTGGATCCAGATCTACTGTACCAGTCAAAGTGGATGGGAAGGTTTGTCCAAACTTTTGACTGATATTGTAGATCCAGTAATGTAGATCCTGATGTTTAACTTTATTAAAACATTTCTGCCTAAACAGATTGTCTGCCATTTTGAATTTTTGGCAAAAAAAACACACAAAAAATAAAATAAAATAAATCCACTCTGGTCCACAAATTTTAAGCCAATTTTCTACAAATGTACATAAAATATTTTATGAGGCTGTCTCTAGCTTCATATTTAATGCACAAACACAACAACGGTATCCATCTTCTCATCTAACTGTCAGCATGAACGCAAATAAGTGCATTTCCCAAAAAGTATAGCCACTTCTTTAAACACATTGTTCAATTGTATCCTCTTATAAAACCAAGTGAGCACACATCAGCTGGTGAGTTTATCATCTGAGCTGATGATGGTGTAATTAGAAATGGTGGGGAGAGACACACCAATGAAACTAATTAGGCTATCTGAGGGACACTGCTTCTCTTCACCCGTACATTGACTCCTTGTTTGAGACTTAATGTGGCATACAGTCAGATGACACTGAACATGATTCACTTTCAACTGCATACGTGAGATCCAGATTTACAGAGTAAAGAAAGGACAAATTATAATCTCCCATCTGGTTTAAATTCATTATGAGATCTAATAATTCGATTTAAACTCCCAGCACCTCCAAAGCAGAAACTCCAATAACTTTCACCTGAGTTGCAAAAAACACACAGACTCTGATTAGTTTTGATAATCTGCAACATGATAAACCAAGTAAACTGTGACTTCTCTGCAGTTCAGCAGGGTCATGTCAGCATGTCACTCCCATCTATTTCTTCTCATAATGGCACCTGTCAAGTTGTCTATCAAAAGACAAAAATGATTCAAGTTTCTGAATCTAATCATTCAGTATTAATCAGATAATACAGTTTGTCCCCTCAGACATGGCGGGTCTGCTTCAAAAATATAAATCTTATAATGTTCAATTCAGATTGAGGTGTTTTTCTTCTTCTGGTGCTGCATTTATCATTATTCAAAACTGTATTATTATTATTATGTATGTTACTAAATTTATGATTGGGGTTGTGATAGTATTATTACTTCTGTACCAGTCTTCTCCTGACATTTATTATTATATGGTACTGCTTTTATGGCACTCACTGTCTTATCTTACCTTGTCTTGGATTTTATTATTATACATTTTTTACTTTTATAGCTCATATATTTTCCCTCTTGTTCTCTCATCCCTGCAGATGTTCTAGTTGGCTATAAAGCAGATTTTTAAAAGTATATAAAAGATGCATGATGATGGTAGTAGGATTAGCATTAATATTGTTTAAATATGTATTCATTTAAAATCTGTTGCTTTCCTGTATCTTCTGTATTTAAAAATGAACACTCTAATCTCAGATGTTTCCACTGTTTTATTGAATTTTATATATATATGCTAGATGACTGGGATCTTCAGTTCAACAACAGTAAACAATTCAATATACACTGCAGTGTTATCATGTATGGATGTAAAGGCTAACTCATGTAAACAAAGTCATGACCCACTTAATCCTCAGAGACTAAAGGGTCTAATTATCTGATGGAAACATGTTGCTCTTAAGATTCTGACCTCACATGCTTTTTATAAACATATTATAAACTCAGTTCATCTCTTCCAAAGCAAAGAAAGGATCTTATGTGAAATTCAAGGCATGTCTGTATTTGAATTAAATCAAACTTTAAAATATTTTAAGACATCACTTTCATTTTTAAAACATTATAAAATAGATATTCACCAAATGGTTCGTAACAACAATTATGCAGAGCACATTTTCAAATGCTGTTGACCTTGTGTTGTTGTTGTACTCTGTCTTATCTGTATAGTCCAAAGTATCAGTCTTGCCTAGAGGCAAGATGGGGACCCATGTAATGTGGTAGATGTTGTCAATAGGGGTTCTGTTCTCTCTGAATTCCTCAGACGAGGTGCTCGCCAGTCATTTTTCATGGTTAAAAAAAATTACACCCAACATCAATCATGAATAGAATTTGACATAAAATGGATTTTCATGATCAAAAGCCAGGAATAAAATGTACCTCCAGTTATGTATGTGTACTAATCCAGCTTGACCACAAGAGGGACACAACAGGCTGCAAGAGGGAAATATATGTTTACTCTAGTACTTCAGTCTCAGCTTGTTGGGACCAGTTTAAAATGTTTGAAACATTTGAAAGTAAAGTTCATTTATCTGAAACTGGATTACACCTCCAAAATTGTTATTGAACAAGCTTTCTATATTTACCCTATCAGTCCTGCTGAACACTGAAGCCAGAGTAAAGCTCTAGAAGGGTACTGAGCTGCTACTAGATTAAAGGAATAGTTCGGCATTTTGCTTATTCGCTTTCTTGCCAAGAGTTAAGAAAGAGTCAAGTAAATTTTATTTGTATAGTCCAACATCACAAATCACAAATTTGCCTTGGGGGGATTTACAATCCATACAGTAGTCCAACATCCTCTATGCTTAGACCCTCAATGTGGATAGAGGAATGAATAGAATAGAATAGAATAGAATAGAATAGAATAGAATAGAATAGAGGATTGATACCACTCTCATATCTCATTATCTATAAAGAGTGGAAACAGGGGGAAAAAGCTATCATGACTCTGTCCAAAGGTAAACAAGACTAGGAGTCTACAGGCCTGCTGTGATGCTGGACTTGGTCACAGTGGCACTTTGAGGTGAATGCTGATGTTGGTATGGCAACATGCTCACCATGATGCTAACATGCTGATGTTAAGCAGGTATAATGTTTACCATGTTCCCCATGTTCACCATCTTTGTTTAGCATACTAGCTTGCTAATGTTTGCTAAAATCCAAGTGCAGCTGAGGCTGATAGTTTTGCAACTATTTGATAATAAACCAAAATACTGAGAAAATTAAAATGTTGATCTGATTGGGGCACTAGATGAACGTCAGGGTATCACTAAAATCATCAAGATTCATCCTCTGGGCACAGTGGAGATCAGGAAACACTTTCATGGCAATAACTAGAAGACTTCAGTACATTAATAATAGTCTAGCACATAACCCTCTATTAAACCATAATAACTGCAACAAAGTCAGGCTAGCTGCTTCCAGCCATTGTGCTAAGCTAAGTTCCTGACCAGCTCCTGCCTGCAGCTTTCAAATCATTGAAAGACAGCATCACCAAAAAGCCAAACTAGTCCTTTAATACAACAACAATGTGTTGTAAAATATGTTTGTTTTGTGTACTGAGGTTATTATATAATACCTCTATTTACAATTCACACATTTGGCTCTGCATCGTATATGCACCCTAATCCTGGTGTCATATTATGTTAGAGTCCATTAATATTGACAGTGAAATTGATTTCAATCACAATAGTTAAACACAGACACAGTCTGCAGAACTGTGTTCAATCAGACAACAAATGTTGGGGAGGATATGTGGACATATGTAGCGCATGGCTATAGAGGGGACGTCATCTATCAGTGGTCCATTTGCTGTCAAGGACAGAGATAAGACCACTGCTTGTATGTAGCTGGAGATTAAAGATTAGATAACTAGCAGAGAGACCTGCAGAGGTAAATCCCATCCCATCTTACATGGCCTTTAGGGCACTCAGTTGAGATGATGTGCAAATACAGTATACATATATTAACTGACATGTGGGCCTTATTCATCAACCGTCTTACAGCTGTCTACATCTCACCTTGATTGGGAAATAATCCCGCATGTAATCCCATAGTTTGAGGCCACACAAGAAAGGTATCCTGCGGCCTCCACGTGCAGGGGTGTCATAGTCAAAGAACCACCAGACGCTGTACAGCACACTGATCAACCAATACCGTGTGAAGAGCAGGTAAAAAAACAGGAAGATGCAGGTGGGTGCTGAGAGGAGAAAGACAAGTAAGTGAATTTGTGTGGTGAGCAGCAGCTTTTGCATGATACATGAGGCTGAACAGCGAGCACATACTGTAAACAAGTGCATTATACAACCATCCATTCTGTCTGGCATAAAAAAATGCATCCGAGTCTACATGAATGGTTTCTGCAAGATCATGTATTTGACTGGAATAAGACATTTTGTGAATGGTGGGAGTCTGCGCTGCTGGAGATGACATAAGTGGTTTTATTGGTTACTGACAGACACACTATAATATAACAATTCTAAATTTAGTGTTCAGTTGCCATATTTCTTTTCAAAAACAATAAAATGTCTATACATTTAAATTATTACTCCCATCTCGTAATGCCTTGCTGGATACCAGAAATGCAATTATCTGTAAGTATACATGTTAAAACTGGTAAATTGTTCTATTTTAGTTTCATAAAGTGAATTTGAGTTTAGAGAGTCAGATGATTGAAAGCATCACTGTGAGAGATTTTACTGATGCTGCTTATATGATGTGACTGGTTTCATTTCTGTTGATCTGAAAGGCCTTGGATTATTTAAAGTCCACAGTGCATCAGTACCCTTGTGAATGATAAACAGCACCTAACTTTAAAGCTAAACAAATATATAGTAGGTGCACCTGGATTCAGACTTCTATGAAATATGTGTTAAAGAATATGCAACCTAACTTCAGACCCATTTAGTAGGTGAAGGCTGCACTCTGCTCTGGTCATGTCCTTCTTGGCTCCCTCCTCTGGCCATATAGCAATTCATAATGTGCTTCCTCTCATATTTACTTAAACTTTAGCCAAGATCAGCTATAGCCCAACATGTTTGAACATCTACTATGAAGAAATGAAGACTAAGAGCAACAGATTTGTTAGCTGTAAACAGTACCGTCCCACTTAATACTCCATCATTTCCTGATATGTCCAGTGGACACACACCCACATAATATAATCATGCACACTCACCCAGGCCAAGAAAGGAGTAAACCCACTGCAGCACCGCGGCCGTCTGCAGTCTCCTATGGAAGGGCACGTCCACGGGAGCAAAATTAATCTTCATGTTTTCCACTAGCAAAGAGAGACAAACCGAGGCACTGCAGCCGGTGGCAAAGAAGAGTTAGTTAAGTGGGTCCAAAGTCTGCCCTTCTCACCTCTCCACCATCACCTCCTATTGACAGTCTTATCTCAGAAACTCAATATAAGGTTTGATTCGTCAGTCCATATCTACCTCATCAGACTTTTGACCCTGTAAGTAAGGAGCTGCTAAAACACACAGCGGAGCATTCAAACATAAGTGGAAGAGAACAGCCAAACATAATCGGAAGAGGGGAAAGTCAAAGACCTTTTTATGTTGACTTTACTTTTTTTTTTTAACGTCATGCACTGAATGGAAGGCAGTCACTGGTTGGCATGACTGTGTAATATGTCGGTTTTAAAAAGTTGCAAAGGTGGCCCCATCCGGTTGAGCAATCATCAATGCATCAGGGTGATATATGACAGTGATAAAAGGTCATTTGTAGACGTTACATTTCTTAGAACATAAAGTTATTATCAGCCTTTAATGAAATACTTTTAAATTATTTGAATAATAGGGGGAAAAAAATAAAGGTAAAGCTTAAACTTGTAGCTGGCTCTAAACTTTTGTACAGACCTGTATCTAAGCCCATAATCAAGGTGTGAGTATAACACACTGAAGGGTTATCCAAGGTGCTCATGAAGAAAAAATGATAACAGGAGATAGTGGAGGAGCCAGCCATGTTGTGCAGCATAAACCACCTCAGTGTAAAAACGCCTCTCGCTCTAGCTTCTTTATCTTTTCATCTGTTTTACTCTTTAGCTTCCGTTAGATTGACATTTGCCAGAGCCAGTGTGTTTGATAGTCATTCTTCTCCATTTTCCTTTGATTACATCTTCATTAATTATTAACTTATTCAGGGATTATCTACTTTAATTATCTCATTATCTTGAATCCTCAATCAATCAGTTATTTTGCCCTTCATCCACCGATGAACAAATAAACTAAATGCAGTTGAACAAAAGGGAAACAAAATGTCTTAATGCTTAAAAGCTTATTGTTGCTTCTGAAAAAAATGAGCAGCCAGGCGTCATTATGAAAACTCTCTATTTCGATAACGTGCTTGTCTCTCAGATGTCGTAGACATTGTAGTCCAGTTTGAAACAGGCCCTCAGGCTGTGTAATGAGTTGGCATTATTCATGTGCTCTACTATTTGCTGGCACAGTCTTATGCATAGTCTTTGTCACAAAGACAATTTTGCATGAATCAGAATTAGAGGTCCTTGTCGTGGCTTTGATGTGATATATTTTTACATAATTCAAATAAGAAAACCATACTTCATATCTTCCTTCCATACAAAAAAAAATCACATTTACATAGCTGTAGGCCTATGTGTGTGTCTGGTGAAGGCCTAATATTCCTTCTTCAGTGGTTATGTAGTTGTGTATCCTCCTAAAAATACGTTGCAAGGGCCAATTCTTTTCTTTTTATATATCAAGGAAGAACATTCCTCATTCTGACCACTCACTCTCTCATTTTGTTTTTATTAAATATTAACGAATGGCTATAAACCACATTTCTTGAACGTCCCTCCTCCTGTACCACTACGCAGGGTGCGTGAAAACACACCGCTCAGGTCAAGCTTCCCGTGTTTATCAGCCTTATAGCGGAAATTATTGTTAACCAATTTTCAAAATTGAAGCAGCAGACTTCATTGAGTGTGTATAACCGCAAATATGCGGTTTAAAAGGAATTTACCAGCATTCAAAATCTATAAGATACAATGTTTTCAATAAGGTTTGTTTTCTTTTGTGTGTGTTTTTTTTTTTAATTAGCCTAATCCATGGGGGACTTTAGGTCGCAGATAAAGCCGGAAGTTCTTTGATATTCTCTCTGACTTGACTTTCATTTCCCTGCTCGGCTCCTGTTTTGTGTCTCAGGGATGCTGAGCAGGCGGGCGGGGCCGTTTTCCCTTGCAGTGCCCTGGCGTGGAGTGATGTAGCAGGACGCACGGGACAGAGCGGACACAGATGCGAGACGTGCAGAAAACATCGGCACACGGTTTGTTTTTGTGAGACTCGTTTAAAAATCTGCGCCAGTGCAATTTAGAAGCGCGATGGATTCACCTAATAATCTCATCTAACGCCAACGGCATTGGAGTCATCCGTGCAGCCACATACACGGACATCTTGTTTCTCTCACGTCAGGATACCGGAGTGTAGAGCAATATTTTTGCTTCATCCCGGATCCGGTGCTCATCTTCTTCCAGTGGGACTGTGTGACCCTCAGCATGGCGTGGCCCTGTATCAGCAGGGCGTGCTGCATGTCCCGCTTCTGGAACCAGCTGGACAAGGCTGACATTGCGGTGCCTTTGGTCTTCACCAAGTACACGGACGTCTCTGAGATGCAGCACATCCAGCTGCAGCCTCCGCTCCACCCTCCGCAGGCCCGGGTCGCCATAGAAACGCAGCCGTCTCGCGCAGAGTCCAGCGCCAACACAGCACGCGCGCCGCGAAGGTGCGTCTCCGAGGAGCGCGTGTGCAGCTCGGTGATGCGCGAGGACTTTAAACACTGGAAAGTGCGACCCGAGCCGAGCTGTAAACCCAAGAACGAGTACCACGGACCGGAAACACCGTTCAACAGTGAGACCCAGTACCAGAAGGACTACAAGCCCTGGCCCATCCCGAAACGGTACGACCATCCCTGGATACCCAAACCGCCCCCAAGCACCTCCACCGGCGATGACCGGGCACCGGACAGGTCCAAACACGCCAAACAGCATGTGGCGGAAGCGGAGAGCGGCGTGGAGAAGAGCGCCATCGCCGACAAGGTGCAGGAGAAAGACCTCCTCCATACGCAAGAGAGGAAAAAGCGATCCAGTAAAGCAGCGGAGGGAGAGAAGAAAGTTGTCGTGAAGGTGGAGGGAGAGGCCAAAGGCAGAGCAGCAGCGGATGCTGTCAACAGACAGATCAAACAGGAGATTTCAGCTGGCAGCTCATACAAGTGAGTTTACACTGCCTGTCATAATATAGACTAATCAACTGGGGTCCAGAAGCTCTTCATGCGTCCATGAAGGCTCATAGGGGTCAAAATTGGTATCATACAAATACTCTTAATTATTGGACTATTATATTAAAAGTTTCACACACTACATACAGTGCCAGTCAAAAGTGTGTCCAAACTTTTGACCGGTACTGTATATATGCCCATCCACAGACGTTAATCTGTGTTCAGGAGAAAAGCTTTATTATTTGGAAATCCCGCACAGAGCTTGAATAAATAGGGGGGCTCCCCTGGGAGAAAATCTTCAAAAAAAAAAAAAAAGGGGGTGGGGGGGGCTGTCCATGAAAAGATGAAAGCTTTGTCAGTAGCTGCATTTCTGGCCTCTGTCTGCTGTAAAATGCAAAGTGTGTGTTTTTTTTTTTCTCTACAGTGCAGGATTTAATTGGGAGTGGCTAATGTATCACTTAATCTATAGCAAAACAATGGTTTCACAAACTAATTGGAAGCTCAGAGTTACACACAGTAGCTATATGAAAACATGAGAGAGCAATCAACTTTTTACTTTACAGAAGGTAATTGAATTAAATGGAAAGCTCAAGGCAGAGTTGTTGCCAAACACTGTTGATGTTTAGGTCCACCAGGCTAATCTCTGTCCTATTATGTAATGTTCCCCAGGATGATGGAGACTGGTGGATGGATGAGCATCAAATCACGCATGTCACAGTCATTGTTCACATGTGCACATGCCTCTTGAAGCTGTGTGTTCTTGAAGTGGTTATAGGTTGCATTCATGTGCTTTGAAGGCTGGTGTACCGCTGCAATCTGGTTTTTAGTGAATTTAGTTGTTTTTTTTATTATTGTTTTTTTTTTTTTTGTTGTTGAAAAAAGGAGTTCAGTGTTTTATTCTTTATTTCAGCATTTATTTTGAATACTATCATCTGTAAAACAATTTATTTGATTCACGGTGTTTTAGTTTATTACATTTTGGCTCAATGTTGTCACAGATTGCAGATTTGGGTTGATACAGGAAGCATGGCTGAAGCGTGATTTGGCTGGCAGAGATGCATGGTGCTATGTGAGATCAGTGAGCCTTACAGTACAGCTGTTTGGTGCCTTACTGCCACGCCTGTGTTGCTGAGCAGTCAGCAGGGTGCAGCCCAGGGCACCCCCCCCCCCCCTACCCCCCACCCCCACATGGCATGAAATGGCAGCACTGTGACAAGTACAAGCCCACTCAACCCTCTGTCTTCCTCTGCCAGCGGAGACTCAAAGCAGGTCAACTGTGGGTTAATACCATGGATGTGTGCACACAGTAACGGGCACACTCACATACATGAACACACGTCACATGCACTAAAAAGAAATTAGTGTTAAAGTATGTTTTGTCTTTCTTTGATATCAATTTTTTATGATTAAGTAGTGGTACATAATTACACAGGAGCATCAGTGCAGTTGTCTGTCACCTTCAAAACTAATGGCTGTACCTTCAAGACTGTACAATATGTTTTCATATCAATATCATGATATTAATAATATTAATTTCTAATATTTATATCACTGAATTGTGTTCCACTAATGCTTTACATCAGAAAAAACTCTTCATTTGTGTAAAACAAATAACTTATTTTATCAGTTTTAACTACAATTTTTCTTGAAATCACTAATTTGGGCAACAGAATTTTGTAAAATGATTACACAGTATAAATATGAATGTATAGGAAATAAGAAATATACATTGTTGTGAAAAACAATGACCATTTAGTGTATCAGCAAATATGTTAAAACATTGCATACTGGGGCTTGATATATTTTCAACCAATGCTCTGAACATCAGACAGTTACATTTCGTACAGTAGTGATAGTTCAATCAGTCCTGATGAGAAATCCTCATGCCGGTTTATGCTCATACCACTAATAACCTTAAAACTGCAGAGCAGCAGAAACATATCTGTCTTGGAAGAAATTGTTAAACAGACCATGAAGTAAATGTACTTTTACATATAGACAGAGAATTGCCTTCCCTTTGGCTGCATGATTTATTTTAATCTGGGCTGTTTGAAGATGTTTAATGCTGGGTTCAGCCTCAGGTCTTCCTGTGTAGTTGCAGTTAGAGCTAGACCTATAAATCGGCCATGATATAACTCATTACAGATATGTGGATATCGCAAAACAAGTTGCAGTACAGAATTGCCAAAGATATGTTTGAGGTGGTTTAGAAACAGCAGGGAGCATATGTTTAATTTTTTATTGAAAAATGTCCCGCTCAGTACATATCCTACTTACAGTTCAGTTGTTTCATTCTGTGAGTTAGCAAAACAACCCAAAATAGAAATCTTGACTGTCCCTTGGTTAATATGCTCAGTCTCTGTATGCTGGAGTCTGTACATTTTGGTCTGAGATGTTTTTGATGAAGAAGAAACACTACTTTGTATCATTTTTGATGCTTGAAAAAATAATGAACAGACTGTGACCTTTAACTGTTCAAAAACGAGCAGCAGAGTGGTCGTGTCTTTGTACATAAATGACATGCACTGAGGTTACTCTGATAGCAGTTTCTTTTATAGTAATATGTAGAACATTTACATCTGTTTGTCACAAACTCACCTCCTGACAGGAGTTGAATCAACCAATCAACTTGCTTGACACGCAGGTCCACATCGGGCATTGCTGAGATTTGCTTACCAGCAGTTGGTCATTATTACCACAACTGCCGCAGAAGTATGCAGTTTGCTGTTATCAATAAATCTAATACCACTCTTTAATATTATGATTATATTTGAATACTATTAAGTAATTTCAAGTATACTATTTATTTAATATCTTCTTAAAACCATAGATGAAGTTTAAATTGGTCAGATTTTTTACAGTCAGGTTACAGACAGGTCTGCTTCTATTAAACAAGCCTGTGATAATTCTTGGCACAGTCATATCTTGTTTAGTACTATGTAGACCACAAATACATGCCTGTTTTATGCATAGAAAAGTCACAATTACTATATTTTTCAGAAAAATTATGTTATATATGTTCCTCAAATTGCTCACAAGTAGTTGTGTGTTTATGTAGAAGAAGAATATCAGCTGGTATCAGATTGTTCAAACTCTAATGTTGGTATATCTGTATCTGTATCTGTAGCTGCAGTAAAACTTTGTTTCTTCCCTTGTCTCATGTAATTATAGTCAGTCTGAGTGTGGACTGTGTAGCAGGAACCAACTTTAATTTGGGGGCACACTCACTGTCTATTATTCCAGCCCTCCATACCATTCAGTTGTTTTCCACTGGGCCAATTAAACATGAAGCCCCGTTCTTAGGAGGCAGTTTTTATAAACTTTTATTTTTCCACAGAGAGCTTGCAGAACACAAAGGCTCTTTTCCTGCAGTGTACCTGGGAAACAATAAAGGCAACTATAGTATTTTCCTGCCAGCCACTGTTAACTATTCTCTAAAGCCTCCCAGTCAGAAGCCCCAACTAACCTTCTTCTTACTGCTAACCCCCTGCATTATATTTAAAATGCCATTTTTTGCAGGAGAATAAGTCATGATGCAGTAGCTGCTGGATCCTTTGTTACTGTCTTCTTTTCATTACCAGTAATGCTATAAAAGACAAAGCCCACTCTTCATCTTGTCAGTGTTATTTCTTCCATTATGTGATGGGTGGCATCCACTAAAAGACATTCAAAGAACAGACTGCATAAAGAATTATCAAGCAAGTGAATGAAAATGATGGAGAGGGGGTTTCATCACTGACAATAAGGCAGATATTGTAGGTTCGCTGAGTTGAGGAAGTGAGAGAGGCTGAAGAGGCATGAATTTTTTATTGTAAGTTGTGTCACGAATCACAGCTCAACATTTTTCATGGCAGTGAAGTCTCAGGAGTGTCTCCTTTTGATTTTCTCCTCTCATGTTTTTCACCTGGAAAAATAAAATCCTCCCTCTCCCAGACACGGATGTTCGATCAACTCAAAATGAATGTATGTCACGTTTACAGAACATGGCTCTTGTCGTCTAGCAGACAGTATACTGTAAAGAGGCCAGTGGATTCTGCTGGATTTAAAAATGATCCTCTTTGAGAGCTTGTAAAGCCTCATGTTTCTACTGACAAGCGGTGAATGCAGAAACACCCGTTCTGCGTCAGCTCTGTGACAGAGAGACGGGACGAACCGGAAAAAAAAAAATGTCTCAAATGTCCCAACTAGAAAACTCATTTGCTGTAAAACCGCTTTGATATTCCTGCTCCCTGAAAATAAAACCAGTATGATTTAGCTGTGTGAGATTTTCACATATTGTTGCCAAAATGTAATCCTAAAATCTCAGCTGATATTCATTTGTTGCATCAAGTTAGAGCTTTGCCAGCTAAAGCAAACTCTCTTATGTAACTAATCTGATTTTTATCATATCTGATTGCAGTTAATTCATAAGGAAATATCTTCAGATTTGATTCTGGATATGAATTAATTATGTAAGATTCTGGAAACCAGTGAAGCATGGAGTTGTAACTAAACACTGACCTCTGTTAATAACTGAAAACCTGCACTGGCATCATTATGATAAAGTGCTCAAATAAACATTTTTGACACATTTTGTAGGCTATAGCATGTTTGATGATTGTTATTTTTTATGGAAATCATCACAACTTTGACTTGTTACCAAAGATGTAAAATATGTGTGGGAGCCATCCAATGGGAGCCAGTGAGAATCCCCTGTAATACTGTAATGTACTGTTTCCATTGAGCCGCTGCCTGAGAAGCAACAGAGACGCTGAGAACTAGAGATGAGGCCAACTGATCCCAGAAGAAGGAGGGAGTATTGACCAGCAGCCAGGCTCCACACCCGCTGACACACAACACTGTTAGGAAGTGAAGCTACAGCGCTGTGCGTAGGCTGATTGATTCCCTGGAATACTCTGAGAAAAGCCGGCCAGCCCTTTATCTCTGGCCAACACTGGTGTAGAATTAGACTCAGAATCACTGTGGTCACTATTAGTGATCACTGCACAGAGGTTAGTCTCAGCAGTGCACAGATGTATTTATAGCTTACAGAATTTTGTAGTGCATTATAACATAGGCTGACATACAAAGGCAAAATTCCATGTTGCACTGCATCCATATGTGGATTTTAAAGCTGTAATGCATTTTTCTTACTGATTCTAATATTATTATGACATGAACTGCTTTGGAAAATGTCAGAAAATGGTGAAGAATTCCCTTCACAGTTTCACAAAGAATCTTCAATTTGCTTGTTTTGTCTGACAAAAACAGTCCAAAATACTGGCTTTAAATACTTTTTTTTTTTTTTTGTTCTCAGCGGGAATCCTTCACTGAAATGAATTGGATTTAATTTTTTCACTCTACTCTGTGTTGGTTGTTTATCCGTGGCCTGCCCCCTAACCTGTCATCATGCTTTTAACTGTGATTATGTGTCAAGACAACTGCAGCTCAAACTGTGTCGAGCAGCTCGACACAGTTTGATTCCACAGAGCACAGAAATTTGCGGGGATTTATTTTTATTCTTTTTCTCTCATGACTCCCTGTTGGTGAGTGGTCCAGATTGTGCCACGTTAGAGCAGGGATACATGCAGCTCAGCGGTGCTGTACCCTGGCGCCGTTCCACCGCTGTCAGTGCCAGTGTTTGGTCGTAGTGACGCGGCCTTTCTCTGCACATCCCCTCCACCGTAAAGGGTCAGCAGGGTCAGCCGTCTAAAGCAGCTTTAGTCATACGGCAAGAAATATCAGGCAGAATGATAAGTATAGCCTGGACCTCAGTGACTCAGAACCCAACATCTTCCAAAATAATAAAGCAAGAGATGCAGAAATAGGTTATTATTTGAAAGGTTTTGATAAAACATAGTAATGGAATTGTCTATCTTAGGTATTTTTGATAGGCATTTAATATACACTAGTTATTAACTTGTTATATATTTAAATATACATGAACAGCTGACTGTAAATTGGTGGTGTGAGACAGTTTGATATCTGATGCAACAGTCCTTTTGAAGCATGAATCTGCCCTTTATCAAATGACACTTTTATCACCATCTAGCTGTTAGCATTTGATAGGTGGGTTTGAACGCTGCGCTATTTAAAATTGTACCGTCTCTGATGCTTCAGTCTTCAACCATGCAATAAACTCAGAGAACTGGTGCTTTCCATTTTAAACAGCAAGGGAGACACAGCAGGGTGCCAGTTTTTCATGTACACCTCCATGTTGTAATACAATCCAAGACAGTGGTCCTTTAATACATGCACTGTTTCATATTGAGAGGAGTTTCTAATTGTGTTTTCCTGCACATACATACCTCTGAGACACAATCTCAACTAAAATCAAACATTGGAAGTATTATGATTATTGTATAGATTTTTCTGGATAGCATTAGAGTGTGTAGGGGTACTTAATAAACTGGCAACTGCATGTAAGAAAACACATACCTAAGATCTGAAAAGGGGCTCCTTTGCTATACTACAAATCAGTTTATCACTGATGAAAATATCAACTGTTTTGCGGGTACTTGGTCAGATGGACATTGTCATTCATAAAAATAATATCAGTATCTCAGTATCTGCTAGTGCTTTAGTGTCAGCACTATCTAGCTTTGACTATGTCCTGAGGCACTGAGATGATGTTTCCAGAGCTGAAGGGAACAGCCTCGTGTGAACCTGTGAAACTGTTACGTTTTAGCGCTCATGATATGTACGGTAGCTTGATGCAGCCGACACAGCGCTGTGACATGACGGTCAGTGAACCAAGAAAGCTTTTCCAACATTCATTTTTAAACTAGTACCAAGTACAAACTGACCTCAGAAACACAGGCGTTATTGTTAAACAGTCATATGTCCATGAATAGCAGCTATGTTACTGTACAGACCGGTGTTTCACACTGTGAACCCTGTCTGCACTCACAATCTGTCTCTTTCTGTCTTTCGCACACACATACACACACCCTGTGGGGTCATGTGAGTGTTTCATACCCTTGGCCTTGGACATTGTTGTATAACCTGTCTTTGCATTGTGGCTTCTTGGCCCAGTTGAGCGTTGAAAGTGGACTTCGGCCCTGTTATGTAATGGCTCTCTGTGTGATTTCCACCTCTCTTGTGCACGACTGGAGGGATTTCTCTATTCAGCAGCCGTGTCACTGTCATCAGCCTTTGTAACATAAATACTCGGCTTTTCACATCATGGTGAAATGGCATTTTACGCTTCAGTCTCGTTTAATACATGAACAGCTTAAATGTTAGTGCTTGACAGCTAATTTAAGTTGAGATAAATGGCAACTAATTATATTATTAAAAGGGTGAAAGTTAAATCATTTGGATTTTTAATTGAAAATCTGTTGAATGATTTATAAATGTCAGGTGTCTTTATTGATAATCTGAAGATGAAAATACTTGAGCAACTTGAATCATGACATTTATCAGCTGAGTCTGTCTAAAGTTTACACCCCAGTATTTCCACCATAGATATAAATTAAATAAACGATTATAAACCACTGAAAAAAAACTTCAGAGAATCATAAATCATGTAACTCCAGGACTGTGTTTCACTTGTCACGCAATCTGTTGTTGTTCATCATCCCACTTCCACGTGCTATCCCATGACACCCCGCCACAGGAACATTTGAGGTCAGAACCGAGCTTCTTCACTGTGATGCCAAGTCAGACGACTCAGCTACAGTCTCATCACTTCTCCTCCTTAATCTGTTACATTAGAAGATGTTGTAAGATCACATACCACACATTAAACAGGATCACACACTTTCCATGGCTGTTTTCCATTTATTGATTTTGTCTTTCCATATGACAAATTGTTCTAATGAGGCTCCAGTACAGCAGCCTAGCTTTGTCTTCTCCTCTGTCCGGTCTTAATGGTGTTGCCTAATATAGTGCTTTTCTTTTCTCATACAGGGAGGGGGGGACATCTCACTGAGCCATACAGTTGAGTGTTTACACTGAATTGTGTTGCATTGGGGGTTGGTGAGCTTACAGTATGTGTTTGTTACTGCACTGGAGCCACTGGGGATGACTGATAGGTGTCAGCTGACTGGCCTAAACCTGAGAACTGTCTGTTTCCCTTTGTAATTAGCAACAGCATCACAGTATTCTGTTGCAGGAGAAGCAAGACACCATAAAAACAACAAATGTTTTTGAATGAGGACACAGAGGCCAAATTCTGGGATGTGTATCGGTGTACATACATTCCCTTCTCTTCATTATTTAATGACAGATTTAACCATTTCATATCATTGTTAGACCAATTAAGTGATGTTCAAACAGAAATTAATTTGTGGTGGCATGCTGTCATGTTCCATTTTTCCATTCTCTGTAGTGAACATTGGTTCTAAGTACAGCTAGAGCTATATAAAGTACAACTTTCATCTTCAGGTATGATTAATTTTATTTGTTTTATCAATTTTTCCTTCATGTAACCTGGTGAAATTCTTGTTGATATTTAAACTCTGTTACAAGAGAGACTTGGCCAAGAGGGCAGTATGAAAAGATTTTAAACATGTAGTTTTCTGTAGAGCAACCAACCCTACGGTACAGACATCATACTAACATTTACAGCAAAGGCACATTTGAGCTCTTTATCTGTTTTATACTGTAATGAAGGCTTGTTCACAACAGTCTCTTCTGTAAGGAGAATTGCAGGATTTCTGTAAGCAGAATCTGTGTTTTTCTTCTTTTATAACAGACAGTAAAAACTGAAAGGAATAGCAGATTATCAATATTGTTGACTATTATAATCGATTGATCATTTTTAAATAAAAAGGTCAAATATTCACTGGCTACAGCTTCTCATTTGTGGGGATTTCTTTGTCTGTGTTAATAAAGTTAATATTTTTAGAAGATTGTCATTACATCTAATGGATTAAATGATTATAGATTAATTGAGAAAATGATCAGCAGATGAATCAATAATGAGTTGTTAGTTGCAGCCCTTATACCACTAGTACAATCTAAATATAGGTGATTAACTCACTGTTTCTGTATGTGTAACATATGGTAGATTGCTGCAAATGCATGGGTGAGTAATGCTGTGGGAATATAGTGCACTGCAGAGGGAAAAAAAGTGTAAAGGAAAGAGAGAGAGAGTGTGATGCACCTGGTATCAAGCTGCTGCGGGTGTCCTCTGTGGTTCAGTTTATCCATAGGTCTTTTAAATGTGAGGAGACTGATACAGAACAGATGCTGCAGGCCAGCGTCTGTGTGAATGCTATACTGCTGACCTTCTTCAGAACTGCTGTGTGAGGACTACAGGATATCACCCCATCAGACTGTGGTGCAGACCTCCTCCCACCTACAGTACCTCTGACATATTCTGCTCTACAGTAGAAATGCACCACTCCCTTCACTTATTTTCTCTGGCCAGGGATTACCAGGCTTTGTGCAATGCTATCTTTAAAAAAGTATTAATAATTTATTTATAGAGGGATTTTTTTTTTAATGATGTTCCAACAAAGGCCGCTGTCATCAGACAGTCAACAAGAAGATAGAGCGGTATACACACACTGAAGACAATGTAGACACCCAAAGTAATCACTGATGTGCATATGGATAATTATACCAGAGATAACAGCCACAAAATAAATGGGAAAACTAAAATAGTACAGAAAGTATAGAATATACAAACCGTTGAAAAGGTATAATTGACCAGCATGAAAGCGATGGATAAATACCGTGGCTGCAAAATATGTAATTCAAAGATATATTGATCTTTATTGGTGTTAAAGGAACATTTTGGGGGAAAAAGAGCTAAGTGAGAAGATTGATAGCACTCTTAGATGTGAGTGGTATTCATCTTCTCATCTAACTTCTAGCATAAAAATGAATGAAGTGTATTTTCCTTTTATGCTAAAAGTTTCTAAGTTATGAAGCCTCAGCATCCTCTGTTCATCAGAAGCATTTACAGACAAGCATTAACCAGAACATCCCCCTCACCTGTGCACTGTCGTGATGACTATCAATCAGTATTGATGGGTGTTAAAGCTGACTTTCTTCTTTTCACACAGAACTGAATTCAAAGCTTACAGAGATGTGAAGCCGGCAAAGATGATCCGGGCCAAGTCCCAGTACCTGCCACCGGATGAGAAGACCAGCCTAGAGACCAGCTACAGTGCTACCTTCAAGGGGCAAGCCCCACTGCAGCCTGCTGACAACAAGGCCCTGGAGAGGAGGAGGATACGCAGTTTGTACAGCGAGCCTTACATAGACCCCACCAAACAGGTGACAACAGACTATTCTAACTGTGTAGTATGCTTGAAAATAAACGAAGGGAAGGGAAATTCACTAATGTGTGTGAGGGGAGCTGAAATGACATTATTATAATGTTGTGAAATTCTTGCCTTGCTTGTCTCATTGCACAACAAATGAATGAATAACCATAACTCTGACATCTCAGGAATCTCATTTCCGCTATCCGACATCCTTAGGTTGACAGGTATAGTGCCCCTCGCTCTAAACCCAAAAAGGCTGGAGCCACAGCTGCAGGCCAGGGCAAGCCAGGGAAGAAAGCCAAAGATAAGCAGAGCGCCGCACTGAAGGGCTCCAAGAAGGCGACCTCGGAGAACCAGACCGAGAACCAGCCGGCGGTGGGGGACAAGGAGAAAAGTAAAGAGATGAACAACAAACTGGCTGAGGCAAAAGAGTAAAAATCATTTAGCACTACTTCTCCTTTTATTTCTTATTTTGGGGGAAAAACAAACACAGAGGCTGCAAAATTAATTACAAGTTCTCATTTTTTTCCTCTTCTTGTCTTCTATTTTCCTCCTCTTCTGTCTCTGTGTCTTCCTCTAGTCTCTCTCACTTTCTTCTTTCTTCTTTGCTCAATCTCTTAGTATCCACTCATTCTTCTCTGTCGTCTTTCACTACCTCTCGGCTACGTTTGTACAACAATAATAGAAAAAGATGTTGGGGTTTAGACATGACATGTCATTGCTCCTCCCACCTCACGCTATACTAGGCCGCTATAGTAACGAGTGGGCGTGAGCATCCTCTTCCTCCACCATTTGATGCCACCCACCACCCCCACTCTGCTCGCCTCCATCTCCAGGTTGCTATGGCTACTGGCTGCCTGGCTAGCCAATGGATGGCTCTTGTTGCATGGGCCCAATGACAAGCAATTCTGAAGGGTTGGCTTTGATCAACTGAGCAGATTGCTTTGTTGAGTTTATCAAGGATTTTTTTTTTCTTCGTTTTTTTTTTTTGTTTTTTTGAAGAAAAGATAATCAAATTGGCACTTTGGATATGGTTTCTGCACTTGCTAAATTAACAGCAAAAGATAGTCATCTGAAAATCTTTGATAAATGTCCTGCTTGGTTAGTCATGAATGTCTGATCCATGGCTTATTTTGTACCTGCTCTGTCATCTTTGTTACTGTTTCTCTGTTCATGGTAGAGCTCACAAGGCTCAAAGTCTGTGTGTTATCAGCTGGGCAATATCATAACGCTTTGTTAAATGTGATTTTGTTATCCAGTGTCTCATTTTTAACTAAAATCTGTTGTGGGCAACATAAAATTGTTTTAATTCATCATGAAGAAAACAACCCTGTCGTCCCATTCAGCATTTCCTCCGTTCATGTGAAACTCATTCATTTAGTCATTTTAGTTCTCTCAAGGCTATTTTGTAACACCCAATTTGTTGCCAACGAACCATCTGGGTCACACTAAACTGATTATGCATTAAACACCACTTATTTGCATAGCAGATGAGTATTCCCTCTGAATTAAATAATGCTTTCGTGCAGTCTTGATGACATTTACTATTAGAGTAACAACATTTCTCAGAATCAGATAGGGAAGAGTTCAGTGGAGCTGGAAAATGTTGTGTTTAGTGGTCCGGTTTGTATTTTGTCTGGCAAGCACACAGCATGCCGAGCTGTCAATCTCAATGGCCAAAACTCAGTCTAATCACTACCAACGCAGCCTTTATTAACAAGACTGATCCCTCTGTAAAGCTTCACAGCCGTTACGCAAATGCGGTTGCATGCGCTCAAACGCACACCTCCTTTTGGCTTTTTTGTAATTGCACTGCCGAGGGGGACCATAGCCAATGTGATTAGACTGTCATGGGACGATAGCAAACAGCTGATACTGCTGCTTAATAGCACTTTTCATCACCTTTCAAGAGGGAGCTGTAAGGACGAAGCACAGACTCACATTGCAAATACATCATAAACGATTCACTGCCATTTGTTCACAAGTATAAGAAGTTTTGAGGTTGAGAAAAAGTTTTGATCTCATTTCCTTTATAAATAATAAGCTACAGTATATCTGCCAATACCTCTCTTATTCTAATATACCACAATAAGTGATGTGTAACTCCTTCTCTGTTCATCACTTTCTGTTACTTGTTTTGCGCAAATTTCCAGGTCATCTTCGTAGGATTAGGTGTGTATGACAGTATGTAGGTTTGAAAGGTTTATTTTAAAAATGCTGATTGAACACTGGATTTACTTTTGCTTTGTCTGGCAAGTTCAACATGGTGGTGCCATGTTTGTGTGTCTAGCAAAGCATACCAAAACAAGCTGTAATTCTGGTTTAATTCTGGTTTAATCCAAACTTCCTCAGCGAGATGTGTTGAAGAAAAAGGGAACATGAAGTAAGTTGTATTGTTACTGTTTATCTGTTCAAACTAATTATACCCTCCCTTGTATATATAGCTTATATTTGTCTATATACAAATATATATAATAGCAGGGCTTCGCATTGGCTGAGTCCTAGAGCCATGTCCCACTCTATGCTTGGTCCAAAGCATCTGGCTGCTTTCTTAGCATATATATATAGAGGCATCTTTTTTTTTTACAGGCTTATCCTTTGGATAAGAAGAGCACTGTACACTGTCATGGGTCAACCCATCACCCACACACACCTTACTGTTCTGATTAGTTCTGCTGCTCAGCATCCTTCCCTCCATTCTGACTGGATGGCTGTATGTTTATGTTATTCTCTGTGGCAACCATCTCCACCATCACCATGTCTACCCAAGCTGAGCACGTGCCCCATCAGGGATGGGCCCGACTCATTAGCATTTTGCAGCCTTTGGTTGGGGGATGCTTTGGTCATGTAACACAAGGGAGGGGGCATATAGGGGCAGTAAATGTAAACAGTGCTTAGCACGCCACACACCCGGTGCTATCTTTGTGATTATTAGGCAAATAAGGATAGAAAGTATGGTGAAGAAAATTATGTTTTGGGGGGAAAAAATTGACTGTGACGTGCTTGTGTTTCTATCTGCTTGCTCGTATTTAATGAAACGTTACAAATAAATGCAAAAAAAGCAGAAAAAGCAATGTCTTCTGGCTTCTTTTTGTTAAGAAGAATGATGAACGATTAGTGGTTGCAGGTATCTGTCGGCATTTCTCCTGTCCCAGTCTTTGTCTTTGTGAGACAGACAACATTTATAAAATAAATCCACATGGAAGAGAATTTTGCTCTCACAACTTCTTTCTATGCTTATCCAAGATTGCGCCGCTTTCTGGCATGAGCTCTGACATCCTTTCCAGGCCGTGCATGTCGCCCTCACGTGAGAACTGAAGAATATATTATTTTTGCATCATGTCTCTTAATATATTCCAAGAACTCATCTGATTTATAGAGCAACATGCATGTCAAAGGGTGTCCAGAACCTTATTCCAGCATAAAATGTCATGTGCTTCATAGGCCTCTTACAAGTTAATGTACAAATGATTTTCCTTTATGCTAAAAAAAACAACCTCACATATGTGATATTACATTTGCTGACATCACATTGTTCTTTCTCATACTTAGTCTGGTGTCATTGTTAGAATATTTTGAGGATGTCACATTTGGATGATGCTGTGCCAATTTGTCGTGTGCTAATGAGTGACATTCTGATTCATTTGAAGGGTTGTGCTAAAACAGTACCACTACATACAACTCTGCCAGCCAATCCGAGATATTGGTTGGGTGCAGACTCTAAAGCAACACCTGTGGGGCTGTGCACTACCCAATCCCAGGTAACCGCAAGAGCAACTAAAAAAAAAATGACCATGAGCCACAAATGCCACTCATTCCCATTCATACATGCTCATGGAGTTGTGATTTACTTTTGTTTTCTATTACAGTGGCACAGTTTTGTTTTTCTGGTGACCCACCACTCCTCAGGTCATAGCCTGTGTATTTCTCTTCCATATGGACACTAGAGTAGGGGGTTGAATGGGGCTGTCTGACTGCCTGCTGTTACATCCTACATGTAAGGTTCCTTGAAGTCCCTTTTCTTAAGGAAGCCTCAGGTTTAGTCCAGTCATCTTCAACCATCCTTGATCTTCTGTCAACTGCTATAATGCACCCACTCTTCATGATTAAAACAAACTGCATGACTGCATAAACACTTATCCACCCAGGGTGGAGTGTCGAGGTCATTTTTACACTCATTTATGAGGCAGGTTACTCATACTCATGTAATTACACGCAATACTATTTTATAGACTTGCATCTCAGTCACTGGATAAAAGTGTCATACTGTGTTTACATTATAATAATCACATTTTTCATTCAAAATCTGTTTCTAAAGCATGCTGCCACTGTTTTCTGTTGGACCTGCAATCTGATTTCTTGGCTTATGATTTGATTTAGACTGCACGATACCTAAAATATGTGTTGAGTGTTAGCTCGGATATAAGATGACTCAACCAAGGTAAGTGTGAATGGAATGAGGGGAGAGGCTCTGCTTTGGAAAGAGACAATTCAAAGGAAATTGTAAGTGCATGTTAATGATCTTCACTCCAATCTGTACTGCTAATTTATCTCCATTCACATGTGATTTGGAATAGAAAGTGTAATGCATCATGTAGCTTTCCTTCACCGAACACCCCGAGACCCTCATTGCACTATTGGCGTCCTGTAGTTTGCACCATCACTGTGACTAATTGGATGGGTCAAAGTATCAATTTCAGCCAATGGCCTGTATTGATCCAAATGCAAAGCTGTCCAATGCATTTTTAGAAATAGACCAAAAAACTTTTTTCTGTTTTTTTTTTGTACTCCCAAAACACCATGGATTTTAGTCATAGTTTTCAAAGATACATATTTCATGATTTGTAAGTCAGTTTATTCTATCAAGATTGTTCTTGAGGGACATTTTTTGTAACAATTGTGACAAGAAAACAGGCAAAGAAGGCTGCAGTCATGCTCTAGCTTGAGTTTTCCTCCTCGAAAAACAGAAGCCTAATATTCTCCTCTGAAATGAGCGGTCACAGGGTGCTCAGCTCGACTCAACAGCTCGTGTTGTTGTTGCTCGCCTGAGAGAAAATGCCTCAACGTGTGTCTCTTTCTGTCTCTTTCCTCTCTGGTATCTTAACCATGTGCTGCCTCCTAGAGATGCTCAAGACGAGGTTCTCCGACCCAGTCATCATAATTCCCCGGGTGCTTCTGGAGGAGAACCCCACCCACCGATGGATAGGCCCGAACCTCGGAGGAGCAGCGTACGCTTTGCCCTAGATGTGAACCAGACTGAGTAGTTCTGCCTGTGTGGACGGAGGCAGCTTCACCTTATACAGGGACTGCTGCTCTATATACTGTAAATATCTAGAATTTGCAACTAAGTTGGATTCGGAAAAAAAAGAGATATTTCCCACCACAAAAACCAAAAAAAACTTTCCGCTAACATGCATGTTTGAAACAGCTTTTGGCTCAAAGGTCACAGCTGTTTGACCCATGGCATTATCGCAAAGGTGCTACATCATTTTCTGGTTTCATGCTATTTATTTGAAAGGAATATGTCGATATTATTAGAAATACCACACCATAAAGTGCTTATATAACAAATACCTAAACAACTGTACTGTACATTGAACAGTTTTAGTGTAAATAAATAAGCATAACTTACAGATTGCCATACTGTATTGTAATTTTTGTTGTATGGTTAGTCATTTTCAGATAGGGGATCTGAGGTGAGTTCAGCATGTAGCATAGACACAGGACCCCTACATTTAGATGCAATGTGACACCGTGATGTTTAAGTGCATAGCAAAGGTTAAAAGCTACTTGTATTGGGTAGAAAATTTGAAAAAGGATACATAAATTATTTAAACTAATAGGGTTTGGCATTGTTGAAAATGTTCAGTACTAGTTTTCTTACTTTGAAAAATTCAAACATGTTTTGCACAAATCCCCATTTTCATTTAACAAAAGAACCCAAAGCTTTCAAATGTCTCCTTCCAGCCAGAGATGTGTTTTCCTTATTGTTCCTTCAGAATGATGTGTGTGCAGAGTTTGACGCCACAGGGCTGTTTTCACATTTACCTGCTAAAGGAGGAAATTTCATCACCTTAAATCTGAGTTTGACAGGTGGATGTGCAAGTGATGTGGAAACCTCCGAGTATACACACACTGAGAATGGGCGTCACGGTGAAGAAGGAGACATCTTGTGTCCAACAGTTAAACTTTTGAATTAAAAATAGTCAAATATTTATAGAAGAAGAAGATGTAATTTTAGCAATTGTTTTTTGTGGGAAAAGCATATTATTTGTCAAAACACAGTATTTTATATATCGAAAAATATCTTTAACTGTTGCTTATACACAAGCTGCTGAAATAAAATGGTCTTAAATTGGCTGTATTTTGATTTAAATGTAATAAAAAGAACTATTTGATCAAAGAATAAGTGATCAGGATTGTGACGAGACAGTCAATGCCAGCTTTCAGTAACTGACAGTTTTCAGATCTACTGTGTATTTCTCTCAGCACCAGAGAATATATTGAGGTTCGATACCCAGCCCTCTCGAGTTTAATCCAAAACACTGTGTTAGAGCTGGTCCAATGTCAAACAACTGTGCTTGTTCAAACATATGTATCCCTGCTGGACGAAAACTAGGACTGAACAGGTTATTGTGCACTCCTGTCAGATGTCTGAGTCAACAACAGAAAGGAATGAGCGATGGACTACCTACTGTCCTTAAAAAGCACAAGCAGCATTTCTGGAAGGGATTTCTAGCAGGCTTTTTGGGTGCCTTGTTAAGGCAGGTACTTATATTTCATTTATGGCTTTCAGTCCAGCGTGTAAGGGAAAGAGAGATTAAGAAACAGGATGGCGAAGGAGCGAGGGAGGGAGGAAGACTCAATAAAGCAGCTGGTTTGAGATTTTGGTGCAGAGAAGCTGTTTCCTTGTCACAGTTCATGTTTCTCTTCATTAGACTGGCCTCCCCTCGTTACAGCTGTTAGCATTATAGGAAACTGTAAATGACAATATGTATGTTTATGTTCACACCCCCCCCACACACACACAAAGTGTTTATACAGAATAGCTGAGGTCTCTGCTTCAGAGATGTTGTCTCCTCACACTCGGTATGGGACTTGGATTGGTGCTGAAGATTTCTGTGGTTTGTGGAATTGTGTACAGAGAGGCTGTTGTCTTTAACAAACACTTGGGGAGGGGAAGTAGCACTCAATCTGTCAGTCTTAATCAGCGAGTCAGCCATCCTCATGAAATACTCACAAATAATTCAAAGGACCGTGCAAAGAGGGTGGATCACCATCAATTCTGCTGTGTTACACTGCAGATGTTGGTAGTAAGAGAAAAGTCTGTTCCAAAAAAACTCTATTTTGCTACTGCAGTTATTTTTGTGGTGACACTACTAATGAAATTTTCAGACTGAAGACCACCAAACTCCTTGAAAAAAATCTTCAGATCTGGAACTTCAGATCTAACCTGCATCAACACCAAATACAGTACACTGAAGAAATTGATTGACAATCAAAAGTCACACATCAGGTGACCGAGATTTGACCATCAGACGACGTAGATTTTTTTTTAAACAGTCGTTAGACAGCATAATTACACTTCTCATGTCTGAGGATTACAATCCATTACACTGCACTGGTGCCTGGAGGAAGGTTGTGGTCTATAAAAACACTATAAGGATGTTTAATTAGTTATGACCTGTGTGAGTTGAAGTCTGAAAGCCTTTGGAGATCCCTGCTTATCCTGCACACACGCAGACCATGAAGCATGATGAATGACTGTGTCTCACAGCTGCACTGACCTGGATGAACGGCGAGAAACGGATGTGAGGACGAGGGGGAGGAAAGAGACACAGATCAGGTTGCAGCCATTACGAGGGATGTGGCCCTGCCGCTTTCCGGAATACAGAAGTACAGAATGGAAAAACTAATTTCTCCTCCAGTGCACCCCACCCCCTCCCCCTTAGTCTCCAAGGCCCTATGAATTTACGAATCACTCCCCAGACATTCATTTTCTTTATTTAACAACGGGGAGTCTTGCTAGTTGTTGCCACTCTGTGTGTGAAGGTTATAAATGATCACCTGCACAGTTGTTCTCAAATCCAGTAGATTAATTAGTGGTAGATTAACAGTAACAAAACCCTCATAGGAAGAGGCAGAGGAAATTCATTTGGAGCTCAAATGTGCACCACAAAATCTGAATGTTTTTGTTTTAAATTGATATTAAAGGCACATTTCAGCCCATTTCATGCTTTTGAACAAAAACGGTTCCCCTTCTCTTTCTCCCTCTTTTGATCGCTGTTGCTCTCTCTCTCTCTCTATCCATCATTCCCTCCATCCCTGCACTGGGTTGTTGCCATAGAAACGGGTTGCCAGGTCTCAGACAGTGAGGCTGAATGGGTTAATTAGGAGGCAGAGCAGTTGCAGCCCTCCAGATGGTAGTAAGCCCCCTCCCCTCGCCACAGGTCTCCAGGGACCTCCTCTCAAAGAGAAAGCCTCTCCTGTTTAGTATTCACCACCCGCCGTCGATCCAGGAGCTGCATTTATGACCCTGTAGTCAACAATGTGGGATTATGGGAAGTGTAAGGGGGGCTGTATCGCCCTCTTCAGCTCTGCTCAACTGAGAAAGGCTTACTACTGATCTTTTTCTTAACCACTGATCTGATTAACAGAGAACATGACACCCCTCCTCCCCCTCTACGACCACCATGCCGTCCCATAATGTTGGCTGTAATAGCAACTTCTTCTTATATCACCTCATACCTTGTGTCGTCTCCTGTAAACATCAAAACGTTATCTCTGTGCATGTAGGAAGCCACCTTGCATTGTTTTTCCAAGCTGAGGAAGTGTGTCAGTAGCACCCTCAAGTGTCTGCACGTATACAGGACATGTTTATTGTTGTCATAGCTCTTACATCACAAATAAAGAATTTGTACAAGTGACAGTAGAATGAATATTTCTGATATGTAACAGTACAAATACTAAAATTGTAATTGTAGAAAAATAGCAGCTAAAGGAAAATAAAGTGACAACTGTGCTTGAACAGGACTGTAAATGATATATTTTAAACATATTGGATTGGATGAAAATGATCATTTGTACAGAGATACACAATAAAAGCTAGTTTAGTGCACACTCATAGCATTGCAAATGTATTAAAATGTTCTCTATATTCAGTGGGTCTTTTCAGTATTCTCAATATAGCATCTTAAATATCCTTTCCAGTTTTAATATCTCTCGCTTCTTATTGTGAACATGTTTGTTTATGGATATATGCAAAATGTGGCTTAAAATATTTTAACTTTTAGAATGTGAGTAAATCATACATATTTATTTTATATTTTAATTTAAAAATATTCATATAATATTTATAGTGTGTATATTTGACAACCCAGCATGAAACTATTCTATTATTCTAATATCTTGAATATATGTCAAGGAGCTGCTAATATATATATATGTTTTCTTCATAAACCATTGAATGTGCAAAGATTTGCAATGTATGAATGGTGCAACAGTGCCACTTAGTGGCAGCTGTACAACATACCAAATGGATCTGCTGCAACAACATTTATCTTTTGTGACTTTGGAGTGCTGCTGCACCTCTAAGTGTTAAACACAAGGTAGGTGAAGTTCTCCTGCTTGGGTTTGACACTGAAGTTGTAGTGTCCAATGCGATTCCTTTGGTAGTAGAAAAGGCAGATGAAACCAATGATAAAGAAGAGGGACAGGCCGACTCCAAGACAGGAAAGTCCAACTACCTGCAGAGTGTTATATTCCTCCTCAAAGGCCGCTGAAAGAATATGTGTCAGTTTGAAGCATCAGAAAACAGTAAACACAGTGAAAAGTAAAACAGAATTAATCTGATAAATGACTAAAGTTAATATATTAACAGCAAAATGGAGAAGAGATTATATAAACTCTGTGACTTTTATAAGTACAAACAAACACACATACAGCAGACAGCACAACCATTAGGCCAAAATCAAACAGCTGAAACATTAAATTCAACTGAGAAGTACATGATGTAAAAAAAAAGGGTTCACTTCGAATAAAATACTTTAAATTTATTTTAGAACATTTTTTTTTTTTAATGTATGTTTTACATCAATCTACTTCAACTTCGCTCTCCAGTAGACTGATGATAGAGGCAGCAGCACTACTGGCCTAATTCAACAGCCCATTCAAATTCTAAAATGAGACTCTTGAGTTGATAATGGATATTGGAGACCTTGATGGCTTTTCCACTTCTAAAACTGGCCAGTCTGTTAGCCAGTCTCTGAAGCAGAGTGGAAGCTGTTAGCTGGAATTAAATCCCATCTTTGACTCAAATTTAAGCACAGCAGAGGCATGTAGGCTGAAAAATATTTTTTTTCTGACAGAATCACACATGAAGTGTTAGATATTATTATTCTGTGTAAGAGTACTCACCGTTCTCAAACCTGAGTATTGGACCGGTAGAACCAACAGCTGCTCCAATTGTGTTTGAAGACCGAGATGTTCTTTGTACACAGTCCTGAAAGTAAACACAAGTAAAGGTAATTATAAATGTCACTTGCAGAGCAGAAATCTCTTCTTTGAAAATCAGCATGTCTTAGTCAATCAGTTATTTTACATTCATTCACCTTGTTGAAGCCACAAGCTTGTAACTGTATTTTTTCTACAAAGGATGTACTCACAGGCACACAGGTAGCAGATCCAATCTGCACACAGATCTGCACTTGGCAGTGCAGATAGATCATATTCAGGTTGACGAAGGAGAATATCTGTACAGACACACGGGATATGCTAGAGTTCCCATTCATCAACACTTTGGTGTATTGGTTCAGGGAACATCTGTGGAGAACAGACAAGAAACTGAAAAACTGAATCTGATTTCTTTTTTTTACTCTCAACACAATTAAATGACAATCAAAAATGAAATTCAAGTTATAATAACAGAATTTAGATTTCACATACAGTACCAGTCAAAAGTTTGGACACACTTTCTCATTCCCTTGAAGGAAAATATGTACCCACACTTTTGACTGGTATTGTGTATCAGCGATTTTTGACATATATAACTATATAACTATTTTGCTGCTATCATTTGACTTGATGATATCAAATGACACTTTTTTGTGTCACTCATTGACATTGGGTTACTGACAGTGAGGTTTGGAGATATTGCAAATGAGTTTTATCTAAATGTAGGGCTTACTTTTCTAATTTAGGATATGTACACATATCCCACTAAAATCACCATGGGTGCAGAGTTATTCCATCTCTACAGAGTGCCTAAAACTAACCACACCACAATCCATCTCTCTGCTGCTCATCTTAAGGAGAAGCTAGTTCAAATTCACAAAGTGAAACTGTAGTATACTGTGAATTCATGGAGTTAAGAATGTTCATTCTTCTTTGAAGAGTTTCCCTTTAAATTAACAGCAAGACAGTTTACCCTCTTGACACTGTTAGCTTGTTTGCTGAAAAACTGAATTTTATATATGTATGTAATGTTTATGTATGTATGACTCATCATGATTAAAGTGTAAATAAGAGGAGATGGTACATTCTTGCCCTTACAAATGAAAAATTGAATTCATAAGTAAACAAACATACCATTGCTCAATTCAATACACTATGAAGTTCTGCAGCTCTACTTGTTCTGATATGACCTTATGATGGCTAATATTAGCTATCGTTAGCAAGCTTTAGATAGACATTGCTGCATGACGAATACTCCGGATTCAGTTTGTTGACTTTATGACTCTTTTCTATTTATGCCACTGTTACACTCCGTTTAAGCGTTTAACATTATCCTGTCTTTGTCACTTGTGTTCACAGTGATGGCTGTTTACCAAAAGTTAAATAGTCTTACTTTAAAGCATGGAAGTCTATAATTTTACTATAAACGAAATTATAGACCTTACAATACACCACAACATATAAAGTAGTGCATGGTATGTCAACTTTTTTTTTTTTTTTTTTGCCTATTTCAAGGTCCCAAAGACCTTATCATCCCAGCCCTTAGAATGTCAATTATATTAATATTTTCAAGATACACATGTATTTCATACCTATCTAACAAATATTGATTTTTTCCGTTTTCTCATCAAAACATCAATATAATTAGTAGTAATTGTATAAGTCAATAATTAGTAAATGTAATAGCAAAAATTGTAAAAACAATAGAGAATACTGAGAATAGTGTAATCTAAATACACACAGTGATGTAGACAGAAACAGACCTGTTGTCCAGGAAGACATAACGATTGGTGTCTGCAGAGTTTGGGCTCGGGGTGGCCCAGCACATGTTGATAACTACTTTAATCTTCTGTGAAGAGGTGTTGAGGCTGACCTCCACCACCACAGCCTCCTCTGAGGACAAGCTGTAGTTGTGGGGTAGAGGCACTGTACCGTTCATCAACTGCACAGTCACCTGGAACGACCCTGAGCCAGTGATGACATCTTTGATCATGTCATACCTGGAGATAGGTGAGAGAAAAAAACATATACAGCCTCCCATACAACTGGAAAACACTGCAAAAAGTCTTGAGGCAAGTAAAATATTCATCCAAAGATTACTTGTGGTTTCAAAGCAGTTTCAGCAGTTTTAGAGACAAGCGTCTACAGCATAAAACAAGTCAGGGAAAGACAAATCTGACACTATATTAACAATATTCTTGCAGATATTTGCTCATATTCGATTCAATGTTCTTGTAAGGTGGATATTGTTGTGTAATTTACAATTCATGAAACAGTAATGTAACACCTTTTTATCCTATTTTGATCATACCCCACTCACATTACACTTTGTTGATTATTGTTTTTGGGGAGCTCAGTCAAACTTAAAAGTAAAGCTGTAATTATTAAGGTCTTGGGTGTGTTGTATAGTAGACTGCAGGAGTTTTGTTGTGCAGGTAATGCTGGTATTCTGAGTAATCGTGACATCAAGTGGAGCATACCCCATGGAGCCAAAGTCTGCAGACATGAGCATGCTTCTCATGTAGGTACACATGACGGGAACCTCTAGGCGTATTCTGGGTACCTCCACTGTTCCATTGGGTAAGGTGTATGGGTCCATGGTGTTGAATAGGGTTACAGATGCTGTGTAGTAGGTGTCATTCTAAAATACCAGATGTTGGAAGCAGTTTGGATTATTTTTCAAGATTAATGCACTTCAGTTTCAGAGACAAAATAATGTCAATTATAGTATCTACAAAATATGCAAAAGTGTAGGAAGATGCAAAAGTTCCCTTCTTGCAACAATTTTTCAGAAGAAAAAAAAACTTACATGGACAAGTCTAGTTACACACTCATCCCATGCTACGGTCAGCTGGGCATGGGTAGCATTGCTGTTGTTGACGGTGCATTCTTGCTTGCCCAAGTACAGTGCACTCTCCCTGATCTTGCTGCTCAGTAGAAAGTCTTTGGCAACTGCCACAGTGATGGCAGCAACCCTGCACTGGACTGAAATGCCCCCTATATTGGTGGCAGTTCTAATGGCAGGAGCATTAGTTGTAGAAGCTGTAGTTGTGGTAGTGGGGTTGGTGATAGTGGTTGTAGGAGTAGAAGTCATGGATGGCGTTGGAGGATTAGCGGTTGTTGAGGTAGTAGAAGTGGTTGCTGGTGCAGTAGAGGTGACTGAAGGGGCAGTAGGGGTGGTCATAGGGGCAGTAGAGGTGGTTGTTGGTGCAGTAGTGGTGGTTGGTGGTGCAGTAGAGGTAGTTGTAGGCACATTAGAGGTGATTGTAGGGGCAGTAGAGGTTGTTGTAGGTGCAGTAGTGGTGGTTGGTGGTGCAGTAGAGGTAGTTGTAGGCACATTAGAGGTGATTGTAGGGGCAGTAAAGGTTGTTGTTGGTGCAGTAGTGGTGGTTGGTGATGCAGTAGAGGTAGTTGGTGATGCAGTAGAGGTAGTTGTAGGCATATTAGAGGTGATTGTAGGGGCAGTAGAGGTGGTTGTTGGTGCAGTAGTGTTGGTTGCTTGTGCAGTAAAGGTGGTTGTAGGGGCAGTAGAGGTGTGTGTAGGGGCAGTAGAGGTGGCTGCTGCTGCAGTAGAGGTGGTTGCTGGTGTAGTAAAGGTGGTTGAAGGGGCGGCAGAAGTGGTTCTAGGGGCAGTAGAGGTGGTTGTAGGAGCAGTAGAGGTTGTTCTAGGGGCAGTAGAGGTGGTTATAGGGGCAGTGGACATGGTTGTCTCAGCAGTAGAGGGTATTGTAAGAGTAGAGGACGTGGTGGTTGGGGCAGTGGTTACAACTTGGACTCCTGTAGTAGCAACAGTTTGTGTGGCTATAGAAGTGGTTGAAACCAGTGCAGTAGATCTGACTGCGGTGGTTAAAGCTGGATCACTGCTTGAGAGTGTTATTTGAGAGAAAGTGGTAGTGCTAACTGAAAATAATGTTGATTGCAGTGATGGTGTCGTTGTCTCCAAAATAGCTGCAGAATACAACAACACTCTAGTTACAAAATGCAAAGATATTCTGTTATTATTATTACATATAATCTAACCACTCAGATTGTGAGACACTACCTTGACAGGCCCGTCCAGGCCTTTTTGAGTTGTTGTCTATAAATCCATCCTTACATACACACAAGTAGGAAGCCCAGGTGTTTGTACATGTAGCCCACTGGGAACAGTCATTTTCACCTGAAGCACATTCATCATAATCTACAAAAAACAAATTATTTTGGCTTAATATATCATGTTCTCTTTTGCTCTTAAGTAATGTACTCTAGGCTACAAATGGTTTTCACTTGAAAAACAGGTGTGAATAAACACCTGCACTACATTTTAGTATGTCTGACACTTTTGCAAATCTCTTGATTGACTTTGACACAAAAAGGTTATTGCTTTATGGCACAAAACAGAAAGAAACATCTGTTCTGTTACTGAAAGTAGCACAGTCCGTCTTTTTGCTGAAATCTTTTTGAATCACAAGACACATTTCCAGATTTTTCTTTAATGCCCTCTCTTTTTCTTTTGCTTTATATCTACCAGTTCAGTTTCACATACACATAGTTAGAACAGTGAAGGCAAAGATACATACCATTTATGCTTGTATTGTTTTCATCCACAGTGTATTTGGAGCTGTTCATCAGGGAATACAGTAGAGCTATGGACACATTTCTGATGTCTTGGCTTTGATTGGGGGTGCAGATAATGCTGAAATTGACCACCACACTGCCTGGGGAAAAGCTTCTAATCTCGATTCTCACCTGGCCTGAATCTACCATGGCCTTCATCTCTGGAGACAGAGACTGGTAGATCTGTTGGTGGCAAAGAAAAAATGCTCACAGTCAGAATAATAATAAATGAAACAATAACACTTGTCTTGTTCACTCATTGAAATTGACATGTTGTACATGGAAATTTAAAGATTTTCAGATACATTCTATTCAAAGATCACATTCTGTCTGGAAAATCCTCATCACACACCTACCTCCTCTACAATGCTCTCAGAGAGGTTTTTGTAGGCCTGGCTGCTGGTGGTCTGCAGGTCAGCAGTGAACTGGATTTTGGTAAGTCGAGCAGTGGCGTCAAGAGTCTGAGCATCTATAAAGAAAAGTCTTTCTTGGTACAATAGACACATTTTCCAAATCAAACATCAGTCCTCTTAGCAGCCCTGGGCTTATTGGTTAAAAAAAAGACTCTTTTCTTTATCGTATATTAGTCATTTAGGGCAATTGTATCGGTTTTCTTTTTCTTCCTTGAGGGTAATAATCAGTGATTGTATCTTATCTTATTTTAACAGTTCCTTTCCTTTCCTTTCTAAATTCCCTATGTTTGTATCATTCTTTAGGTTATATTATCATTAAACTCTAATAGTAGGTCATGACAAAATGCATTAAGTAAAATTAATATAAGGTGTGAATTTACAACGTAGCCTCTTTTCTTATATATCCCATTAAATGTAACAATTTCAGTTTCATGTACAATTGATGGCATCATGAGACTACTATATGTGATAAAATGTCACTCACAGTCATCTTAATTTGTGTGCACAGTTCTTACCAGTTCTGACCAATATATGAAGCGTGTTTCCTTGGCTTCTGCAAGCACAAGGTGTGACAGTAACATTGTAGAGCACTCCAGGCAGCAGTCCCCTCACATCTATCATGGTGTAACTGGTCTCCCAAATAGTCTGATACTCCCAAATGGTCTCCTCTGACCTCTGGCCTAAAGCAACCCGATAGGTCTGGTTTGTCTGAAACTGGCTGGACCAGGTCACGCAGAAGGAGGTTCCAGTGACATTGGCCAACTCTAAACTGGAGATGCTGGGAGGAGCTGGAAGATGGTGGTGGGTAGTAGGGGAGGAGAGGAGAGGGGAGGAGGCAGAGGCAGTGAGCAGAGTGTCATCTATACATTGTAGATAAAGCAGTAGTTTGACATTTCTTGTCATTTCTTTTTCATTTCGTGCAGAGAGTTAGAGAGAAGATTGATTCCATTCTCTGAACTGAGAGTGATATCAATCTTCTCTCAACAAGAAAGCAAGAAAATTTCTTGAAAAAAGTACTTGCCAAAATTTCAAACAAATATCAGATTTAATCAAATGACACACCACATTCCACTAAATGTCTGCAGAGCTTATCTGCACCTTTAAAATCAAATGCTTATAACAAAATCAAGTGATACACTGATACAACTCCTGCTACCGTTTCCTCTAAATCATGATTTATGGGTGTAGGCCACCACAATTAGGCCAAACCACACTACAAGGTGTCAGCCAATGCAACACCATAGCAAATCACGTTGCTTCATTGTACTAGGGTGAACAATTTAATTGACTTTCCCCATCTGACTACAAAGAGCTCCATCAAGCACTAATAGACGAACTTTCTTCTACTACTGATGAGACCAGATCAATTGTTTCCCTCTAAATTAAACATTCCCATCGTGAGCAGCCCAGAGATAATTACCAACATGTGAGGCATGCATACTTCGAAGGCAAGAATGCACCAGGTTTAGAAGAAAATTCATCTGTGCATACACTCTCATGTTGAGAAAAGTAACCTCAATGCAGAAGATAAAGGAGATGAAACAGGTGGCTTGGGAAACTGCTGGCACTTCATAAGCAAAGGGGAAAACAACTGAGCCTGCCAAATCAAACACTGTGGCATCACACACACCTGTTACACAGGTTACACACCTGTTTAAACAGGTGTTTGGGTAACCTGTTAACATCAAGTCAGCATTTTATGTTTTTATTGTGTTTTTTTTTTTTTACTACAGATTGTGGGGGGTTTTTTGTGTATTGTGTTTGTTCCACTTTTTAATCAAGTGACTTAGGAGGTTACCTCATCTGTTATGATTTCTTTCTTTTTGTTTGTTGCATCATGCTCATGTAAAGCACTTTGTGACTAATGTCTATGAAAAGTGCTATATAAGTGCATTTTACTTACTTACTTACATTGGTCTACTGCCTCAAAAGAGTGTTACATGTAGCACAACTTGTGCTTGTACTGCACAAGAGCACCAGAGTTCATTCCTTACAGTCATTGCAAACAACACAGTCTACCCCTGTACTAACAGTAAGACAGATGCTAGCTTAGGGTACCTTACTTAGGCAAATTTGGGTTTGTCAGCAGCAGCAAACTCAATAATCCTGAATTCAGTAATAGCCAGACATATTACTATTAGCTAAGAAAAACTTCTGATTTGCCTCAGACATTACTGTCCAACCTTGCAAGTACACTTGGTAGTATTTTTGTCATTAAGATCACTATTGCAAAACACTAGCATAGGACACCCCATAATGACTGTACAGAGCTAGTCAAACACATGTCCTTATCCAACACAGGTTTAGGACATCACCAGACTCTCAAACAAAAACCATAACACAGATAGGGCTGAGATTTTGGAAAATGTGATGACACCCTTCCGTAGCAACACCTGCCTGAAAGACTAAATTGAAAAGTCAGCAAAGATCAGACTGAATACTACATTGAGTAGTTACTACTGTCATCTGATCCAGTGAATGAACCGACAAAAACTCTTTCCAGGCTCAGCAAATTATTCTGAGAACGGAGGATACCGTTTCAATGCGACATTCCAGAAATGGCCCACTCTACGTGCCACTCTCTCTGCATCTCACCTTAACAGATTTACACCACTAACATTCCTATTCTCACTAACCCTGATGAGCAGGCCCAAACAGAATCTGGGGATTGCTTTCAGTGGTGATCCAAAATGAAAATCTGCAGAATTTGCATGTAATGTGATAGATAATATTCATTTAAGATAACAAAGATAGTTTTTGAGCAAAAATAAGCACACACCATACATTAAAACAACGTAAAATTACCTCAAGCAGGCTGAAAGAAATATTAAGTAGATTTTAGTAGAACCACTGAATTTAAGATTTTATTTCATCACAAACAGTTAAAAACAAAGAGTGAACATTTGTTTAAAAAGTCAACCAGCATAAAATGCAGACTGGCACATGGCCACCAAAAAGCAAGGTTCAAAGTGGGGCAGAGAGCAAGACTGACCATTAATCATCTCCCAACAATTAACACTTCAACAAACACAGACATAAATGAATAACTGGCCCTTGACCTCAACTTCACCAAATATCTTTTGAGAACCTCTAAAAATGGCAAAGGCAAAAAAAAAACAACACTCAAACATGAAACTCAAAGGTAGCATCTCTATTGATTTAAAATCTGCGGAAAATCTGCAGGTCGTCGTTGGAATTTTGCGGGCGCAGATCCATGTGGGCCTTCTGATGAGTAATGAGAAACACAGGTTGCCAAGATAGATAGCGTCGACAAATGCCCAGTTGATTAATGAACTGCCCAGATGTTACAAACTTGAATGAACTAACAAACAAACTCTTTCAGCTATGGACTATACATGTATATTTGTGTTCTCAGAATCACACATCAAGTGAAATCCTGAGACCAAAAATGTGAAAAGTTACACCTCTCGTCCATTCACTTCCTGTAACTACAACCTGATGCTTATGGATCCTCCTCCAATCACCACTGGTCAGCGTGACCTATGACCTTCCATGATGTCACCAGGTAATTAAAAGGCTCAGCTGCCCTTCTGAGAAGAAAGCAGCAATTCTCTTCCCCTCACTGCAGCTGAGAGTGCTGCTCTCTGCTCTCTCGTGTGGCCTGCTCACAGCAGACACACACAGAGCTCTTCTCTTAATGGCAGAAGATGCGAGGGTATAGCATCAGCATATGGCGAAGCACAAGAGTTTTTCAATTTTCAATTTCATATTGATTTGGTTCATGTATTCACTGAGCTTTATTGTTGTGATGTCCTGTTTATGGATAGGTTGTTGAATAGCTACACTGCTGAGCTGATATTAGTTTATGCTTCACACATGTATTCATAGCACTGGAGTGACATGCAGTGACCCCTAGGCCCTGCATGCAACTTACTAACCTCTTTCAACTGAGCACCTTTTTCTCACACACACTCTTTCTTAAACATATACACACAGAGAGGAAGCACTAACTCTCCGCTTTACACGCTCTTTTGTTTCTGAGCTAACACGTGTGTTCATGCTCAAACACATGGAGGCAGAAAATAGAAACACCCACGCTCTCTCGCATGCCATGTGGCCCCAGTGGCCATCTTTGATTCTGCCACTTCGTTTGTAGTTCAGTAATATTGTTTTGTTTACACACCACACCATCCCAGCTGTCAACCGGCTGGTCAACCATTTTTGTTTTTGTTGTTCCTTTTTGCAATTCACACACACATACACATATGTATCTAGTACTTTTATTTAGATTACATATTTTGTGTTTTTAACTCTCTTTTGTTATGATTTAAATAACCAACCTCTTTACTGTAGAACTTCCAAATCCTTCAACCTTTACTCGCTATTGATACGGCAATTTTGGCTGTAGTTCCAAATTGATAGTTTGGTACATTTTATGAGACTGAATCTTTTCCTTCTTTAAGGGTGATGCCCTGAAATGGATTTAATGTAAAATAAATTCTATCACTTGATATATTATGAATTATTTCTGATAGCCAGATTTAATCTAAATACCCCACAAAAATGGTGTGTGATCCCTACAGGGAGTTCTGAGCAGCTCTGAGATAAAAAAAAATATATATATATTTCTTACGACATGTGGTTGTTGGCAGAGGTGACTCCACAGTTGAGCTCATGCTGGTATAAGGTGCAGGACTTGTCCAGTGCGGAGCTTGTGATGAATTATAGGAGACAGAGCTCGCATTACTCAGAGCTGTAATAGTGCAGGTCATGTTGGTCTCAGTGGAGTTGAAGATACCCATGGTGTTGTTGCCTGCAGGGTCATGTGTGGTGTTGGAAGCTGGGGTCAAGGTTGTGTTCATGGGTGGAAGGGAGGTCAGCGGGGTCTCTGTGGTGGTCCGCACAGTGATGTCAGCTGGGGAAAAAAGGAGAGAGGTCAATGTCAAAATCAAAGCTTCTTATGCAAAATATTAAGTGTAGAGATAACATCGTAGGTGGTTGGGTCCAGGTGCACCATTTTTTTTTTGTCTAAAAACATGGGAAATCCATAGTTTTCACCCAGCTACAAGTTATGGATTGTGGTGACTACATTTCAAACTAACCACAATTTCTTGGTTCAAGCAGCTTCGATTGGCTTGAGGAACTACTTTGGCTGCCATGTTGCTGCGTCCAATTGTCAGTGCATCTACTGGTTTGTTCCCTTCAGCTTTGCCAAAGACAAAGCTTGCATAACCTTGTCCTTCTGCAAAATTTCTATGTTTTTGTTTGATGAAACATGTCTTGTGATTATCTTTTACACCGCTTTCTGTGTAGGTGGTGAACTTCCTGCTTTTAATTATACCTTTTAGCAAGATAGTGATGTGAACCCTGATAAGACAATGAAATGTTAACCCACGAAAAATTAATGAACCCACAAAGAAACAAATAATCCTACAGCTCACTCTGTCTGTTAGCTGCTGGAATTCCCCACAACAATCAACCGACTATTTATCCTTCAACATCTTTCTCTGATAAATTATAAAAAAATACCAAAGAGACACATGGCCCTCATTTAAAATGAATGATTTAATTGTTCACAGATATCTTTGGCTATTGTGCAGACACAGAGTAAAGATCTTGTTCTTTATCTCTATCAATAAATTGTTTGTTTTTGTAATGTGATACAGATTCCAAGCTGGACAAATGTACTCTACCTATTTCTTACATATTGATCTCTGTATATTGTCTGTATCGTTTCAGGTTATATTATGAATGCTTAAACCACAAAGATGATGTACCTCAAAAAAAAAAAACTCTAATAATTAACCCACATCGTTATTTGCATTATTTAAGATTCACCATAATTTTAGACTTGCATAATATAAATGTATTTGGTCAAAAAGGTATCAGAGGGGTGAGAGAGGGATGATTAAAGAAGGGTTTTGTGAAATGCTTCCGGGGTGTTTACTTATGACTCTTACCATCTTGATTACCACATATAATATATTCCCTGCTTTTAAATCTACTACAGTCATCGTCACCTGTGCAATGAGCTCCAGGGTTGCTGGGATCAACATCAACATATCCTCCACAGCAGGTGCACTGGTAGGAGCCTACTGTGTTGTTACATTCTGCCTGAAGGGAGCACTGACGGAGAGAAGTGTGTGCACATTCATCTACATCTGCAATTAGAAACAAAGACATATGAAGAGGTTAGACAGGAATTTCAAATTACATCTGCATCCTGTTGTATTCAGGTTATGTTTGCATGATTACAAGAAATCATCCACTGTAATGTGTCATTTAAAAAGTACGAATACTTCACCTAACAATTACTGGGGGGGAAAAAACATATTCTATAATAAAAGTTATTGAGATAGTGAAATTATGGAGCCAAAAAATTGTTTTTGGAAAACCTACTGTAATGGTTTCAGTTAAGAATACTGCCATTTAAAATAAAATGTACAAGTTGGACTTTCTTCAATGTGTAATTCAAGTGCTAAGTAGTTCAGAGGTGCCTGAAAATAACTGAAGTGCATTATCATAAAATTAAATATGTGCCTACAATGTAGAGAAGGAAATTAATTATCTGTAAGAGAACATTTTGAAGGCAACTCAATTGTTATTGTGTCTTTTGTGCAAATGTAACAAGTATGACTGATTCATGATTAATATCTGAACGTGTGGAAGTGTGCATGTTTGTGTGTGTGTGTGCTCGCTCTGGTGTTATTTTCCGCTATTGCAGGAAACATCCCACAGATGACTGTCACTCAAATAAGTGGTGGGAGAAGGAAACTGTGGTGCGACTGAGTCATTTTTTCCTGAACACCATGTTCTATGCAACATGAATCATAGTCAAAACTCTACAAGAATGTCATCTCTCTAGAGGAAAAAAAAAGCCCCAAGTAGCCTCAGTGAGAGATCAGTACTGCTGTACAGAACAAGCATGTCTCCTGACCTTCCACGGTTACAGATGACACCTCCTGCATGTATTTGAGGAGAAGATGCAACCTCGACGTGACATTGTACAGTGAAAGAGTAGAGTTGCAGGCAATCAGCAGTGAAGTAGCAGTTCTGTATGGATGCACAGGCCATGAGCTCAGGTAATAGACTGACAGGTCAGACTGCAGAGCTCCAATCACCTATTAGTGATACACAGATGGTAAATTTTTAACAGACATCATTTCTAGACCAAACATTTAAATATTTTCAATCGTTGTGGCTGGCTAGTAGTCTAAGCAGTGGTAGAAGTCATAGTCTTATTATGCAGTAATGGCCTTAATAGTTAGAGCAGTGGCGGTATTCATATAATGATAAGCATTTGTATTAGCAATAGTTGTACCATTGCTTGTAGGATTCTTGTGTGATTCAGAAGACCTCCTTCTTTGGATGTTAGTTGGTGGTGCTCTGTCTTCACTGTCACTGTCGCATTGAAACGGTATCCTCCATTCTCAGAATAATTTGCTGAGCCTGAAGGATTAAAAGGTTTTTTAAAAGAGAGATAGTTCACCCAAAAAGCAAAGAAAACTCATATTTTTGTGCTTAGACCTAGCATGCAGAAATGTTTGGATTTATTTTCCCTGGTTTGGAGATAAGAGAATCGAAAATGACATCTAGAAAGATCAACAGTGAGGTTAGTTTCCAGTGAAATGCTGCCCTCAGTAATCTTCACTAAGGGTATTTCCTTTGAAAGACAAAATAACAGATTCCTCATCTTAGAAACGATGAGAAATAAAATGCACCCATGTTCAGTTTAATACATTCATATGTTTTGCTTCTATAGCCTTGTTTGGTCTGGTATGACCACATGCTACTGTTAGCAAACTTATAAGATATTGCTGTGTTACTGACATTACTGAGTCAGGTCACTAACTTGAATGAATATTCTCTGCTTATGCTATACTGTTACACTATGTTTTACCATGACGTATTATCCTGTAATTGTCACTTGTAGCCACAGTTGCACAGCAGAAGCTCCATAGACTCATGTTTCTCAGCTTTGAACATGATAAACAACATTCCATTCACCTATGTTGTAATGTCTATAATAATCTGCATGACTAGACACCACTTTTTCACAGCTGTTCATGATTTAGGTGAAAATACTCTTTAAAAAGATCAAAACCATACTGGCTGCATACTTATTTAATACGAAAAGTATCAGGATATATACTAACTTGCAGGATCACTGCAGACAAAGCTACCGGATCTCTGGCAGCATTTTTGCCAGCCTGGGCAGTCTATATCCCAGTCACAGTCCTCAGATCTGGGATACAATCCATCTGCATTTGGACAAGATCCTGGCTTGGCAGTGAACTCCCCACTCCTGTTTACAGCTTCATTCAAAGGAAATAACATGTTACAGACTATATATTAGCGGTGAGATATTTGTAGCAGTTTCTGTGCTTCCATCTGGTGTCTTGTACACAGTACCACATACTGAAAGGTCACAACGATGGCTTGTCTGTCTGCAGCGTGCGACACCATATCATCAGATTTTACAAACGCATGCACAAAGGTACTTGAAACCTAAGACCAAATAGAACAATGCATGTTCTACTATCATCTTCAAACATAGTGATAGGTAAATGATGCGCAGTACACTCACGCAGGGCACAGTAACGGCCGACTTGTACGTATCCCTCGCAGCACCTGGTCACCTGTTTTATCACTGTCTTGTACTCAGTCTGATAGGTCATCTTGTAAAGTGTGACTGTGCATATCTTCCACAGGAGCCAGCCGCCACAAGGCTTTGTCACAGTATAGGGGACTTTATGCATCGCAAGGAAACTCACAGTGCTCGTCTCATTGCAAATACATAGATGGTAGCCAGATGCAGAAAGGCTTTTACCTAGAATAAAATGCATCTTGTCAATTTTACTGTTGGATTAGTGTCTTTTCGTGGGTTAACATTTCATAGTCTCTGGCTGTATAACAACACTAAATTTTACTTTCATTTTGAGTTAGTCATCAACAATACTACTAGATGTTGACTTATTTACAACATGATACATGTCTAATCTAACATCTCTGATATTACAGATGTAAACAAACTATAGCAGGTAAAGCAAAAGTGAATAAATGAATAAAAACAAAATCCTCATATAGGTAATACATCAAGTTTGTCTTGATGCTTACCTTCATGTTGAATGTTTTGTCCCCTACAGAGAACCAGAAAGGCCACAGCTACCCAGATGGAGAGCATCCAACCCATTTTTCTCATCTAAACCATATATTTAACGATCACATTGTATGTGCATGTTTTTCTCATTGGGGTGATGCTCACTGTTCACTGAACTTACTGTTCAGGGTGTATTCAAAGATTAATTCCTGTGTGGCTGTGTGTCCCCTCCCCTTGTTCCACCACCTGTCCCTTATGGACCACAAAAATCACAGCAGCCAGCAGGTAAGTATAAAATGTATGTTAATATTTGGAGTTATATCTGTCAGTGTACTGATATGACATTTAATGTTTACAAAACTGAATGTTACAATTCACACAATTTGATATTTTGCATTGCCATGAAGTATAGCAGCATGACAAGCAAGTGAGTCAGTTTTTACAAAAAGAAAAGCCTTTAATTCACATGATCTTCACAAACCTCAGGCCTCATCAGTTTTATTTTTGTAGAATAATTAAGTTGTCATTTTACTCATTCATTGGCAGTGTCGGGATCGGTAAACATGTTTATGGTGCCAGGGAAAGAGACATGGGATGGGAGGAGTTGAAATCCCTGATGACTTGGTTTCTACACAGGTAACCATGGCAGTGCCTACTATGCTGCTGGCATTAACAGCCTGTGTCAGCCATTAATGTCAAGTAAGGAGGAGTGAGAATTTCCCTGCCATCTTCCCACGTCTTCATTCTCATTATATGAAGGAACAGCAGGATGCTTTGGCTGTCAAAGATTTGTTCTAAAAAAAGAAGAGACGACATCAAGATTTTGTCATCGTTTTGACATTATGAATGTGAATACCCGTCTCCATTTGATGGAATAAATTTCCATGGGTCCTCTACATTCTTTGAAATCTTTTCATGCACATTTTCACTCTTGAGAAATGCAATGATTAATATAATGAAGCTCCTTTTATAGTAATGAGGTGTGAAAATGTGCCTGATTAAACTTGCTTCAGTTATTAGGTGATAATGACTGGGTACAGCGGAAGTGCTGGAGCATGTGTATGTAGGGAGGCTGGGTCCGCTTAGGTCACTACACACAAAATACAGTTACACTACAAAATTAAAATCATCAGCTCGATAGAACATTGTTTTGTGATGTAGTTCATACTTTGATGATTATAAAAAATAAGCTTTAACAACAGTGCCATCAGTCTTCTTACCATCAGTGCCACACCTGACTGGGTCATGAGGCGGTTGCCAGGTAATGTAGCTGACAGAGCGTTCCAGGAAGAGGCCTGCAGGCCAAATAAACATGACAACATGTCCCCACTGGATGCCAGTAATGACACAAACCTACTAGTATGCTATTGTGACTTCCCTTCAGTCAAGGACCTAATTAGTTTCATTGGGGTTAAGGCGGCTTGTAGTTACATGCATATTATATCTGCACCTCAGAGTATAAAGGTGACAGACAGGCAAACCTACAAGAGAAAATCTCTTCTGTAGTTGAATACATAGCATAAGTATAAAAAACCAATTTATTTTATTTACTAAAATTAAAAGGTGGGCTTAGGTTATTTGAATATATAATCACAGTGAGCATTGTGTTTATTTTTTGACATCAAAGGGGATGTTATCAGAAAAACGAAGAGAGAAAAATGTAAAAAAAAAAAAAAAAAAAAAAAAAAAAAAGGGAGGGAAAAAAGTCCACAGACGCTTTAATACTCCCTCTAAATATTTCCTTTTCAGTGAAAACTCACCACTGAAGACTCCACCCAGTTTACTGTGGCACATGTGACTTAACATCAAGCAAAACTTACCACACTTACAAATAAATTACAGAGCTCAAGTGCACAGACAGTTACAGTATGGAGTGTAGCTTCAGTTGGCTGCCCTTGGTTTTCATAAAAATCTTGGGCCAAAAAAAAAAAAAAAAAGCAGACAGAACAGAAAAAAACATTGACTGCTGAAATGAAAAATATGACCTATCCCTTTAAATTAGCCTCAGTGTCAAGTCTTCCGTTGGTCCCGCCCCCTGGTCCGTCACCAGCCTATGAGAGCGAAGCGCACGTGACGAGCGTTCTTTGCGATGACCTCATCCCTGGTGTGGGATGACGTCAAATTCAAGATGGATGGAATCACGACCAGCGCGCAGAAACCTACACAACACTGAATAAAGTCCTGGCTGTGAGGAGGAAAGAGCATATTGACGACGAGCAGGGTAAGTGTGAACGGCCGATGAAACTTCACGTTAAACCAACAGTAGAAGGGAGGGTGAAACATATAACAGTTGGCGGAGAAGCCTTTTCCTTTTCCTCCCTGACGTAACTCGAAAAGGGGGATTGTGCTGCTGTAAAACCGGACCAGCTACAGCAACTGCGTGGTGTCAGGCCGAGTTGAACCGTTTTGGGGGTAAAAAAAAAAAAGCCAAACAAACCCCACCACTACCACCACCGGGTGTAGCGGGTATAATTCACTCCGTCCCCGCCTACCGCGGTGGTGCTCAACTTTTCCCCTCTTCATTTGTAAACGCTGTTGCCTCGCTTCTTTCGCCATTTACCCTCAAAAATAGAGAAACGCGTGTCGGTCCTCTAAACTGAAAGCGGCATTTTGGTTGGAGAAGTTACTTGTCATGAGACAGTGAGCCACGTCTGGTCTCGCGGATGATCTAATACCCGACTTCCTCTTAGAAAACCGACACGACTGACACAAGGGTTACACGTTTTGTTGAAGAGGCAACCGCAGTTGATGTTAGTTTTTGATGAATGAATGAAGCTTCTGCATATGGACCTGTTATTATAACAAGTGTCAAAATAGTCAACGCAACTAACGTGCCTTCCGCCCACAATTTTCAAAATAAACGCCTCTGTAAAAAAGTGGAAAACAAACAATGTAAATAATAATAATGTAATAAAATATAATCGTTTATTGGTGAAAAATAATCCTGTATTTAGAAAAGTTAGCTAGCTCCAATGCTTCCAGTCAAGGTTAATGACAAAATGTCCTGTCATACCTCTATATTTATGTATTTACCATATTTATATTTATAATTTAACTCTGTGTGTGTGCATGTGTGCGCATGTGTGTGTGCGCGTGCCTGCTTGTATCTATGTCCAGATTTTTACCGTTCTATCACCCTGTGAAGCACTGTGAAGTGCTTGACATGATTTGACTTGACTATGTAAAGTATGTGCCGATGGTTGATATTGTGGCAATATACTGTATGAGAACAAAATGAATAAATTGGTGTCTTGTTTCTGGAAGATAAATACTCTCAATTGCCAGATCATTTGGTACACCCAGCTAAAACTCAACAACAGCTTTCAAAACTGTTTCAGTTTTGATTAAGCTGTTTTAGAGAAGTGTTAACCGTCATCCAACTTCATGGTCATTTAGGAGGCTGTTGTTTGTGGTTCTGTGGAATTATTTCACATTATATTGAGATATTTTTATATTGTGATGTTTGTTTTTCCACTCTATCAGTATAATACAGTACAACTCAACAGTACTTCAAACTACAGCTTCTAAAATGACAATAAAGTTCCACCAACACCTTTTGTAAATCAGTTCCAACCAAAGCTGGACATTAAAACCATTAAGAATGTGTGATTTATTGCAGGACTGTTGTGTTGACTACACATCTTCAAAGTGTAAGGGCTATATTCTGAATGACTGCTTCACCACTATACAAGAGACACTGTTTTCATGTAAAAGTGGTTAGCAATGCAGGGGTTTCCCCAGGAAGCTGTTTAGGCTAGATGGTAGACCAGACAGATCCTGATTCATTGTGTGTCATAATCAATCGAGTTAGTAGATGTGGCATTTGCTGTGTATTAAAAAAAATATTTATGTTAGTGGAAGTGGTCTTTATTTCAGGAAAGATGGGGAAACCCTGCCACCTACACAAACACTGCCCTTGCTTTAATTGCAAACCCTTTAAACTTCCTGCATAAGCCTGCATCACTGAGGGTGACTTGACAGAGCTGCATTTTCATACCTTGTTCTGACCAATAACATGATGTAATGCCCATAAACTTGCTGTGTATGTCTTTCTGGATGTGTGTGCTCCATGTTGTGGTAAATGAGATGGTTAAACTATGACCTCTAGTGATCATCATAAACAATAACCAGTACAAACAAAAAGAGAAATGGCCATACCTCCCATTTAAAACATTATACAATTTAATCATTTTAACAATTAACATAAGAAATTACTTTTAAATTTAAGCCATTACAATTTATAATCTGAAACAGATGGGTGCAGTAAAACTCTGAAAGGATGTTACAGAGCAGTTGTTCACACAGTTATAGAAATATTTCTGTATCATAAAACATTTTTTTTATTTCTACAGAGACTACTTAATGCACATTAACTGAGCAAAAGGTGCTTAGATAACAGTGCCAGGTGAATATCAAGGCATCTAGTGGCCTTTATTTACTATCAAATGGCAGATAATATAATTAATTATATTATAATTATATTAATTTATAGTAAAAAAAAAACACATTCACATTATTGCTAAAACCTGAAAAATGTAATATTACTAAATTAATGTTGTGGTGTGAAAATTGATGAGACCAACAGACACAGACAGAGTGATAAGAGGGCAATAGAGCAGGTAACTCAGCTCCACACACACTTAATCATCACCTTTTGTATTTATATTCCTGTATTAAAACATTATCTTCTTGTCTTGTCTTTCAGCCATGGAGAGCCTAGTGCATTACAGTAATCCCTCCCATGCCCTCTCAGTGTTAGGGCTTCTCAATGAGCAGCGACTGCGGGGCCAGATGTGTGATGTAGTCCTGGTTGTGGCAGACCAGAGGTACCAGGCCCATAAGAGTGTTCTGGCTGCCAGCAGTGAATATTTCCAGTCCCTGTTCACGCGGATGGATGCAGAGTCACTGAAAGTTGTCAACCTGGACTTCTGTGAGCCTGACGCCTTTGAGATAGTTCTGAATTACATTTACTCCTCTTCACTCTTTGTGGACAAAGGCAGTCTGGCAGCCATTCAAGAGCTGGGTTACAGCCTTGGAATCCCTTTCCTCACCAACATTGTATCAACAAGGCCACATGCATCCTACTGTGTGTCTAGAAAAAGGCTTTCGTTCACAGAAGGGGATGAGAATGATGTCCAGACAAGGAGCGTCATTGTATGTCGGGTCAGGAATGACACGACCCATCCCTCCCGCTCAAATTATCAGAGTAAAACATCAGAGAGATCATCATCTCTCCATTCTAGCCGCGAATTAGCTCAGCCTCCATCAGAACACAACTCCTTTGAATCGGTCAGGAACTCTGAATCCACTACCAGGAAATCATCTGAACAGAGTGAAGCTTCTGAAAGGAAGTCCACCTATCCCTACACCTCCATATTAAAAGGGAATTCATCACACATCTCATCTGTGAGGCCCCAGCTGACATCATCTGTGTCTTTCAGTGATGCTGAAGTGCAGCACATCAGGCTGCCGTCTGGCACTGACCAAGACACTAAAGAGGAGAATGAGGAGCAGGAGCCCCACTGTAATACCAAAGTGCCCTTTCAGGGTCAGGCCTGTGAGCCAAGCCAGACCATTGACAGGAGCGGGCCACTCATAAAAAGCCTACTCCGAAGATCATTATCCATGGACAGCCCAGTTCCAGTCTTCTCACCCACTCTGGAGCTCAAGGAGCTGCAAAATCGTGAGCAGTCAGTTGTAAAAATGGCAGCGAAGGCATCTGGGCCAGAAACATCTGTTCATAACGGCAACTCAAAAAGAACATCTCCTCCGGTTCTCAGGTCAAAGTACCCCAGCAGGTATTATGAAGAAACTCAGGTAGAAAGAGAAGTTAGTGTGAAAGCTGAGCCCAGCAGTCCACTGGCTGACCCCATGGACATTATTAGAATCACAGTTGGAGATGCTTTGCCAGTCAACCTTAAAGACTTGCAAACAAATTATGACCAAGGTTCCAGGTCAGACTTCAATCCTCTTGCGAAACGAAAGGACAGGCCGGACAACAGAAGGTACCCATTCAAGAAGAGCAAAATATTTAAAGAACACGCCCTCTCACTTGATGAGAACATGTCAGAAACTGTACCTCAGAACACGTCAGAAACTGTACCTCAGAGTGCCAGCAGTGACTCTAATGAGAACAACGAGGAGCCGCCTCAGAACAAAATTTTCAAATGCTGGAACTGTTTAAAGGTTTTCAGGTCCAGCGCTGGACTACATCGTCATGTAAATATGTATCACAACCCTGAAAAGCCGTATGCTTGTGACATCTGCCACAAGCGCTTCCATACCAACTTCAAAGTGTGGACGCACTGCCAAACACAGCATGGTGTGGTACAAAACCCAGCCTCATCCTCCAGCTCCTCTGTGCTGGATGAGAAATTTCAAAAGAAGTTGATAGATATTGTGCGAGAGAGAGAAATAAAGAAAGCTTTGCTTTGGAAGCTGAAGAGGAATAAGCAAGGATTGCAATCTCCTGCACTTACCAAAAAGCGATCAAGGCCCAGCTTCATATGTCCTTACTGTGGGAAAGTATTTGTGTTCCAGTCTCAGTACAGACAGCATTTAAGGACACATCCTGCTGAAAAAACTGAAGAGGATACAGCAAGGGAGAACGTCCTCTACCGGGAAGAGGATGAGATTGTTCAGGAGAAGAACACAGACACTGGTGTTTACTCTTGTAGGCTTTGTAATATGAAGTTGTCTTCACTTTTTGAACAGGGTGATCATGAGAGGGGCTGTCGTCATGCAACTGTATGCCCTTACTGTGGCCTCCGATTCTCAAGTCCAACAGTCAAGAAGGACCACGAGGCACATTGTAAGTACAAGAAACTGACATGCCTTGAATGCATGCGGACCTTCAAGTCCTCCTTCAGCATATGGCGCCACCAGGTGGAGGTCCACAACCAAAACATGATGACTGTTAAAGACCAGATTCATCTGAGGCAGCAGGAGAACAATGACGAGGCGCCTGAAATGCTCAGGGAGGAGCATTTCAGTGACGAGCCTCTAGCAACTGGAAGCTCAAGAGAGAAGATTACTTACAGTGACTCCTCAGGTCCACCTATGTACGATTCAGAAGACTCCTCATCCTATGTGCCTGAGGACCTCAGCATGGGCCATCATGGCAAGCTGGTGGTGAAGGAAGAGCCGTTAGAGGAGGCTGTGAGTGAGAGGGAAAACACAGAGTCTGCCAAATTTGGACTAGAGGAACCCGGGGTGTGGCCATGCGAGAAATGCGGAAATCTTTTCAGCTCTCGCAAAGACCTGGAGCGACACCAGGAGCTGCTATGCCACATCAAACCATTCATCTGTCACATCTGCAACAAAGCCTTCAGGACCAACTTCCGCCTTTGGAGCCACTTCCAGTCCCACATGTCCACTAACGAACCCGGAGCCAAAGAGATCGACAGACACCCCTCGCCTCTGTCACCCTCCCCTCCCATGACCCCGCAAAGCTCCGAACGTCCCTCCCCACAGGCTTCCGTGCTCAAATCCACGCAGACAGCCCCAGTCGCTGCAACAATGGCCGAGGACTCCAGCAGCTCCGAGCCTTGTAGCTCATCAGTAAACACGACAAAGAGGCCTGAGCTAGAACGGCAACCCAGCAGCCACAGCCCTCTGTCGAGGTCAAACAGCATGGAGAATTCAAGCGGTCCTCAGGAATCAGACACACTCTTTTACCATGCCCCGTCGCTCTCTGCCCTGACGTTCAAGCGGCAGTACATGTGCAAACTCTGCCACAGAACCTTCAAGACGGCCTTTAGTCTCTGGAGCCATGAGCAGAGTCATAGCCACATGTAAACATCACACGAGAGATAGTAGTTCATTTCCCTCAAGAGACAATACTTAATATTAGAATAAAACACCTCAGCCTACAAAAGGAAGACTTTGAATGTATAGCTTATTTGCTTGCCTCCAATGTCATATATTAAAGTGGCCATGATCATTAGAGGTGTAAACGTGAATGTGCAATCAAGTGCTAGATTCCTCTGTGAGACGAGATGATTATAAATGGTTTATTTTCCTTTATAAAACTATCTATAACCTATCTATTTTAAACCTATTTTAGTTGTCTACTTGTATTTACCTATTTAGGTGTTTTGAGAAAACAAGGTACAGAGTTGCACCCCCCTCATTGCTTCAGTTGTACCACATTTGACTTAAAGTGACAACTATATACGTTGTTTTCTCAGAGTGTGGAAAAAGTGCTTTAAATTTTACGGAGGCTGCAGTTGAATTCAAGATTAGTGCTTTTGCTTTCGTATCAGATCAGTCTCCTGGTGTGATCGACATCCCTTAAGATAATAACGGTGGCCTCAACAATGTATTCAATATGCACTTTGTTTAACAGTTTGATTCTGTTATGAAACTACAGCAGTGTAGTTCAAAATGTTTGCTTTGATCCTTTACTTGCCATAACTAAGGTTTTAGGACTCAGAAGTAGAAGTGATAACTTGGCCTAATAGTTTGTTTTGTTTTCTTCATACTTGGCATTCCTTTGAAATTTGTTTGAGTTTCTAATTGCCTCTGGGTCATTTTTCTTTATTGGGCTGGTTGAATAAGATCTTCAGTATAACAAATGAAGTTATAACATATACTGTACAACAAACACATCTCAGATATCTGTTATTTTACACATAGCAGTTCAGTCTGCAGTGACAAGCCTGGAGACCATTCAACCAAAACCAGATGTATTTATTACAAGAAGACAGAACAGGAAATAGGATACACATTCTATGTGTTTACTACCATTTACAACTTTTTAACTGTTTACCATTTTCATTTAGTACTTATAATTATGAGCCTGGTGAATCATTGTATGTAAATGAGTGAGACAGTGCAATCATCAGTCAAAAGTGTAAGATTGGAGAAAGTTGTTGTTTTTTTTTCCACATTAAGAGTAAATATTTCTTAATATTGCTGAAACAACTCATTTGTGAAAGGTGCTCAGACCAGCTTACCAGTAAAGTGAAAGTGTCAGTGAAAGAAATGGGCTGAGTCAACCTTGTGTTTTGATTTGATAGTGTCCTCAATACCAGATACTGTAACATGGTTCAAGTATTTGGCTCATCACATCAGCTGCTAGAAATAAATCTGAAATATTTATAGCAAGAAGTTTTTTTTAAAGCACACTTCAGTATAGTAATGCAATGTATTATTACACCTTAATAATACGTATGGAAAATCTAACATTGATTTGTGTTTATTAGGCATTCTCACAATTTCCTAATCATGAAAGTCAGCCAACCCCAGTGCAACCCGGTGTTGTGTTAATACTCTGATCTGATCTGATCTTTCCAGTGCTTTGATGGCCTTATGCAACCTTAAAAAATATTTTGTCAATATTATTTTACATAAAAGCACAATAGATTTCCAGATGACTTATGACTCAGGCATTTAGAGGTGGTAAAGTCAAGAACAGGGAGGCGTGCGGAGGTAAAATCTTTTATTCTATGAATGGTGACCGAGTGTTCCTGCTTCCTAAAGATTTATTATAAAGATTGTGTTTTGATTGTATTCCAGTTTCACAAATGTATTCTTGTACAAGTATATACTTCTGCTTTGGCTTGATGGATTAGAAATTTGTATAAATTATTATGATTGCTACTGTCTGGGAGATGTTGAATTCAAAGAGTGCTCTATACAAACTGTGGGAATCTGCTTTCCACTGAATGAGCAACACGCTGCATTGTGATGTTAATTTTTTTTTTTTTTTTTTTTTTTTTTAGGAAATCTGTATTGATAATAGTGCTCTTAATTTCTCATGAGAGAAACTTTCTGAAAGTTTCACAGAAATAATTAGAATTGTGTACATGGAAGTGTTTGTATTCTCGATTTTGTACCAATTTTGTTAGTAAACAACAAGTTTTATCTTTTTAGTATTCCTGTGCTCTACCTGCAATAATGAATATTTGTATCAGCATTGGTTGCATTATTGTTGCTTTTGGAGACTTGCAGCTGTTTTGTGTTTAGGTTTTTCTACAGTTTTTGTGCTTTATTTCTGTAATAAAGAGTAACAATGGAGTATATATACAATCATTTGTGGTGCTTGAATTATTTAGTTATACATGGTAAACTATACCTTGAGTCCAAGTATCTAAATCAAACATTAAAGATTTAACCATGTTTACTTGTGGATTTTCTTCATCTTCTCAACATGTACAGAAACACAGTTTTGACTTGGTGAACGCTCTCTGAACTTAGCAGATAGCAGGTATTAGAGGACCCCTGTGCACTGTTTACATGACAGAAAATGTTTAGGACCTTGGATTTGGTGATACACACTCTGCCATGTTTTTAATTTAAGGTCAAAGATCATTTTTGTTATGTATTCCCAAATCTCAAAAATCATAATCCCTCACCTACTCTCCTTAATTACATATAAGAGTAGAATAAGAGAAGAGAAAAGAATAAGTGTGTTACACATGAAAGCACTGCACTATTTTACAAACATCTCCTTGCGTTTTTTTCTGTTGATTCATCTACCTGTGGAGCTCAAGTATGTGAGAACACACACGTGTTATCCTGTTGGCAGACAACCTGGGGCCAGGGGGATGTTTTTCAAGCTGTGAGCCAATGTGACAATTTCTGACTGGAAACTAGGGAGTGAACTTAGGAAGTGTTTGCTTTAATTTGGAAAGTGGCAAAGTGGAAATCCTGTCCTATCCATGTGTAAGGTCACACTCTCAATGAAATAGTACGTAGAGAGGAAGTTTTCACATGGATGAGGAAATCTGTTCCAAAACTCAGCCGTATCTTCTGATAAAAGATGATGACAGTTGTTCTCTTTCCTAGTGTTAGGACATGTTTATAGAAGCAAACTTTACGATGAAGAGACTATAATTACCATCGATTACAATGAACAACATTTATTGTCAAAAAATGTACAATAATTTACAGATTTAACATTATCAGCAACGCAACTTTTGAAAGAATTAAACTGATACATAGTGTAATTTGCTACTGTGTTAAAGTTGCATTTTTAAATGATGGAAGGTGAAGATAATATGGAAAGACTGAAAAAAAAAACGAAAACAAATTATCTTTAAAATAATAGACATTACATAATTGAGAATTTAGAGGTACAAGCAATACCAGAATCACAGCAGAGATGACCAAAAAAGTGACTGAAGAGATGTTTACATTGACACTGGTTCCTCATAGCAAGACTAGAGCTGACATAGCATAAAAAGGTTGCCAGGCATGACTGTAGATACAGTTGTGAAGGAAATCATCCATATCTTGTCGGGGAGCATCCTCACAGTGCCAGGGTGTCTTTGATCAGCCTTCTCATGGTGGTGCTTACAGAGGTGCCCAGACAGTCAGTGATCTGGTATGTGATTTTGTAAAGGTATGGCTGGACATCTTTGAGACTGGTGTCAAACACATTGTCCACTTCAGACTGGGTGGGCATCTTTGGCAGGTATTCGTGGCGATTTATAACCTCAACCACGTTGATCACCTTCTCGCCCAGCTTCTCACCCACTTTCTCCCTGCAGATCTGTCTCTCCTGCTCATTGGCCAGGTTGACCACGTTGACCTTGATGCTCCACACTTCCCAGGGAATGCACTCATCAGAAAAAGGCCAGCGAGACTTCTTCTTCTGGTAGAATTCCAGAGAGATTTGCCCCATGCCGTCGCTGCCAGAGTTGCTCAAAGCATCCTGTCATCAAAACATATAGTACAGTCATCATTTTACAGGCCTGCCAATGCGTTATCGTCAACAATTACATGTTAAAGCTAACAGTTACCTTGAATTCAGACACAGCTTTCCTGATCACTCTGTCCAGTTCCTCTGAGGACACCCTGACGAAGGTGAAATCGATGAAATCACAGTCGATGTCCAGTGTGCCCACGGTACCGATGGAGTAGGTGCCCTCCTTTTTGTAGTGAAACTTCCCGGTGCTGCGATGCAGTAAAATGGTGTGCAGCAAAGCTAGCATAGCTTCTTCCACCTGCCTCGCCTCCACCGTTACTTCGAGAACTTCCGAGCGACAATTCATTGCGAAATGTTAGCTATTTCCATTTGCAAACGACGTCTCGGACAGGGTGATGATGGCTACTGCTCGATCACGTTAGGTGACGCGGATAGAAAACACAACTTTGTTTACCTCTACGAGCGGGGCCTATCCAACACAGTGAATTACAGTATAATAAAACACTAAATAGATTTTTACAAAGGCTACCCTACCTCCAAATGTAATCTATGCCCACTGAGCAATGGGACATGGTAGCAGCACCTAGCTTGCTAAATGTTTGGCAATGTTGTAATGATGACAATAGGTGAATCTACGGCAAGACACGTAGTACAAAATACTCTATCAGTGACGTTTTTGGTCAGTGGCGTCTTTTAATTGGACTTTATATACATCATATAGCACAAACCCGCATACATTATTAAAACAAAATTTTCTAGATGCCACATATTGACTTAGTTTGGAAATACACGTCAGTTCACACGAAGACTACACAAAAAAACAAACACCGACATATGACGCTGTGCATGCTGGGAGTTATAGTTTGTGCCACATATCCGTTTGTAAACGGCAACTTTTACAGTCAGACTGCGCCGCAAACCCCGTCCAGCGGCTGGGACTGCTCTCTTACCTTTCAAAATGCTTTCCTGGGACTCTTGTTCGATATCTGGATATCGTCTGATGGAGCTTAACCGCGGACTTTGGATATAATTCCTTTTTGGGGGGGAACTTTGACGGTTCCGTAGCTAATGAAGAATAGCGAATCGCAGCGAAGATTAGCTCACTAAGCTAACAACGTTATTCAATGAGAGGAGGACAGTGTGCCACTCTGCAGGCTTATTTGAAGCCAGAAACTACCTTTAGTTATTTGTACTAGCGCTTTATAACCTGCGTGCATGGTTTGGGACTTTTGTATGGCTTGTAATAGCTGCTACGGAGTGCTGAAACATGGATAACAATAAGCATAATTTGTTTTGGGGGTTGAGGTCGGCACAGGTATCAGTTGTGGGACATTGCTGTCATTGAATGGGCCGTTCCCTGACCAAGTAAATACTATGAGGATGCCAGGAAAGGAGGAGGTGTGTTAAGCTGTAGTCATCGTTTTCATTTGCAAAGCATGTCCGACTTGGAAAGTTCCAGTTCATATTTTGGTTTGGAGGATCCGCAGTGGCTATGCATGGTCACGCTTTTCATCGCATCGTTGATTACTCTAATACTGTATTTCGTACAGTATTTCCAACAAGGATCTGTTGTAGGAAATAATCGGAGAGCAGTAGAGGACAATGCGGCGCAAGAGGAGGAAGCCGCGGCTCTGCTGGGATGGGCGCTGTCACTGAATAGCTGGAAGAGTCAGTGGAGAGGAGCGTGGTGCAGGGCTTTAAATGACGAATCAAGGAAGCGTGGGGTAAGTCTCATGACCACCGAGCCACCCCTGTACCCTGTGACAGGTGACTTCAGTAAAGAAAGTCCAGCTCATCACAAGACGTCTGTGCCCTCGTGTTTGTGAAGCTTCTAATGGCCACAATAGTTCAAACCAGTCATACACCACTCTTTGATATTAGACACACTTATGATGGTTGACACTAATTATCTCACTCTACTCTTGTTTTTAGTGCACGCTCAGCCGTGTAACATTTACACCTTCTTGTGTCACCCTCTCACCCATCTTTTGCACTATAAAAGTTCAGAGTGATGGTTTCACCTGTTGTGTATATTTCTGAAGATTGTTGTGTTGTTATTCTGTGTAAGTACACTGAAAGCCACTAAATCAGAGTTAAATCCCTTGTGTGTGTAAACATACTTGGCCAGTAAAGCTGGATCTGATTCTGATCCCACTTTTCTCTCTGTTCACTGGAAAGATGAAGTCAGAATATATTCACTGATGTTGCCAGTGTGAGACATTACAGCCCAGATCATTGCACATTTATCGGCAACAAGTTCATTGTCCCTGTCTGTGAGTTGTGCAATCAGTGTTGACTGCTTTTTGAATGTATCTCTCTTCTGTCCCCTCAGAGTGCTGTTCTGTTGACATTTGAAGAGGATGGTCTCGAGGCATCAGAGCTCGTGGTCAACCAAGTGTCCCATTTTGAGAAGTCTGCTGAGAACAAGGTACACTTTCAGTAAAGTCTGTTTGTTATTAATTAACCCAGAGGGCTTTTCCTTTCACCCAAAGTTGCCATTACACACCATTTACGGCTGCGTTATCTCTGTCCAGGGATCAATGCTGTGTGTTGTGCCCGCCGCCTCCAGCTACTGGAAAAAAATACAGTTTGGTTTTCCCTGTCAGCTTCATCATTCATTAGGATTAGAGAAAGGGACCTTTTTATAGATTTCTAATTTTCATGTTTATCGACAAAGGCCATCCTTCCCATAATTCAGTGCTGCATTTTAGCCTGCAGAAGCCAAGCACTGACTCATCAACTAATTAACTCGTCCAGCTTTGGTACATCCGAACATTTCCCCCCGTTATTCAAGGCAAGTGGGTGGGAGAAACATTTCTCTCAGGTGGCCACATGCACAACACAACACAAAATTCAAAAGACACTATAAATGACTACGATTTAATTTAGATTTGTTCTGTATTCTGCTTGAAAAAGGCTGTGGAACACTTGCATGATCCTTCTTTTGTCAGTGGCACAGATGATGTGCCAACCTGCTGCAGACTGTGTGTGTGTGTGTGTGTGTGAAACAAACTGCCACTGGAGGACTTTTATTTTTTTTAGAGAGGTCAGACAGGGACAAACTGCTCGCTGTGTTGCTGGCCTGGTCGGCTTTGCTGTTCTCTCAACGCAAGCTCAGCCTTTTCTTTGTGATCATCATGATATGGACCAAAATACCAGGTGCTCTGTTGTTGTTAGTTTGAGGAATTTAATGAACAGAGGCTTATTTATACCCACATGCTGTGTGTGTGTGTGTGCGTGTGTGTGTGTGTGTGTGTGTGTGTGTGTTTGTTAAGAAGCTTAAATAGCTGTCAAGCTCAGCACTAAGGAGGAGCAGGTAGACAGGAATGCAGCAGCACCTATGTTTATGTTTGGGTTTCCCTTCACAGTGATCTAATAGCAAACAACACACACACACATCCTGCATAGAAATCAGAATGAATGCACTGAATAAATACAGTATGTTTCAAGTTAAGAGGACATTTTAGCAGTGTGTGTGGTGATTTACTTGGTTACAGATGCATTCCATTGCAGTGAAGGTGATTTATTGTACTCACAGATGATTGAATCTGCTGAAAATGTCTTTGAAGGCGAGTACAGATGGTTTTCCTGTACAGATGTTTTTCCTTTTTCACAGTTCAGTGTTGAGTTCTCTTATGGCAAATATTCAGCTTTTGAATCAGCTTTAAGAAAAGTCAGTGTTGTTAACACATCTCACTGGTCTTATATGTTTGCACTGAAAAAAAAAAACTCTATGCACACGGTAACATAAAATGTATTGTCAATGAAGCGTCATCGGTACACTTCCTTTCACACTTGTACACGCACACACAGCACCTTACAGTTTAGTGCAGATTCTAATGTCTCTCTCCCCACTGAAGTTGCTTTGATATGATGCGAGTTGTATGCAAATGTTGTCACCGCTTTAGCTGTAGCATTCTCAGTAGGTTTATATTACACTAATGCCTCAATTTGTTCTCCCAACAGGCCGCTTGCTGCAGCGTGGTTGGGGAGAAGCTTCAGTTTTATCTCAGCGCAGCATCGACAGCCATGGCTTCAGCAGATCCTTGTAAATACACTGTGTGTATAGCTCCCCTGGAGATGAAGGTAAATTTTCTATAGTGGGTCCCAGGCCATTTATTAAAAGTTGAGTTTCATCAAAGTGAACGAACAATACTGATTTCTTTTTTTTTCTTTTTTTCTTTTTTGGGGGGAGGGGTGATATATCCCTTTTTCCTGCCTGAAAACAGGGGGACATCCTTTGGAAGTCATGGTAGTTGAGTTTAATGGGAGATTTTATTGAACATGATGTGCTGCCAGTGCCCAGCATTGGATCACTGCCTGCAGGAGCATTAGATTAAGTGGTCAGGGTATCTTTCTGTTCTTGGCAAATGTCCCGAAGACCTCATTAAAATGACTGTCAGGCTCATTTCCAGTAAGGCCGGCCACTTTGTCTCCGTTCATACTTGTCAGGGACCCATACAGGATCGATGACTCTCTGAAGCTAAGACACAAATGACTAATAACTGTTTGTTCTTACCTGGAAATTACTGTGAATTATTTTATTTCAAAGCACAGATCTGAGTGCGTTGAGTAAAATGGGTCACCCACCATCTTTCACAACTCTTCCCTTATCAGATGCAGCGTGGAACTGAAGCACCATCATAGGCGCTGTGATGAGATATGTAATGGCTTGTGTGCATTAAGCTGCGGTAAGCTAGGCTCACTGATGTATGGATACAAGCGGCTATGCAGGCTAACCCAATTGTATTAAGGCTATTTTTAAATCAATAAGGTGCTTGTCACCTCTCTGTGCTCCTGAGCTCATTGTGCCATAAATATACAACCTGAGTGAGAGGTTGGAAAGCTAAAGTCAGGATTAGTGTTTTGTTTTGGTTGCGGATCAGTTGTTGTTGCAGGAACATAAAGGAAGCCTCTTGTCTCTTTTTTTTTTTTTTTTTTTTTTTCACTCTCACTGTTTCGGTTTAGTCTAGAAAAGTCAGAAGGCCTTTTCACATGTCTCCATCCATCCACTGGAACATTTGTTAGCTTTTGACTGAGAACCAAGCTAGAATGGTCCTGGCTCGTCATGTTATGAGCGCTGGGATAGGTGGAACAGAAGCCCCGACATAATAACACACCCAGCAGACTATGGTGCGCTGCCGAGTGTACTTTGTCTTTTTAACACACTACTGCAGTGCACCACTGGTCTGTTGTGGTCTGTTGCATGTTGTGCGTGTGATGACACTCACGTTACACATGTGGTATATGTCTTCATCTTTGTAATGCAAAGACCACATTTACATATGTGTAGTATGACAACACAGCAGGCACTTCTCTCTTGTTGTGGTCAGTCACATGATGTGAACCATTAAATCATTTTATTGGCCACATATTTAACTAAGGAAATAATCTCCCTCTTGGCAAACAATTTTTGTTCTTCATTTCATGTGGATGGATTTTTTTTTTTTTTTAATTACAATAATCTTCCAGTTGAAGCTGTTTTTATGAACTGATCCGGGTCTTATCAATGCAGGCTGTGATATTGTTCTTTTGGATCCATCTAGCCGTTGTCATTGCTATCTGATGAGGCCTTTGTTTGGCATCACAGAGGCGGCTGTTCAGTCTTACACTGGAATTCAGGCATGCTGGGACAGGATGGTCCGGTCTGTTTTCTGTTAATCTCTTTTCTCTCCTTTTTCTTTCACTTCCTCTTTCAGCTGAACTATGTGTTGATGCACACCTTGCTGACCTTCTCTAAGAAACCCTTTTCCTATTTGTCAGGCTGAATATAGAGGCATTGCCCCGCCTTTTCCTCTTCATTGGCATAAGTTTGTCATAGAGGGTACAGTGTAGACAGTACTGCTGTTGTCATGTGCAATCCTTTTTCAGATTAAAAACTGAGATTAGTAATTATTAGGGATTATGATTCATTTTAAATCATTTTGGGCATGTTACTGTATACAAAAGAATACAGTGAGGAACATGAACTTCACCTGTTGTTGATGGTATCCAAGATCATATCTGCTTAAGAACACCATCTACTAGATTAGATTATACAAATGAATCCCACTGAATTAGATTCTATTACACAGTTTGGAATAGTGTTCTCAGTTTTAGTGAGTATAACATTGCTCACTACCATTGATATTAGTCACCTGTTTGGTGAGGTGAATTAAGTCTGATGTCATGCAATCTTGTGTAGTAGAGACTCATAGAAATACTATTCTTAAACTAGCTGTATGAGTTACACAGTATTCACCAGCAACAATTATCCCAACAAACTTAAAAAATATATATTTATCTTTATATCAGTTGAACAGACGAGCACATAAAATATCATTCACTTGTCTCCTCTGTGTTCCTCAGCTTGATCTGCGGATGCAAGAAGCTGAAGATGAGGTCAAGGTGAACTGGGGAGTGTCTCAGCTGGAGGCAGGAGAGCTGCAGGTTACACCCTGTTTCACCCAGGTAATTTAAGGGCTGCAGATGAATACTAATACAGCAACAAAAGGCTAACACACCATGACAAGAAGAGTTGTTTCACTTTACCAAAGTAAAATGAAACTGACTGTTGACTTTGTGTTTATAAAAAAACAGAATGTGGGTGATTATCTGTCTTTTATAGAACCTAATTTCCGTTCATTGTCATGTTTGTTAAACCATGTAAATGAGGGCTCAAAAGAAAAGATTGAAAAATGAGATTACAGCTGAGGTCATTTCGACTTGTCATCCAAATAACTTCACAAATAACCAACAGACAGGGGGAGATTTAGAAAGTTATTACCAAGATATGAAAAGTAAAATGCCACGTTTTGGATCAGTCTTGTCAAAAAAAGAGGACTTTTCTTTTTTGTTTCCAGTCAACATGTTTTTTAATATACGTGTGATTTTTTTGTGATATAATTGTCTCACTCTATCAGGACAATGCCAACACGTTCAGTGTAGCAGCAGTAAAGGAGCAGTTGAGGCAGCTGTTATGTGCTACGCGTCCCTCTGTGTTGCTGAGCTGCAGGCCTGCTCAGGCCTCAGATGTCAAGGTGAGTGAAGGGGTCATGCCTGATGCATCAAAACTTAAACACCGTCACACAAGAACGCCACGCGGACAAGTGTGTACAAGTCTGTCGTGGCTGGTCATTGTTTGCGGTGTGCTGCAATTTGACGAAACAATCTTAAATCTGTACTTTTATATTCAAGCCTTACAAGGATGTTAGTAAAGACAGACATCAGTTTGATTTATTTGATCAAAACTTCTCAAAGGTTTTTGCTAAACCTGCTAAATCAGCTTCACAAAGATTCATAAATACAGCATCAATCATGGCGACCGCATGCCGAACTAAAAGCCTACACTAATGTATAAAGAGGAGATTCAGTTTATTATAGTGACATGCATATACAAAAAGGTTTTTATTGGTGTGCTCTTTGTCCAGTCATCACATGATGTCTGGCCACATGTTTCTAATTGGATCATGTATCATGTGTTCATATGTAGTTAAAAGCTCTGAATAACAGTTAAATGACTAGACTGTTAGGCATGATCATTGCTCTCACTGAGCTATAACTGAAGTCTTAGGATACAAGTGATTGCTGCTTTCATCAAACTAGTCATTATTTTCTTGAGTAATGAATCCTTTAGGTTGTTCCAGCACAAACTGAGGTTCTGACTCCTGAAGCTTCAGTATGAGATCATTTCAACCACTCAGGTCCTACCAAGCCTCCAGTTATGTTGATAAGCCAGTCTGGTCTAAACCAGCCTCTAATGCAGTCAGAAGTCACTTATGGTTTAAGCAATCAGATTAGTTGATATACTCAGTCTGTTTCAGAACATGATGGTTTGGGGAGTCTTTCAGGGTTAAAAATGCCTTCTCCTAATGCAGATTTTTCCATGGTCATAACGAACATTCAGTGAATGAAAGTCCAAATGATGGACAAGCACACTTTCCGTCAGCAGCGTTGTTTTCCATAGAGTCATCCTCACTCATGCAAACTGTTGTTATATCGTCTTTCTTACACAGAATATAAAGAACAACACAGCCGGTTGAAATGAAGGATGCTGAGATAAACAAGCAATAGTTTAATCTACAACAAATTTACAATAAGCATACTGTACTATAGGAAGCTTCTGAGATTCATGATCCTCCCAACTGAAAGGTTTTTTTTAACAATGTACAAATAATCTAAAGAAAAAGGGGATGTGGCTGCTCTGAAACAAGGAAGATCAGGAGGCCACAGTGTATTATCATTTCAAGAAAAGTAGCTATTAAAAAAAGCCGTCATGCAGTGTACACAGACATTTGTACATACACAAAAAAAACAAAGGCATACCGGTTTAAACAAATCATCTGGTTAGGGTGGGGCAATGTCTGGTCCACTGTGCGTTTAAAAAGGAGTTCCAGATTTTAAATAAACATTGAAGCTTATGCAAGAACATTTTTATCCTAAAACTCGTTTTCTCGTACAAGTCGGATTCAACAAACTCTTTTAACTGCCCAAACTTGTAATTTGCTTATTTCAGCCTGATGAATGTGGCCTGTTCATGAGGAGGTGTGCGTCAGTGATGACCATTTGCATAATCAACACCCCTAAAATGTCCATATAAGGCCTCATGCTCTGCTTAGTTTATGGATGAGTTTTATTTATCAAAAGCTCCTTAAGTAAAAGCACCGCACAGCTTCAAGTCCTGCTTTCAGAAATCAACAGACAAGAACATAAAATTAAGAGTGTGAGTAGGAGGAGACCCAAAATAATTAGAAGATATGAATCCATCAGAGCATCTCTGCACTGTGACAGAAATAAAGAGGGAATGCTTTGATATGAAGTCAGATGCTAAAAAACATGATTCTAAAGCAAAGCACTCTGTGACTAATATGCGAGGCAGTCATGTGACAGTCATAGTCACACGCTGTCGGAGTGGGAGAAGTTTCCTAGTTTCCTTGACATTGCCAAAATATGCCAATAAAAAAATCATAAAATATAAAAAACAAAAAACTTTTCAGTAAATTGGCAGCCGTGATGAGTTTGTTTTAGTTATATATTTCATTTTTGTTAATTTTGGTATCATATTTAAACTCCAAATGAATTCAGTTTAGGACTTTATAATTGTAAGTCAAACAAGTGTTTCTTCCATGTGAAGAAAGGCAGAGATGATCTATTCATGACACACATACAGCAGGTGTGGACCACTCGTAAATTTTGTTCGCACCTAGAAGAATTTTCTTTTAAGTACAAGAACATTGATGAATGCCAAAGATATTCTTAAATAACTCGTACATGGATCTTAAGAACAAATCTGTTCATAACTAGTGCTTCTTGCATGAAGCCCATTGCCCTTTGAGTGCAATAAGTATGTTGCATATATTCAACTAAACCTCCATGCTGCTGGCTAAATATGGCATCTTATCTGTGATGCAATTTCATAAAATATATTTTTTTGCACAGAAAGACAGTGTTCACCTGACACACTAAGTTAGAAAGGATAACAGATTCAAGCCAACAGCAACACCCAAGATCTGGCTTAGTTCATGTGAGACCTCGTGCCAAAATGAATCTGGTGAGAAGACCACATGCAGTGAATGATGCTGCCAGTCTTTTGCATTCAGGACATGATGAGGAGAAATCTTCCTCGGAGACATAGTGTATGAGCCCTATGCTTTATGTAAAGTCACATGGCCCTGGACCTGTTGCACACGCTTAGAGAGTTCATCCGGGCATCCTCGCACGTCTCTTGTGTTGTAATATTCCTAAATGATCAGTATAAGCACTTTTTAAATCAATACTGATAAAGATGTAGGATTCAGAGCCCTTGGATCATCCCTCTGATGTATGTTTTGTGTCACTGTGCCGCTTTTATACAAGCTGGGAAAAGAGTATGTAGCTTTTTTACTTACGATAGTTTCTCCAACAGGAAGCCTACAACAAAGTGGTGTCGCCCCCTAAACCTCCCCGCGCCCACGACTGGAAGCTGCTCGTGAAAAACATCCGGGTGACACTCAACGAGGAAGAAGATGCTGCAGGTTAGACGCTTTTCTGCTCAGTCATTAGAAAATATCCATGTTCTGGTGAAACGGCTGTAGCTGTGTCTTCATTCTGTTGGCCGTCTCCGTCTCCTTGTGGGCACAGTGGTCAGTTAACACGTAAGATTACATCTCACCTACGTCACAGAGCAGCAATTCTGGTTTATTGTAATCGCCTCAAATAAATGCAACCATCGTACAGCTGTGGAAAAGATTGGTTTGATTGTTTTTCCAGGCTTATCTTCTGTCAAAAGCTTACTGCCTTCATTAAATCAAAATACATGGCGCAGAATTCAGTGTGTGGATGTCTAAAGCACAAAGAAAAGGGCGTCTAATTTTATGGTGGTGTTGTTCAGCACTATTAACCGGCGTTAATGGTGGAGCTGATGAAAAAGTAATGAGCTTGCGTTTGTTGTCCGTGTACCAGCTATAGCCATATAACCACCTCATGGGATATATTTAACCACTTCCATTTCCTCATGCATATCAAATGATAAATGAAATTTTGTTATACAATAGATTTTAACTTCACTTATTTTAATTCAACATTGAATTCATCATATTTTCTCATATGGTAGCAGTATTGCTATTTTAGGGGGTGTTCCTGCTTTTCCCGCTGTTTATTTTGCTAAAGCAGAGTGTGCGTCCTGTTCAGAGGTTCTCCAGATAACGTGGAAGATATTTGTTTTTCATCTGGCTGTCAAAAGTAGTAATCTACTGATCAAAGCTGAACATTGTTTACTGTATATTTAACACACCCACATCAGGATCACCCCACCCAGTGTAGTTGCATCCCTGCACAAATGCGAGATTCCCTTATGATCAGAGTCAAAACAGACGGGTGTTGTCGGCTATTTGTGCCAGTCTGCGCCATGAAACTAAATGTTTGGAGATGATGGAAGGATGTTGGAGTCATTGTCCGGTGATGAAGTCTCTCAGACCTTATCATCATGTCAGGTCACAGCAGCCACAACAAATTTGTTTTGTTAGTTCCTGTGATGAGTCATTGTTCTAACCGTGACTCAGCAGGGCTCCAGACATCCCCTCATGTATTCTGCCTAACAGTAGAGACATGACACAGCATTCAGCATTTCCTTTTCTATGTCATGTTCTTTCCTGTAAGTGAAGGGCAGCTATACTGTTAGCTTCACTTCACTGTGGGCTAAAAGCCAGATCCAAGAGAGCTGCAGTGGATGCTTGAAGGTTCTTGCTGATGTTGTATTCATTAAGACACATCACTTTCACAGCATTGGAGCTTTGCTTGTGGCTGATAAAGTCTCTTTTTTTTTTTTAAGTGCTCCATTAAATAGACATCATCTGACTTTGTGTGCCGAGGAAGAGCACTCAACCAGTGCTTTATGAGTTTTCTGTATACTATGCATAATTCATTTGAAAAAAACAATATAGTTTGACCTTCCTTTTGCCCTTTTAAATCAAGTGGAAGCAACCAAAGCAAAATTTAATCTTGCAGCAGCGCATTTTATTTCTTCAGCTGTCAAAAGATTGCGAATGGCTTTGATATTAGCTCTCAGGTCACTCACTGTCTTTTTTTTTCCTGTGATGCTGACTGAGATGTTCTCTGCTCTGTTTTGTAGGCAGCATGAATCCTCTGTGTGTGCTGCAGTTAGATGACCCTCCACAGAAGTTTAACACCTCCGTTTTGAAGAACACAACTAATCCTGCCTGGGACCAGCCGTTTATCTTGTAAGTTTTAACATGATACACTGCAAACCACCTCTGTCATTGAGATTCTGTTTTTTCTTCCTTTCCTACATAATCTTTTATTTGTCTGTCTCACCAGTGAATTGAATGGACGATCAAAAGAACTCAATATTCAGTTGATGCATGATGGAGAACCTCAAGAGAGTAAGGAAAACCCAGGAAATTGCTGGCTATCTTTTGATATTTGTGTTTTATTCCAGCTGTGACTAAATTAGACATGTTCTCTCTTCTTCAGATTGCTTACTAGGTCAGGTGTCAGTGCCTTTTGATCTTGTAAAGAAGCAACCCAAAGGACAGCAAACATTTGCACTCACGACCAAAGACACAGTGACTGGATCACTTACTACTGACGTAAGACTCATCATACCAGTTAACATGGAATATTATGACACGTTAGTTTCATTATTTTCTTGTTCACGTTCAGAATATTAACTGTAGCGAATCGTATTCCTCAGTTTACCTACCTGGAGCCCAGTGAGGTGAGGTCCTGGCATCCTCCCACCCCAGCCTCTGCTAAGAAAGTGGAGATGGACCGTACAGTCATGCCCTGCGGCACGGTGGTCACCACCATCACCGCGGTGAAAAGCAAGCCGGGTCGACCGCTCCCTCTTCTCAACCTAGGTAGAGCATCACACACTGAGAGACTACACAGCACTGACAAGAATAGCAGAGTCTTATTCAGCGTAGGTGGTTGTCCCATTTGATATACCCAACCCTAACCCACTTAGAGAGGCTGGTTGAGGTTTCTTATTCATTCTGTTTGGCTGCAGTAACAACAGTTGCAACAGTCGGTGTGAAGAGTGTTCTCACATTTCTTTGGATTTGTAAATTCCTGCTGGGTCTGATTGAACAGAAGCCATTTTTATTACAGTGCATTTTCCATCGGAACACTTTGTATATTGTAACAAATTTATGATTTGAACTTCCATTTATCCCCATTAAACGCTGATTAAACTTTGTTCTCCCTCAGATTCTACCCAGAAAGCCGTGGCCAACAAGCCGAAGCTGACGGAGCGTCGTGTGTCAGAGCAGGCGTCTATGCTGGGGGCAACAGTCAGCAAGGCCTTGTCCTCCTCCGACACCGAGCTGCTGATGCTCAACGGCACCGACCCGGTGGCCGAGGCCGCCATCAGACAACTCCACCAGTCTGCCAAGCAGAAGCTCAAGTCCCCGGTGAAGAAGAGTACCATCATCATCTCTGGCATCGCCAAAGTAAGGATGAGCTCACGAACCGGAGGATCACTTCACTGGTTCATAATGCTGTTAATATACAGAGTTTCAATGAGTGCATAAAAGCTGAGGAGGGGCCAGACTCTGGTATCTGCTGCTCTGAAAATCTGTTTCCACCAACACATTTTTTCATTGTGCTCCCTAACCTGTGGTTGATCATGAAAAGGAAAGAATGAAACAAAGCATGCTTTGTCTGGAGCAGGGAGAGACTCTTTATTCTGGAAGTACATTTCATGTGCCAGTGAATATCAAAACTGGACCTTCCAGTGGAAAAACAGTCTGCCTAGTCACACTGCCATCCTCCTGCCTAAATGACTATACATGAAACGAGAGGTGAACGCAGGCCCTCGGAGCTTCCCATTCAAGTTCATAGTTTGGTCATTTTATGATATCAGCTGAACAAATGCAAATGTTAAACCAAAGGAAATATCGCTTTACTGGAAATTGATATTAAAAGTGATAATGTGCTTCATTCCCCCAGACGCCTTTGTCTCAGGATGATGAGCTAGCGCTGATGGCGGGCTACGCTGCAGCGATGGACGCCTCGATGTCAGAGGGCAGCTCTACTCAGGATGTGACCACAGCGATTGCGTCAGGGACCAGTAGCCCCCCGGAGATGTCGGAGCCTCAGGAAGGCCCGAGCGGAATAGGTCGGCCCCCGGAAGACTGGGAGAGTCACACAGGAGAGGAATTAGATCATACCTCGCTGTCTATGTGTGTGTCTGAGGCCAGCTGCAAAAAGAGCAGAGGTGAGAGGTCACAGAGTCGACTCACTACCCATGAGTAACTGGTTTTACTATTACTCTATAAATCTCACTTTAAATACTAAAAAAAAAAAAACATATTGCCTTAAAGTTTCCTCCAGTTTCCTCCATTTGGCTGATTTCATGGCCATCTGTTGTTCCTCAGTGATGCAGTCTGTTTTTATGTTCTTTTCTCTCTTTCCCTCCTACCGTTTCAACCTTTTCCTTTTTCAACTGTCATCACTGCCATCTTAGAGGAAAGCAGTGATAAGCACACATTATGTCCAGATGAGTAAGTTACCTCAAGAGTTACACGTAGCATCCTGCTCCTACTAGTACATGTAGTGTCTATCATCTATCAGTAGAGTAGATAACCTAGTTTTTGTTTTTTTTCTGCAATGTGAAATTCATTTTCACTTCATGTAAAATCAGATCATAGAGTTGCTATATTTTAGAACTTGTAGAAGCCTTGTTGAGGCTGCACAATATAAACAAAGTAAAGTGAATATTCTGAAATATTCACTCATAATATGAAGTGACTTCCCACTCATGATAATGTCCATTTTAATATGTTCCTTAATACTTACATGATCAATATAGATCTAAAAATTGCCAACCTGATGCTGCAGAGTAAGATCATCACTTACATAATGGAAATTTGACACCTCGTTTTGCAATATCAATAAAGGTTATCTGCTGTGTAGTATATTGTTCAGCCTTTATGCTGTAGGCTCTCTGTGTGGAGGTGGAGGACACTGATGTCTTTCTTCATTTGTCATTAATTATTTTTCATTGTGTTAGTCTATGTTAAGCTGTATTGACTAATCCACAGATATTGAGCAAATTGTAAAAACTCCTTACATGCTGAAAGGAAGGACTGATGTTGCAGTCAGGTTGGACTGTGCAGCTGCTGTCCTCTAGTACAGTTCAGTGTGTGTTAATTGGTGATTAAACACAATTTTTACAACTCTGATTGTCACTATCAAAGATTGACAGAGCTCTTTTCCAGAGGAAAAAGCGGTAATGGGGGAAATAAATTGCATATTTTTAGATTTTAGATTTTTTCACCACCAATAATGAACAACAATTTCCAACTAACACAAATTCTGCGCCACTGCTGCTTCACATTGCTGCTGCTGTAAAAACCTCAAAGGAATATTGTACATGTCTGACTATGAGTGGTGTCATCTTGACATATTGTCAAGATAACACAAAGACTTATTTCCTGTCCTCTGCTTCATCGCTACAGGCAGCTTCCTTCAGAAGAGCGCCAAGCTCTTCTTCCGGCGGCGTCACCAGCGCAAGGACCCGGGGATGAGCCAGTCACACAATGACCTGGTTTACCTGGAGTCTCCTGCCGCAGTGGAGCGGGCCAGCCGAACAGCCACGCTTAGCCGTATGCTCAACCGCAAGAGTAGGAATAAGAGCAAAGCTAATGGCTCTACCTCCACTGGGGAGCCACATGTGTGACCCCCCACACACCCCTCTCACCCCCAGTCCTTCCCACAACTACTACCATCACCACCTCCACCTCAAACTTGCACTGGCAAACTTCCCTAGCTATCTTACTCCCCCTAATGCCCGACCTTGCATAGTGGGGCTCCTGTATTGTGAATGGGAAAAGCTGTGCAGATGGAAAAAATATCCGCTTTTATTGCCGTGTCCTGCTTAAGTGCTTCCTGTAAGAAGCAGACATTCCACCCAAAGCAAGTGTGTGCATGTGTGGACGAAGGTATCCTGTCTTGGATTCATGGCATTTCAGAGGATATTGTTTTGCATGTTTCTTTTTATTTGATTTTATGCAACATTTTGAAATCGTTAAGTGCTTTCATGGCCTTGTTACCATCTGAAGGGACTGATGTGGGCCATCACTCTTTACCTCACTGATACTGAGGGTAAAGGAGAAAAAAAAAAAAAAACCATCCCTGCTGTGATCCGTAGGTTTCCTACAGAGGACCAACAGGACCAAAGATGAAGAGAAGAGTGGTATTTGTATGATTTGCACAATGTCAGTACCTTTCTTTACAGTGCAATGACAGGAGCTACTCTTATGATAGAGACTCTTCTGTAGTTCATGTTTAAAAAAAAAAAAAAAAAACATTCACAAAGGGAGACGATCTGTTCACTGCATGACCGCTGCAAGTGGGAGATAGTAATACGACTACTTTTTGACACTAATACTATGAAATATGGTATTTATATCAAGCATCCAACATTTTTTTTTTTACACTTCATTTAAATTCCTTGTCATTTTATTCCTAATAAAACAAGACCAGCTATATGTTAATGTGCATATAAAAGCTGTTATCTAGAAAAATGTCAGCCTTATGTATAACAAAAAATATCCAAACCAGTCATCACAAGTTAGTTGTGAGAGGTCGTGTTATCATGCAACACTGGCCATTAAAATAAGTGAACACCCTTCCAAAAAAAAAAAAAAAGCAGTGACACTGTGGTTATCATGAAACTTTAGCTATATATGAGTTTTTATGTTCACTCTTTTCTGCAGTGTTTTCTAATGATATGCAATTTTCTTCTTAGTCTTCCTAAAATATTCCTCCTGTACACTACTGTTATCAGCAGGGTTGTCAATGTGTCAAAAGGGAACCTTTATCCAGGGACTGTGACATTACACTCGACCATACTTGTTTCATTACAAACCAATGAAACTCAATCCTGCATTTCATCTTAATGAAATCCTCATTCTTTCATTTAATGTTTTACTGTTTTTTAAAAAAAAATATGTAGCTTTGAACACCTGAACCAGAAAAAGTGTGAACACCTTTTTTGGAGCAGTCAAATATTCTGGCTGCTCTTTTTTTTTTTTTTTTTTTTTTTTTTTTTTTAATCCAGCTAATGATTGTATTTTTTGTAAGCAGCTTGTTGAAGACGTGTCTGTACATCGTGTTAACTACTGTTTCTTCAATAAGTTAAGAATTGTGCAGTAACAAGATGTGTGATGCAACACAATGACAGACAGAAAATAACAGATTGCCTTACAGTTATTCTGAGGACGTTGTCACACGTGGTCTAGAGTCGTAGCTCCTGAGCCTGAATCCACCATCAGAGCAGAGGACTGAAGGACTTTTGGAACGACTGTGAGAGATAAATGTGTCGCTGTGTTCCTGCGCCATCAGCAGTGTCTATAATCAAGAAGCCTATGCACATATCTGTTAACTGGGTGTTTACATTATTAGACTATCTGAGAATAATTAAAAACACTCACTTGCTGTTGACACTCTTGTGCAGATATAGTGTGGGTTGTCTTTGTGTCTTGGTATTTACATGACAGCTGTGATTTCCCCCTCTCAGCACCCGCTCTCCTCTATCATCATTAATTGTTTGTTTGTTTGTTTGTTTTTGTTTTTGAATATTAAAAATCCCAGAATCAGACCAAAAGAAACTCTATAAGCATTGAGACAGAATCACTTTTCTAACTTTGAGGAACTGAGGGGGAAACAGGTTGTTTTAATCATGCTCAGCTTCAGAGCCCCTGCTTATGGCAGCCTGCAAGCATTGGCTGCTGTTATGCATTCAGTAAGCAGTAGAGCTGTATGTGATTAATAAACTGCTTCCTGATGTTTTTTTTTTGTTTTGTTTTTGTTTTGTTTTGTTTTTTGGCATCTGCTCTGTGCACAGAAACTGACTGACTTAACTGCTGATGCGGGGTGTCAGTCATTTCCCTGCAGGGATTGTAACTAATGAACATATCGAGTTATTTCATTTTCAGCAATAAATATTGATTGGATAACTGAGATTGTAGTGCCACTTTGTATATCCTGTCTGTAGTGGATTCTCCCCAGTGCTTCTGTCATTCTGTACATGGTGATACTTCACTTCAGTTATTTTATAGAGGCTTTTATACATGGACGGTCAGCAGTGCTGGTTGAAAATAATATGCTATCAGTAGTGGAAAGTATGTGTAAGCGTTGTTTTGAGGAGTTTGTTCTTTCCTTGAGTATTTCCAGTTTAAGCTAATACATTTCAGAGGGAAATATTGCATTTTTCTCTCCTACTTCTCTGCTGGTTGTAACGTCATCAGCCTCTAGCACATGATGCAGTGTTCAGTGAAAAAAAAAAACATCCCTGCAATAAGTCATTTTTATCTGGAAATCAGTCCTTCAACTTTTATTTTCTTGTGTTATTCTTTCTCATTAAGTCCAATATCAACAATCAATGTGTGTGGAGAGTTTTCTAATTTCATAATTCAAGTGCAGATTCTGCGGTATGCTTTCCTGTTTCAAGATAGTGTAGAGACTCTCACTTCTCGTCATTAGGACGAGAGTGACTTCCTTCGTCATTAAAAACAGGTCATGAAATGAAATGATGAAATACTTTCAATACACTGCAAAGGACGGTTTTTAGAACTCAGTTACAGACAGACATGGGTTCAGGCATTTGCAGGTTTATCTGCCCAAGCTTTACAGAAAGGCTGCTCAACAGTCCTGCAGTGTATAACCCATATAACACCATATGGCATAATGAGCACTTTTGATGCTTAAAGTACATTTAATAATATTTAATTATAATACTTATGAACTTTCACTGAAGTAAGATTATGAATGCATGCAGCACTTTTACTTGTGGCGGAGATATTTCACATTGTTGTATCACTACTTAATCTTAAGGAGAAGGTCTGAAAACATCTTCTATCTAAAATCATCCAGTGCAACGTAGATGAATGACGCAGTAAATAACTCGATCAATTCACTAATCTTCCATGTCTTTATGTTGTTTAGTAAATTACACCTGTAATTGCCTACTTAAAGCTTAATTGAGTCGCTTTATAGCAGTTCTGACGCGCCTACAGGCCCCATAATGCACTGGGCGCGGCTCGTTTCCGGTCCTGCGCCGTTTCTGGAGCGGATTGGAACCCGGAGTCAGGATTCGACAAATGAAGGGTCTTTTGCAGAAAAGGTAACGTGTTTCCCCGCAAACGTACGTCGAATTTCCACAAATTGTCGCCGCAGTTTGGTAGAGAAGGTGCAGCTGGACTGTCCGGCTCGCTCCGAGGCTTCCTGAGCCGCCTGCACCGCTCACTGCCCGCTGTAGAGGAGCATCGACTCCGGTTTGGAGGTTTGCGTCTCCGGTCCATCCGCCATGCCGACTGTTCTTTGTTACATTTTGGTGAAGAGAAGCCGCTCAGATCGGAGTTAAAACCCGGCTAGAGTTTGGGAACCGCTGAAATCCCGGATCCCATCTCCTACCCGGACTGCATACGTTAACATGCATGCTTCAACTGTACCGCTTACACCGTAAACAGTAAATGTTGTCATACTTACACCACTGTGAAGCCAGGAGGTCTGATGCATCTAATACAGCCCAGATGTCTCAGATTAAATGCGTATACAGGCTTGGAAGTTCAGTTATATTCTGACACACTCTCTTAAAGTCTTGTTGCCTCATGGACATTTTTCTTTCTGACTTGACTTGCTGCTCAGCCTTCCCTCCTCTCCTGATGTTTATCTCCTGTCAATGACATGTTACAAATATCTCTCCCCTCTGTTTGTAGGCTGACATAATGGCTGAGCAGACGCCAGATGAGTTCATCTGTGAGTATGAACCCAGCTCTGACTGTGTGTATGTGTGACAAGAGTGTGAGATGGACAGTGTTGACAGGTGTGATGTGTGTGTCGCAGGGTGTGATGACTGTGGCCAGTACCATGACTCTGAGTGTCCTGAGCTGGGACCACTGGTGACCGTCCAGGACTCCTTCGTCCTCAGCCGGGCTCGGTGAGTGTGCGCCTCACACTATCTGAACTTCACCGACTGGAATCAAACTACTGATTTTTTTTTTTTTCATCTATTGAGAGTTAATATTAAGATTCAACGAGAGCACAGAGTGTGGATTCAAAGCTCTCTGCAGCTGGCAAGCATCAACCCCGCTGAAGTGTCCTCAAGCAAGACATAAGTGTGAACTGACCCTGACGTCTGACCTCCTTAAGGAGACGAGGAATGAAAATACAAAGTCTTCACAAGTGTCATGTTAGAAATATTCTTCCAGAGATGCATTGCAAAGATTGCAAGACGCTCCCTGCAGACGGCTGACTTCCTACCACTCTTTACCCCACATGTACTAAACTCGTATCTTCGGGCATTTTATTTTTAAACATGCCTGGAAAATATAATGGAGTGATTGTATTCTCATAGCACAAGGTGAAGGTGATCGTACATGTCGAACAAGACTAAGAGACTACTGCAGTCATGCTAACAGCTCTGTGAGGCTGTACTCAAGCACAGCACAGCGCAGCTTTGAGCTAAAAACTAACATCAGCATGTTAATATGTTCACAGTGATGATGTCAGCATGTTGATGTTTAACTGCTCTAATTTTGACCATCTTAATTTAGAGTCTTAACACACTCTACAACGTCTGCTAGTTAGCACTGAACACACAAATAGAGCTGCAACGATTAATTGATAGATCAATTAGTCGATCAACAGAAAAGTCGTCCCCAACTTTGTCGATAATTGATATTGTTCATTGTTTTGAGAATCAAATGCTGTAATTCTCTTTTTCCAGCTTCTCAAATGTGAATATTTCCTGGTTTCTTAAGTCCTGAGTGTAAACAGGACCAAACAAGACTTTTTAGGTTGCATCTTGGGCTTTGGTAAACAGTGGTTGACATTTTCCACCACTTTTTGATATTTTTTAGAACAAACGACAAATTGATGAATCAATAAAACAAGTGACAGATGAATCGATAATGAAAACAAGGGTTAGTTGCAGCCCTAAACACAAAGAACAGCTGAGCCTGATGGGAGACCTGATGTTGGTGCTGTAATATGGAAGTTCAGGGGATCAAAATTTCTTGATCATCAAATTTCACAATAGTCCATCCCATAAATATTTCAATAAAAAAACAACCTGACCGACGGCACTGATTGTTGATGGTGAATTTTATATTATTATACTTTCATAACAAACATATTTTGTCGTTCCTGTCCTGGATCAGGTCCTCGCTCCCAAGCAGCTTGGAGATCAGACAGGTGGCCGATGGAGTGGAGGGGGTGTTTGTCCAGCGACGGCTGGTCAAGAGGACCCGGTTTGGGCCGTTTGAGGCTAAGCGGGTCTCCCAGCTGGAGACAGAAGGAGCGTTTCCTCTGAAGGTGCAGCCTGATGAATCCTGAGTTTACATGTACTGTACATTATTGTTTTATATGGGTGTATGTGATTGTTTCCTTTATTTTAACTCCCTTCCCTTTTCAATCCTTCATCCTCCCCAATGAGCAGATCTTCCAGAAGGATGGCGTGGTAGTGTGTTTTGACTCCAGCAGTGAAGAAGACTGCAACTGGATGATGCTGGTACGACCTGCCACCGACCACAAACACCAGAATCTGACGGCTTACCAACAGGACGACGAAGTGTTCTTCAACACCTCCCAGGTACGTGCACTCGTCCCTGAAGGGCTGCTGCTGTTTGTCCAAGATTTCGGGGATCCATTGAGTTTCCGGAGCTCATCCTCTTTGCCTGTGCTGTTTGTTTTCCAGGACGTGCTCCCAGGAACAGAGCTGAGGGTCTGGTATGGAGCTTTTTATGCCAGGAAGATGGAGAAGCCCGTGCTTAAGCCTCCAATTCAGCCACCACCACCTCCGCCAGGTAGATGACATTACAGCACCGTTGCTTTTGCAGGGTGCCATGGCAACAGCGTGAGCTCTTTATAGTTTTTCTTTCTTCTGCTCAGATCTGACGTCTTCATCTTCCAAAACAGAGACCTCAGAGAAAACGAGAGCCCTCCTGCCCCCGGCGGCTGAAGAAAACAATGCAGGTAAGCTCATTAAAAAAACATCCATCACCTCCAGTCTGTACATCTTACAAATGTCAACTCTTTTTTTATTTTTTATTTCACGTTTAAATGGCACTAGACTTTTTCAGCAGTTTTTCTCCACAGTGAGTCCAGCAGGAGTGGAAGCTCGACCCTTCACCCCTTCAAAACGCTCTCTGAACCGAGAAAATGCTGTGTCACTGACTGGAATCAAACTAGTGATTTCATGGTCGCACCTTCTGATTCATCCTACTTTCTTATGCCGATCACAGGCCATATGCTGAGTCATCTGGACGAGGTGAAGACCGTCACGGAGCTTCCGGTCGACTCGCTCCTGCCCCAGGAGGAGAGCCTGCTTGGGCCCGATGAGGAGGACGCCGCCCCTGCTGCTCAACCTGCTCCCAAGAGAGGACAGAGCCGGAGTAGGAGAGCCAAGGGACGTAGACCTGGAGCCACAGCTACCGCGGGCAAAAACAAAGGTAAGAAAAACCAGTCAGGCTTGAAGCAGAAAATAATCTAAAACACACAAGAGCTGTTCCCAGTGAAATACTTTGGACTCAATCTGTGGGAAGTTGCCACGCATAGACTACATGATATCATGCTGATATCATTTCGATGACTATATCAAAGAAGTTAGACAGTCAATGATCTCAAATATCAATTCAAATATCAAATATCACATTCACAAATTAATTACAGAAAAAGCAGTGATACTAGTTATTCTACTGTGTGTGGCTGCATATCATAATACAGTTCAGTCACACAGATACAGCTCCCACTCTTTTTTACTACACTGGGAAAATACTTTGCTTTTACTGCACTATCACCGTAATTCTCTCTTCTAGACTCTGAAGTGAGCAAGTCGCAACAGGTTCAAGCACATTATGGGAAAATTTTTGCAAATCACCAACATTGACTGTATATAAAGTTTGATACAATGACAGCTCCCCAGAAGAGAAGCCAAAACACCTGGTGACTGGCTGCAGCATAAGTCCCGCCCCTTCCATGTTAGCGGATAGGACATGAGCCAAACTAAAAAATGAAAGTACATGTCAAATTAAGTTTTCCCCAACGATGGTTTCTGTCATTTTAGGTAGTTATCACGTTGATGTTTGTTTCACTTTTGTTTAGCATGCAGATATTTCTTTCAAGTCACTGATCACAGACCTTAAACCCTCACTGAAGTGGTTAAAGATGGAGCAGGGTCATGAGAAGTGACACTTAAATAATACAGTTAGAAGTGTAAACTGTGCTCTGATTGTGATCTGTGTTCACAATCGGAGCACTGCTTCTCATTTTTAATTTTTGTTTTTTTTTAATTGTCTTAACTAAGCCATGCTAGCAGCGTGGCTAAATGCCTGGGGAAACTAATTACATAGCCATCACCCTCAGCTGTACTTTGTGTTACATACTAATTAGCAAATGTTAGTGCACTAATATGCTAAACTAAGATGGTGAACTTGTTACACTTCATACAATACCTGCTCAATTCCAGCATGTTAGCGTTACTGTGATGTTGACATGCTAAAGTTAGCATTTAGCTCACAACCACTGCTGTGCCCAAGTACAGCCTTACACAGAAGCTAGCATGGCTGTAGAGTCTTAGTCATGTGCTTTCATTTAATTTAGATACATTTATATTTGCTTTTGTTTTTAATTACGTTTAGTATTAGGTGTAGTGTCTTTATATATACTGTTACATTTTAAAGAATACAGTTCATTATTCAATGGTAAATTATGATTTCAGATTTTTATTATCCTCAAACATCAATATCAGTGTTGGGCTCAGAAATCTGGTATCAATTTACACCCTCATTACCACTCAATGCTTTATATACCATAGATATCTCTTTGACATTGGATTCCTGATGTGTGCAGATGTGAAGCCCCCAGTGGAGAGCTCGGAGCCGGTGGCTTCAGAGGTAGCGGCAGCAGCAGCAGCAGCAGCAGCAGCAGCAGAGAGCAGCAGCCTGCTGAGCACTTCAGACAGCAGCGGGGTTGCCCTGAAAAGACACAAGGCCAGAGAGCACAAGAGGGTGTACCGCTGCTCCCTCTGCAACAAGGTCTTCCAGAACAGCAGCAACCTCAACAGACACATCCGATCTCACGGTACGTAGAGATCAGTGAGTTGAAAAGCTCATCTCCTTCTGAGACGTCACACAATTCAAATAGAGGTCGACTAGGAATGAGTGGATGTATAGTGTTAAAGAATCCTTTATATCCTTCCAGGTGATAAGCTGTTCAAGTGTGACGAATGTGACAAGTTGTTCAGTCGCAAGGAGAGTCTTAAGCAGCACATCTCTTACAAACATAGCAAGAACATGGTGGGTAACACTCCAGACTCACTAGAGGGGTTTTAATTACTGTGCAGGTTAATGTGTTTATGAAATGTCTTCTTTTTATGTGCATATACCAGCCTGACCTGGAGTACAAATACAAATGCAACACATGTGAGAAATCATTTCGCCTGGAAAATGCCTTAAAGTTCCACAACTGTCGGACAGGTTGGAGACTTTTTTTTTTTTTTTTTTATGTTTAATATGATGTTATTTCCCTTTTTTTCCCTTTTTTCCCAAATGCTTCTGTTCACATTCCTGCCAAGTCTTGATCTTTTTTTTTTTTTTTTTCATTCCATCACCTTCTCTCTCCAGACGACAAGACGTTCCAGTGTGATATCTGCTCGCGGTTCTTTTCCACCAACAGCAACCTTTCCAAGCACAAGAAGAAGCACGGCGAGAAGCTCTACTCCTGTGAAATCTGTAACAAGATGTTCTACCGCAAAGACGTGATGCAGGAGCACCACAGGAGGCACGGAGTGGGTGAGTTTCATTGAGAATTTGTATTTAGTTTTCAGCCACAGCATTGTGTCCGTATATACAATTTAGGAAAAATGTCACTCAGTGTGAAATATTTATCAAGGGCTCTTTTTTTTTCTTTTTCATTTTCTTTTTAAATGTGCGATCATAACAACAAGTGCAAAGTGGTAGGTGTTGGACAGGCAGACTGTGTAGGCGTCTCCAAGCACACCTGCTTTCGGTTCAGGTTCGGTATGTGCAACAGTCCAAAGTGTAAAAGGGCTGTGTGAAGGTGAATATAGACGGGAGGGTGTGGGGATTAATAGATACACCCTCTCTCTTATAGCTCTGAAACAGCTGTGCTAATGACGGTGAAGCATGACGGCTTAAGAAATGATCTCTCCAAGAAAATCATATTTCTGTCTGGAGGTGCGGAGTGACATGATGTGAACACACGACTCTACAAATCTACAACCAGAAACAGATGATGTGGAGGTTTAACAGTTAATTATTATAGATTTATAATAGATTTTTAAAAAAAATGGTTTGGTCGAGCTGTTTACATGAACTGATTTGACAGTAATGTTCACACTGCATGAGACACAACAACAGATAACATTTCCCACTTTAACAAGCAGAATAGCAAGTTATACCCAACCAGGCAGGTGTGTGTGTGTGTGTGTGCGTGGTTATGTTGCAGCAGCCTGGTGTCATTTTCACAATATAAACAGCTGTGTGTAATGACACTGCTTTCTGCCACAGCACTTATCAGCACATTTATCAAACATATACAGTATCTGTTCTGCTGCCTTCAGGTGCTGCGGGAATTTAATGAACTGAAGCAGAATCTCTTCATACAGTACAAAGCAGCTGTGGACAACAAATACTGTCGGAATCCCAGATATATTCATTCATAGATCAAATCCAGACTGCTTTATAGATTTCCCTGCTTTATCTACAAAGTTGATGCCAATTTAAACACATCTATTGGTTGGAAGAGTAGTTTATTTATAGTTCAAGCATCATTCCTGCACATTTCCTGGAAGTATTTACTTTGCCAAATTACCTGTGAAGTGACAGATGAGGGTTTGAGACGTGTGTGAGTGTAAGACCCAGACAACTACTCGCTTTGTGCTGCCTTATCTGAATGAACCTCCCACCTGTTTGTTCCTCTCCTACTACCTGTACCATGCATGCTGCACTGAGCAGCACACAGTCAGGAAAGGTCAGATAGATGCCAAACTGTTGCATGACGTCACACCACATAAAGCCCTTAATGCGAATTCCTACAAGAAAACATGGAAACTTTTTTTTTTTTTTCCTCATTTATAATGTTAAGAGAGCTGCGACTTGCATTAAGCTACACCTTAAGTTGCATGTCAGCATATTTCTAAAATAATACATTCGGACAGGACCAAAGCACATGAAGAAAGAGGAGCTGGAGGCCAATGGAGAAGAAGGGACCAAGTACAGGAAGGAGCCGTCACCCTGTCCCATCTGTGGCAAGGTGAGCGCTTTGCACAGCAGCAGTAGAGATTAGATGGCACTTTTGGCAGCGAGTCAAACAACTGCAAATAAATCCAGAAAACACACAGCGGGTTCATCTGTGACGTGCGTCTGTCTGCGTGTGTGTGTGTGTTTGTGTGCACAGGTGTTCTCCTGCAGGAGTAACATGAACAAACATCTGTTGACTCACGGTGATAAGAAGTACACCTGTGAGATCTGCGGCCGCAAGTTCTTCCGAGTGGACGTCCTGCGAGATCACATTCACGTTCACTTCAAGGTGAGACGATGCAGAGAGAGAAGGCCGAACGAAAGCCACACACGACGGCGAAAACACAAGCTCACATTAAACGGCTTAGACATGCTCATCAAAATATTTGAAGTATATCAGTGCTACACAAAGGGGAGCACAAACTAATTCAGACGCAGTCAGTTCTGATGCGCTCGCTTTAAGTTATTGTCGATAAAACTGAAAGAATGGTAGATGAGAGCTGATACTGTTTGTCATCGTAGTTATAAATTTGCCCCTCGCACCATACATGTTATATTAAACTATCTTTTCACACCTCCTCTAGAGCTTAGATGTCAGTGTCTTTTTAATCGTTTCATTTCAAAGCGCTCCTTTTGTTCCAGGACATAGCCTTAATGAATGAGCAGGAGAGAGAGGACTTCATCAAGAAAATCGGCATCTCAGCAGGCGACAGCGACGACACGGACATGGATGATGAAGAAGAAGACAACCCCGAACACCACAAGTACAACTGCAAGAAATGTCAGGTAAGCTTTGTCGTGACAGGCCTGCAGACTTCAAAATGTTTTATATAAACTTACAATGTGTAACTCGGAGCTCTAGGAGCAGCACACACCTGAGCTTCCTGCCTCTGTGTCTCTAGCTGTCATTTGCGAAGGGAAGAGAGTACCTGAAGCACATCATGGAGCAGCACAAAGAGAGAGGCTACGGCTGCGGGATCTGTAACCGACGCTTCGCACTGAAGGCCACGTACAACGCTCACCTGGTCATCCACAGAGAGCAGCTGCCCGACCCTGCAGTGCAGAAGTAAGAAACAGGAAGCAGCAGGAAAACGTATAGCAGTTGTAAAATAGTTGGCGATTAATTCAGTAGTTGGAAACTAATCGATTAATCTACCAATCATTGCAGCTGTAACCTTCAACTTTCAATCTCTAATTATTGAGAAGGTTTGAGTCAGGAGTTCAAGCTACTGTGGTATTGTAGCTTAAACTAAATGGTTTCCTTTGCTACAGAAACTAACTTTTCAGTGAAACTGAAATATGGCATGATCAAACAGCAGCACGGATGAATCATAATCATTTGAAACTTGCTGGTCTGTTCTAAAGGTACATCCATCCATGTGAAATTTGTGGGCGAATCTTCAATAGTATCGGTAACCTGGAAAGGCACAAGATCATCCACACCGGTGAGCAGCGGTCTGAGATCAGTATCAAAGATGTGTCACTGTTCGTGTTATGTCTGTGGTCCTGAAGCATTTAGTTTCTTGAGATAGATATTTAGACAAGAACACATAAATCTATTTAATTGTTGAAAAAAAATATGCTAAATAACCTAAATACCAACCCTGATATGATCTGCTGTTCCTTTGACGGTTCAGAAAATGCCTTTTTAGATCATAATTTTCCCAGAGTGCCCTCCTGGCTGGCTGTGTGTGTGTGTGTGATTGTGAGTGTGTGTGTGAGAATCAAAATAAAAACATTTATCATGTTCAGGGGTCAAAACTGACTGATTAAGAATCTGGGAAGCTACATTCCGTTTCAGTCTGATTTTGAAATATTTTAAACACAGGAACACATCATTATGTGAAACAAGTCCTTCCATTACAGAAACCAATGTCCCCGTTTACATGATGTTTAAGAAATCCTCTTACATGCATGTAAATGTACTGAATGTTATGGGGGGACTTAACATACAAGGCAAAGTTGCTGGGTTCCCTCCAGAATATATGATTACATTGTGTTAGACAGAAATGTCATATGACTCAAGATTGTGTACACTTCACCTATGCATTGCAACATTTACATACAATATATTTGGAATACCAGTATGTAACAGAAAACTAAATAACATAGAGTCACATCTTAACGACAAGGAAAAGCAGCAGTCTATAATGTTAATGGAGTGTCTTCATGTGTGTTTTATGATCATCTAGGGGTGAAGAGCCACAGCTGTGATAAGTGCAGCAAATCATTCGCGAGGAAGGACATGCTTAAAGAGCACCTCAGGGTTCACGACGACATCCGAGACTTCCTATGTGCGGAGTGCGGGAAAGGTCAGGTCGTCACTGCTTCATCACACATATCGTTACTTGTTTGTCACTTGTGGAAACGCCCCGATGAACACACAGTATTTGGTGTTTGGATTGTCACCACATTGTGGAAATGTTTTCCCTGAGCAGGCATGAAGACCAAGCACGCTCTGAGGCACCACATGAAGCTTCACAAGGGTATCAAAGAGTACGAGTGCAAGGAGTGTAACCGCAAGTTTGCCCAGAAGGTCAACATGCTGAAGCATTACAAGAGACACACGGGTGAGTCAAAAATAGTGCGTTACAGATTCACGAAAGAATTAAAAAAAAAAAAAAAGAAAGGAAAAATAAAAACTAGTGTGTTCAATATAATTAGTCTAACTGACTTTGATAGTGCAAACTTTACAGAAATTGCATCATGTTAATGTTTGTCTTCACTGTATGTGTGTGTGTGTGTGTTCACGTGTCTTTTTGCCTGCAGGTATAAAGGACTTCATGTGTGAGCTGTGTGGAAAGACATTCAGTGAAAGGACGACCCTAGAGACACACAAGCTCATCCACACAGGCAAGTGTTTCATGTCACGCTACGAGAAGTGTACACCACTCTGGTTTTATCAGTCTGTTAAACTGACTATTACATGGCTGCTGAACGTGGGAGCCTGTAATTTGGCTTTTTGCCCCCGGTATGTTCAGAGCCAGAAAACTGAGTAGTTTATGGTCGGACAGCAAGTGATTGTGCAGTCTGATTTATGTAGCCGGCAGTACATAGAAAAACCAAACCACCACTTAAAAATTAAAGGACACTTTTTTTTCTGTGAAACTCTAAAAGTTGAATGATGGAAGTCAAAAAAGTAAGTAAATTGATTTCATAATTTTGCCCCAAACAACTGCATTCAGTTAGAGACCCAAAACTGACAAAAAAATAGTGAAAGGTTATCACACGAGTCAAAAATATGACTAAAAACATGAATAAATAACACTGTTAGTTAAATAATTGAAATGAGTGCAACGGATATCACAGCATTTTAGCAGGAAGCTAAAAAAGTTAGCTAGCTAACACTAATGCATTCAAAAAGACACCATACTTCATTATCTTCCATAACCTGTAGCATGAATTGAATTAGTTCATAGAAACTTCTAATGAGTGTTAGCGAGCCATAAATATCAGCACTAGCTGTTGTAGTTTTAAGATGAATGTTAGCTGCAGCTAGGTAGCTAGCTGAAAAGGCTGGTGCTCATTGTGTTTAGCTTCTAGTGTTTTCAGACGTTTCCTTGACATGCGTACATGGACAAAACTATATCATTATCATATATGCATATATGTAAAAAAAAAAGAAAAAAAAAGTGAACTGTTGCTTGGGGATAATACAAAATAGGTAAATAATTAAATGTATGTGCTAAGACCAGAAACATAGCACCTGGTAAACATATCAACTGGTAAAACTGGTTTATCATGCTGGTGTATCGCTGTCTCTCACTGCAGTGGGTAAGACATGGACATGTACTACGTGTGATAAGAAGTACCTGACAGAGTACATGCTGCAGAAGCACGTCCACCTGACCCACGAGAAGGTGGAGGCCCAGTCATGTCACCTCTGCGGGACCAAGGTGTCCACCCGTGCATCCATGAACCGACACCTCCGACGCAAACACCCTGAGGTGAGTTAAAGAGGGTGCTGTTTGGACAGTGTAAACCCGGCTCAAATAGTGTTGTTGAACTCTAAAAACATATCTTGTTGAACTATTGTTGTTGTCCTTTATGCCTCCAGGTGGTGTCTGCCAGAATCGATGAGTTTGATGATCTTCAGGAAACTTCGACAATCAATGATTCATCTATCAGCATCGTGCAGGTTAGATTAAAGTTGTGGCTTACTTTAACAGTGCAGTGTACACACACACACATGCACTTAATGATGAAACACATTGGCTGGAGTAGCTCTGACCAGGAACATCTAGCTGTATGAAAACAGTAGCCGATCATCGTTACGATCATGAAGCCAGTTTGTGTTTGACATACCAAATATCTATTAAACTTAATTTACATCCTAATCCAAGAATCAGATGCTAAAATGATGTTGATGCCTGATGATTCATGTTCCTCATACTATAGTGTGTTTGATTGCACACTAAATATAGAGCTGTTAGAGCACAAATATACACTTAGTTCCTGTTTTTTCACTGTCTGAGCTGAATCAGACATGCATGCACTGCAGTGTTTGTTCCTCAACTATCTATCATGGCATTACTAGGACTCTCTTTTCTCCTGGTAAGACATTAATCCTGTGTGACATGTTTGTCTTGGGGAAAATACAAAATGAACAAAACTCAGTCTAGACTATACCCCAGATGAGTTGGAACCAGATCACCCAGGCGGGGAGAGGGTAATCCAACCATGACTGTCACTTTTAAAGGATGTTAACGTTGCATGTCAAAGTTAGCTTCACAGAGAAAGGAAACAGATTTCAGTTCATTAGATGGGCCGATTCTATCATGAAATGTTTTCATCTCCTTCCTCAGCCCACCCTGACCCTGGAAAAGGATGGCATGTCTCAGGAGAGGCCCAGTCGACCGTCCCGCCACCCCAAGAAGAAGCAGAGAGTTCCAGCTGAGCCGGAGCTCTCTGAATCAGATGAATACGTTGACTTTGCAGAGCCCAGGCACGAATCCATGACAGAATTTAATGCCGTCATTGTTGGAGAGGAGACTGAGACGAGCTCTGCTGTGCAGAGTATCCAGCAGGTACATCTGAAGATTGAAGTTTTATTGTCAAAATAACGCACAATCTCTTTTCTTTTTTTTTTTTGTTTTCTTTTTTTTTGTTTTTGTTCCAAAACCGCACAAAATTGAGGCTTGATACAAAGCAGGTGTCCTGATTTTTTTTTTTTTAAGAAATATGGATGACGTTTTGCTTGCTGAAGAAACCAATGCCCAGAGAACGAAGCTGACTGTACATTGCTATTCTGGAAATCAGAATAAATAAAAACACATAAGATCAATGATGATCACCACTCTGGCTCTGTGTTACTAGGAGCTCAAGATTTTCTTTTTGTTGTGGTAAAGGGTGATAAGAACAGATCATGTGGTAACTTATAGACTGAGCCAGTCAGTAGATGAGTTGCTTCTCACGCTGTGTTGCTGCAGTGCTCTAATTTATCTGATGTTGTTTCAGGTGGTGGTCCTCGCTGACCCCAGCGCCCCATCAGCCTCCTCCCCCAACAGCTCAGTGGGGCTGACCAACATCACCGTCACACCCATCACCAGCCACGCTCCCACTCAGTTCACCAGCCTGCAGCCTGTAGCCGTGGGCCACCTGACAGCCAGCGACCGGCCCCTCACGCTGGACAACTCCATCCTCACCGTCACCTTCGACACCGTCAGCGGCTCCGCCATGCTCCACAACCGGCCCGCTGAACTCGTCCCTGAGACGGTGGGTCCCGGCGGAGGCGCAGCGCCTCAGTCAGTCGCCCATTTCATCAACCTCACCACTCTCGTCAATCCAATGGGCCACCAGCTGGAGGCTCCTACTCTGGCCTGGAGACCTGTACCCGCAGCTGAGGGCAGCCAGGTCACCCCCGTAGTGGAGGGTGCTCAAGGGGACAATCAGGAGGCCCAGAATCAGGGCCCGGAGCCAGGCCGGCCCAGTCAGAGCCAGCCACCCACCCCCCAGCAGCAGAGCGGCTCTGCACAGCAGATGTTCAGCTACTAGAGCAGAGACTGGAGGTGCTGGTCACCTCACACTCACAGACATTGTCACATAGTAGAGTAGATTTTATGAAACTGTACAAAGCTTTGATCACTGTCACCCAGATGCCTCTCCAGTCCCTTAGAAGTGAATGAAAGTGTAACGATTTTTTTTATACTGACAAAACAAAGAGGCTGTTTATAATTAACATACTATTTAAAAACAAAAAAAAAAAAAAAAAAAAAAAAGAGGAAAATGGTACATTTATCCACACTCACTGACACTCCTCTGGAAGATTTACATTTGAAACCAAAGCGACATGTTGAATATTCAAATGCCTTACCAGCCTTCTAAAAACATGCATGTTTTCAAGATAAATCTGCTGCTTGGGGGAAAAAAAATGAAATATGAAAACATACCAACCTGAAAAAAAAGACACATTTGGTGCAGTCGACAAGGAAAGTCATGTGATAAGTGATGGTTGGCATATTCCTAAAAGTGGCTCACTCATGAAATGTTATTTTTGAATGCTGTAAACTGTAATTATTGTTGAACTGTCTGGAAAAAATACTGGAAGCCTTTTTGTACTGTTATTTTTAAAGAAAATACCTCCTTAAATGGGTGTTCTTTTATTTGTCTTCATGTAAAGTCAGTTAGTGTGGTGTACAGTGATAACTGCCTACAAGAGGGTTCATTTGTGCAGGAAGGTTTTTCTATATCACAGCACAGATGCCATCTGAATCATCAGTAAACCTACTTCTGTTTGTTTCAGTCTGTTTATAGCAATATGACCATCTGCTGTGGATATCCTCACATCTCAAGCCAGAGAGTCTGTTTGTCTTCCAGTCAATCACAAGCTGATGGCTTTTCTGCAAACAGCACGTGAGTAGTACACAAATGATCAGTCTAAGGGCAGACACGTGTGTGTGTGTGTGTGTGTGTGTTGCTGATGCTGCCAGTGCTCATGTATCACATACACTCAGATTCTGCAGAGTGACCTTTTTAAAAGGTTTTCATTCAAAAATCTAAAGTAAACATGAATGAATTGATGATGGGGAATTAAAATAAACAGCTGAATTTCCAGAAAAGGTCCTGGGCTTGTCCTCTAAAGACACTAAATCAAAATTATAGCATACAAACATAACAAACATTTCAACATCGTCTCCATATTTAGAAATGTATTTTCTAAATATGACAGAAAAGGGGCCAAAACAACTAAATATTATTTGCTTGTTCCCCAAATTCAAACAAACCAGTACAACATTTAGACATAAACCCATAAAGCTGTTACATGAAAACATTCAAGTGATGGTGACGAGGTAAGAAAAATGGAGATATAAACTATGATATTGTAGAGTGGCAATATTTGACATAAATGCCAAGTTGTTAGAACATTTTGGTATTTTTACTCCAAAAATGGTCACAAAGCATCAGGAGCAAGATGATGGATAATCTGGAACAGAATTTCAGCACACCACAGTTCAGTCATGACCTTCATCTCTGCATATGTAAGGCTATTGTGTAATGTTTGGTATGTTCAAATACAGCTGTTAGTGTTCAGTAACAGAGAGATATGTTGTAACCCAGCGCTGACCTCAGAGTATTTAGAAGAGAGTAAATAAATGAGAAAGAACTTTTGAGAATCAAGTGCATTTTCCATTCTTCAATATTTATTTGATTTCAAACGCACTCACTGAACTTCCAATGATTTCTGGTTCCCACACAGCTCTTCTCTTTTCACACAACCTTCACATTGAAAACGTGGTTTGCAAAACATTTGACACAAGTACAGAGTGCAGAGTCTTCTGCTCACAATATTCTCAGGCCTTGTTGAGAAATCTGATTTCTGCTCTTCTTGGGTCATTCACTGTATGAGAAAATGCAGAGGTACAAAACTTTGACTCTCATATGTATGAAGTTACATGTGAAGGGACACAGCAGACGTATTTGGTTTTAACTAAAAAAAGATTGATGCACTGTTTTGGTTTCTTTTTGGCTGCAGTTGCAGTATTATATTTATTTTTAGAAACCAGTATGTGATTGGATTATATGAGGAGTTGTGAGAATACCACACACCTTTTGAAGCTTGTTTTGGTGTTTGTGTCACCTGTTCTTAAAGCTCAACTTTTCTATCTAACAATGCATCAAAACAATAGAGAAACACTGATATGAAGAGACCGTTTTACAGCTCAGATGCTCTTCAGATTCTATTTTTAGGGCTTTGAGAAACATATAAATATGTATTATTATATAGATTTTCTTTTTTCATAAATATATGGCTTTGACACCGTTTGGGCACTCAAGTCTCATCACAGAGCTAAATGCTTTAATATGAAAAGTCCAGTAGGTGGCGACAAAGTCTGTCACACACTGGGTAAAATGTAAATAGTATTCATAATTTATAAACAATATTAATTAAGAATTTATTAATATGTGTTTCCCTGAAAAAACAGAGAACTCTAATGGTGAAGAATAAAACTTCAGCTGAGGTCCTTCATGCAGAATTCTTCATGCCCACTTTGGAGTATGGTATCAGTAGTGCTGTACATGAAGTCAGTCTATAGTGAAGTACTATATTCATACACAAACCATCATATTCTACATTTACTGATCATCAGTAGCATAAATATGCCAGTGCACATACATGAGCCGCCATCAGCAAACATGTTGTCACAAGCTGAGACTTACTGTATGACTGTGGTTGTTTTTTTACTTCTCATGATTGATGTTAGTTAGTTCATGCAGTGATTTATTATTTATTTATTTAGTGCTTCATACAAACTCTAAAATGGATTTAGCCACTAATCTTTATTGTAGAGGTGGTTTGACACGTTATGCTCAGTCATGTTCTCAGACCACTAAAGCTCATTTAAATTTAAAACAAAAGAAGCTGGGAGGTTTTTCTGACAGTGGGGGGGAAAGTGGACGGTCCTGATCTATTTTCTTGTTTTTAATCAGACCTGTAAGACAGATGAAAGGAGCTGATTCAATTATCACACCAATAAAAGCTCCTCTTTCATTCTAATGATCAAGATCAAGGTGTGATGCCGCCCCAGAGGAAGGGTTTAGACTCATGTTAATCTGTGAACACATTTACACTTTACACGACGGGTGGACCCTTATCTCAAAAGGGCTCGTGTTCACACCGCCTACCAACTTTCACCCTTTAACTGCTGTTTGTGTTAATGCCTCCATGTGTCTGCAGAGCAGCAGCCTCGGAGGACAAACACTGATCTTAGCCGCGGTGACAAGAGTCAGCAGCATGAAATGAAGCCTGGCTACTCCTGGATCAATAAGATCTGCTTATTGTATCAACAGCCTCCCCAATGACATATTTATACTTGGTCTTTATACCTCATCTTTCCAGTTTCCCACTCCCAGGGTGGAGTAAGTAAGTGAAGTGAAATTATGAAATCATTTATTATACTAGTGAAGCAGAGTCAAATAGAGAGGTATGATTTTAAGTTTTTGATTACCCTTAAGCGAACAACAATATAGCACAAATAATTATGTTTGTAGAGACATGTTAATTTGCATTTTATCCTCTCTAGTGTGTGGATTGTACTCAGGGTAAGCAAAGCTCATGCACCAGAGCATCAGGTTCCCCAAAAGACACAATTTGCATATAGATAAATTTAACACATATAGAGTATATCCAATAAAGGTTTTCTTATTCCAGTCAGAACATGCTGAGGTGGAGGTAAAATCTAGAATAAAATAGGAATCCAGGTCCAGAAGCAAAGTGTGGGAAAAATATAAAAGAGCTGTCACATAACCCAGTAATAAAAAAGGGATCCCTAAGGGACTGTACAAAAATTAAGGGAGGAAAAATGGGGGTCAGAGAAGTGAGAGGGTTATGTATTTTTACTTATTGCTAAAGGTAGGTAGGGATCACAGATCATTTTTAGGAGTTGAAGGTAGGGTCTTTTAACTTCTTCTCTTCCTACACTCATTCTTTCCTTATTTCAAAAATGTTTTTTTTTTAAAAGATCAAGTAGTTACATCATTAGCATAGCTTTCCTCTTGATAATTAATGCTGCACTCTTTGGAAATTACTTGGAAGAAACATAACCAACATTCCCAGCCATGTGACTCAGCAATGATGGAACTTTGATTGGAGGGCTGAACATGGATTTGAGGGCGAGTCAGACCCCTTCACTTTTAATCACATTTTGTCATGTCTCAGCCTTATGCTAAAATTGTTGAAATTATTTTTTCCTCCTCATCAATCTACACTCAACACCCCATAATGACAAAAACAGGATTTTAGAATTTTTTTAAATGTTTTTAAAAAAGGAAAAACTGAAATATCACGTTGTCATAAGTATTCAGACCCTTTGCTATGACACTTGAAATTTAGGTCAGGTGCCTATTCAGACCCTGCACTCAGTACTTAGTTAAAGCACCATTGGCAGCAATTATAGCCTCAAGTTGTCTTGGGTATGATGCAACAAAGTTTGCACACCTGGATTTGGGGATTTTCTGCCATTCTTCTCTGTAGATCCTCTGAAGCTCTGTTATGTTGTCAGGTTGGTGGACAGCCATTTTCAGGTCTTTCCAGAGATGTTCGACTGGGTTCAGGTCAGGGCTTTGGCTTTCAGCTTATCCCCCAATCCTGACCAGTCCACCAGTCCCTGCCGCTGAAACTCCCCCACCCCTACAGCATGATGCTACCACTACCATGCTTGGCCATTGGGAGGGTATTGGGCAGGTGATGAACAGTGCCTCGTTTCCTCCAGACATGAACATGAGACATTAAAACTGAGACTGTCATCAGAACAGAGAATCTTGTTTCTCACAGTCTGGGAGTCCTTTAGGTGCTGTTTTGCAAACTCCAAGCAGGCTTTCCTGTGTCTTTCACCGAGGAGAGGCTTCTCGTCTGGCCACTCTGCTATAAAACCCAAATTGGTGGAGTGTTGAAGTGATGGTTGTTCTTCTGGAGGTTTCTCCCATCTCTACACAGGATCTCTAGAGCTCCTAGATCCTAGAGATTCAAAGTTAGAGATCTGTAGCCAGCTCTAAGAATAATGCGGGTTGTTCCAAACTGCTTCCATTTAAGAATTATGGAGGCCACTGTGCTCTTGGGAACCTTTAATGCAGCAGAAATTATTTGTAGCCTTCCACAGATCTGTGCCTCAACACAATGCTGTCTCTGCAGGCAGTTCCTTTGACCTCATGACTTGGTTTTTGCTCTAATACACATTGTGAGCTGTGAGATCTTATATAGACAAGTGTATTCCTTTCCTAATCATGTCCAATCAATTGAATTTAACACCAGTGGACTCAATCAAGGTGTAGAAACATCTCAAAGATGATCAAGAGAAATGGAGGACACCTGAGCTAAATTTCGAGTGTCATGACAAAGGGTCTGAATACTTATGTCAATGTGATATTTCAGTTTTTCCTTTTTTATTATTTCCTTTATTAGTCATTAAGGGGTATTGAGTGTAGATTGATGAGGGGGGAAATTAAATTTAAACAATTGTAGCATAAGGCTGCAACATAACAAAATATGAAAAAAGTGAAAGTGTCTGAATACTTTCTGAATGCACTCTATATAAGCCTCCATCTAATTCATGTGTGGCAGGGTCCAAAGAAAATATTAATAACAAAACAACCCCCCTTCCCACCCCTATCATTTTCCTACTGTGCCTAAGGCTACCAAGGTTTCTGGTCTAGCAGCATGACATTTCCATCTGATGTCTGACATTTAGGGGCTCATAGCAGATTTTTCCCAGCGCATTAATGTAACCATCCTTCCATATAATTGACATCAGTTTGAGGTTCGGTATTCTATGGATTTTGAGTATCATGTGTTTTTTATGTTTTCATTGCATTTATATCAGCCTATAAAACCTGAGAGTAACCTGAGATAAGGCTGTTTTAATCTCCATTTTATTCTTCTCTTGTGATAAAATTTAGGACTTTTTGTCAGTAAGATGTGTCCTTGAGCAAAACATTAATCTATAGCAGTTCTGGGGCTGCTTTTCCATATCTGACTCTGGACTGTATAAAACCTAGGCCAGGTGTAGGACTGGTGCATAAGAGGATGAAAGCACATAAAAGATGGTGAATTCCCACAAACTGTCAGTACAAAAGTTGTTAAAGAAGCAATGCTTGCTGTCATGAATATTCATCAGGAATGAAGACTCCAAAATCAAACTGAATTTGTGTCTTTTACTTTATTTTATTAATAGGATGCTATTCATTTTATTTTTATTAATAGGATTTATTCGAGCTTTTTAAAATAATAATAATAATAACAATGATTACATGATAAAATTAGATTTGCATAATGCCACAGTCAATTTGGTTCAAAAGGAATGATTGAAATCAATAAAAAAAGTTGCCATATGTATTTTGTAATGTGTATCCCATTAAACTAAAAAAAAATTAACTCAAACTGAGTTAAATAGAGCTTCAACTTTGAGACATCACACCCAGTTCTGTCTCTGGGAAACTTCAGGTAATATCTAACTATAAAAGAACTTGATGTTCCCGTCTGCTGTGCTGTGAAGATGAATCCACACATTCCGCAAACCTTCTGGCTGATATCACATAACCTATCTATTGTTAAGTCATGTTACCTCTTCTTACCTTAAGGGACTTCAGTTGGATAATGGCTTTCAGTGGAACAATGGTATGTTTATGAAATGACACATTCCTGGGTTCATGGACTCAGGATCATTACAGAGTATCTCCTTTTCTTGGCAGAAATAAAGCTCTTGACTTTAGGGCCTCTGGTAAACAAGACATGAAGTGGCAACACATTGCCTTGTGGCCCGTCATGTTTCCTCAGAGAATTATTCCATCTCTTCCCTGTTTCAGAACCCAGGAAGTGATGTCACAGCAGTAGGCCCACCCCCTCTTTTCACCTGAAGAGGGGGGAGGAGCCCTGCTGAGCTACACCAGGGGAAAAACAAGGAAGAGCTCACAATCGGCCAGGTTGGTGTGTGTGCTCACTTCCCCAGATTGTGCCTTGGAGACAAATAAAAGAGGAGTTTACACGGCTGGTCTTGACACGGATATGGATGTCCCGGATTCTCCACATGGGAATATGGGGCTGTTAAGGACCTTTGATGCCTCTGAGTTTGGTAGCTGGGAGAAGATAGGCTCAGGTGGATTTGGACAAGTATACAAAGTCCGGCACGTACAGTGGAAAACATGGCTGGCTATCAAGTGCCCTCCCTGCCTTCATGTGGATGATAAGTAAGTTACAGCTGTTGATCTGCAGCTCAGACACGGATTATCTTTGTACTGATGTATATGTAAAATGACGTAAAACAGTGAACAAGAATCTAATCTTACAGTCTCCTGTAGAAGCTCTGGCATAGATATTTCTTTATCTCTGTTTGGTCTTTTTACGCACCATATGTTGAAATCTGTCTCTTGCCTCCCATTTTTATCACCTGATGACCAGTTTATGGCCGAATAGTAGACAGGTTTAGGCTTAGATTAGATCTGTGCTGACAAGAGTTCATTCAGCGCTTCGCAGTCCTTGAAAAGATGAATACCAGGGAATGTGTGACTCACTTGCCCGTCTAGGCACACAGTGCAGCTGTAAAGGTGCCTCAGCAGCAAACAAGAGGCCACGTTTAGACATTCAGACACAGTTCGGATGTGTTGCAGGGAGCACTGACATGCTAATTCAACCTCAGGGCAGATGATAGTGCACATTTCTCAGGGCTGTAGCTGTTTACTTATTCTAGCCAGAACCAAACACGAAAGGTTCAACGCTGATTTCCCCAATCATCAATGACGTTATCATCCAGTGGCCTCAGGGAGGGGTTGATTTTAAATGAGTAAACATTTTGATAAGGATAGCAAGGTGGTCTTCTCCTCCAGGCACTGCTAGAGATTATACAACCCTAATGAATTCTGCAACATTTTGCATAACTTTGAATCGTATTGTAGCTCCACATGGATTTCACAAAATAAAGGGAAATGCATATTTTGGGAACATTTTGGCTCTCTCTCTGTGTGTGTGTGTGTGTGTGTGTGTGTGTGTGTGTGTGTGTGTGTGTGTGTGTGTGTGTGTGTGTGTGTGTGTGTGTGTGTGTGTGTGTGTGTGTGTGTCTTGTGTCCTGTTGTGTAGGTGATGAGTGTTAAGTTCTACTGTATGTAAGCCAACATTGAAGGTCGACCCCTTCAGTGGCACAGCAACCCGCCTGTCAGTGGAAGTTTCCATTCTCCTCGGCCGTGTATAATACACACACTGAGTTCATCAGTGGGTTCCAAGAAGCTCTGACAAATTATGAATCTTAACTCACACGCTCCTCTCATTTTTTTTAATGGTAGACAAATAAGACCTTGTTCATTATCTGAGAGGATTTAGATGTAATTCAACATTGGCATTAAGTAATTGCAGAGTTACACTTGTCGTTTCTAAATAATACACTAATAAAACTGATCACCCGACCAACTTCTTTTACTGAGGGAGATTTTGATCTGTCATTCAGTCAGAGTCACCAAAGCATTTCAAACAGGTAACTAACAAACAGGAAGTTGAGATTTCAGCATTTCCAAAAAAAGAGGAATGACATCTGCCCCCCTAACCTGTGGTGCAACTAAAGGCATCCTCTGAACCTGAACCAAAGATGCTATCATTTCCAAACATCTGCAAAGTACATAAACAGTCATTTGACTGAAGCCTTCTTTGACCCACACATAACACCCTGTGCAGGGACTCAAAGCCACCTTTGTCTGCCAGGGTTGCAGGCTGCTGTGTAGCACTGACAATAAAAGAAGCTGTAAAACCGGTCTTACCAGGCCTTTCTCTTAAAGCAGGGACATTGTTTTTGTTCTGGAGCTGCTAAGAAGCACTTTGAATTAGATAAAGGATTCAGCAAACAAGTGCTTGCCCACTCTCCCATATCATGTTTGATTATTCCTGCTTGTAAGATTTCATGGCTTGTGCCTCATTTGCTTGTACTGACTATAAAGGACAATAATAGCCGGGCTCCCTCCTATAGAACACTGCTCACTTAGTAACCTGATACACCCTGCACAAAATAGACTCTAAGGAGTCGTAGGAGTCTCCATCTCGTTTCATTTTATTGATGGTAGAAAAACAAAATTCCCTGTGCGGCTCACCTAATTCTGCCTTTGAAGCACATTCTTATGAATGCAAGCGTTAGATTGATGTTACTCTCATCTGTCCTCATTAAGAGGTTGGATTTTTAAAGCAACCTTTGCTTGAGATATGCGCTGAGGTCATGAATGACCTGCACAGTTGTGTTTGAGGTATGTCAGCAGGGCCAGCATACTGATAAAGAGAGCCGTGCAAAGGTTGAGCAACAGAGAACAAGAGCTCTGTTTAAGCCTTCTGCACTCTCCTGATGCATTCCAGGCTGGGCTGGAATGTCCTCAAGGCCTTAAGAGAGCCACCAGACAGTTCAGAGCACAATCCACATACTTGGATGAACATTGGTAAATGAATTGTAGATGTCTACAGAGGTCACACTTTTACAGCCTCTAAGGTTAATGCTGCACACACATTTTGCATATCTGGGAGATCAGTAAAGATGATGTGTATTGTGCTGGAATTTGGGTTTGGACAGAAGTTATGTCAAATATTACAGCTCAATGAGCAAAGCATGTCCTCAGAGTCATTAGGTTAATCATTTATGAGAAAGTAGACTTGGTAATTATCTGTGAGCCGAGAGACGTAGAAGGATTGATTAAGAACATGATGACCTTGAAAACAAGCTTTCATCTAATTTCAGCTGAAGTTTGTTTGCACTTCTCAAAATTGCTTCATCACTCCAAAAGAAGAGTCTGACTCACCAGAGTCAATGAAATGTGACGTCAATGCAATGTAACATAAATGTAATGTAATCACGTTTTTTTTTTTTTTTAATCACAGGGAGCGTTCAGAGCTGCTGGAGGAGGCTAAGAAGATGGAGGCGGCCAAGTTCCGATACATCCTGCCTGTTTATGGGATCTGTGAGGATCCTCAGGGCCTGGTCATGGAGTACATGGAGACCGGCTCCCTGGAGACCCTGCTGGCCACCGAGCCGTTGCCCTGGGAGCTGCGCTTCCGCATCATCCATGAGACCGCAGTGGGCATGAACTTCTTGCACTGCATGAACCCACCCCTGCTCCACCTTGACCTGAAGCCAGCCAACATCCTGCTGGATGCTCACTATCATGTCAAGGTAGATAGTTTATTACAAAGATGCATTCTTAATACTCTTCTGTTGCAATTTTTTCTAGCCTGCATTGAGTGAAAATATTAAAATTAGTGATAAACAAAAGGTGATGATCATATTCAGACCATTGAATGTGCTTATTTTGTTGTGGTTGAATGTGAAAAGGCTAAGAAACAACTTTGATTGTTTTAAAAAAAAATCCTTAAAATGTATTGATTGTGAAAAATAAGAACAGCAGGAAACTGTGGTTTTTCTATGGCAGCAATGATATGTAAAATAATGAATGAATGGGGCAACTCATCATTAATCATCACAATGGAATTATATATTAATAGAACTCAAATTAAGTGTAATTATTCAATGTTTTTGTTCCTGGAAGGCAGATTTGAGCTGAAGTCAAATCACAGCCCTCTTTGCCTCAAAGCTTATTAAAAGTCACAGTTTTAGGTTTTTAAAAGGAATTTCAGCCGTGAGCTGGTTTGCTATCCCAGCTCATCTTAAAATGACAGCCTTGCACACGCTCTGGGCAGACAGGTGTCTCTCAGCCTCCGTCCAACCTCTCAACAGCTCAACTGTAATGAGAGCACTGGGTGGGAACCGTCATCTCTCAACTCTAATACCTGGATGTAAACACCTCACCTGGGCCTGTCCTGACAAGATTAATTCAGCTCCTATTAAATTTCCCTCTGTGTGTGTGTGTGTGTGTGTGAGTGTGTGTGGGTGTGCGCTCTTCAACACAAACGTGAAGGGCCTCTCCTCTGCTACAGGCTGGGACATGGCCGCGTTGCCCTCATCATACCACTGAGTGCACATAATAAGAGCTTAGCTGCCTGTCACAGTCAGCGGGCAAAGTTAGTCATCAATGTCATGCTTCTTCTGAGAAAGGCAGCAGTGTTTCTCTGTTTGAGGGTCTTATCTGATCTCTCCCTGTCTCAGATATCAGATTTTGGTCTGGCCCGGTGGAACGGCCTGTCACGGGCTGACGACATCAGTAGGGACGGTTTCTGCGGCACCATCGCTTACCTGCCGCCTGAGAGCATCATCGAGAAGGACAGAGTGTCAGACACCAAGCACGATGTATACAGGTTGGTTTTTTTTTAGCACCTTTTTATGTGAATGTTGGTTTTTGTTTCGGTATTTGCTCTCTGGCTTTCCCCTACTTTTGTATGTTCACTTAAGGTCATATGAGTCACTGTAATTCATAAAAATGTAAGATGGATTTGGTATGACATATAGTGCATTGGAAACAAGAAGCAAATAAGTTATTCCATGTTTAACCTTAAAAACACTGAAAAAGATTGATTTCATTTTTAAAACAGAGCCAATGTAAAGTGCCAGTTAAAAGCACTGGTTTATACTGTGAAGAAGTTCAAGCTTGAAATTGATGCAGGGTTCTAGACAGAAATTTTGTGTTCAATATTTTCCTTGAATTGAAACCTTTCAATTTTTTTTGCCTCTATTCCAGTTTCTCCATCGTCATCTGGGGCATTCTCACGCAGAAGAAACCCTACCAAGGTGAGACTTCTAAATAATAGATTCAAAAATTATCTTTGAGGCTTCTTTTCTTTTAATCAAAGCTCATTCACATCAATTTTTTTTTTTAATGAGAAGTGACAAAATAAAAGGTACAAGCCAATGTCAAAATTATGATAATTTAATACCATCTATTAACTCTCAGCATTTTGTTGATATGATCATGACATTGTTCCACAAAATCCACTTTAACAAAAGAATGATTTCAAGCAACACATTTGTTTGTTGTTGTTTTTTTTACAGAAAACTGAAAAATATCCTCATTCTCACAATGTTGTGAAATTCATTTCATCCATACCTCCCAGCCCTAAAAATGTGACTTTCTGACTCATAATGATGAGATAGCATCTACTATTTTTCAACTTAGTAAGATGCATGTTCGACTCAGCATCTCATGATTTCAATTTAGATTCTCATAATTCTGATTTAGCATGAGTATTTTTTTATTTTTTATCCCTCTAAACAGTTCTATTTTTAAGATTCTCCTGGAAGGGATAGGTTTTAATTATTTCCAGTACAGACATAACCTCAGGTGAACACTTAAGGTAACACCTTTCAAGGTGTGTGTGTGTGTACAGCTGCTGTACTTTATGTGTTTACTCTGTGAATTCCAGAGCAGGCGGGTGGACAGGGCCAGACTGGTAAATAGAGTGTATTTTTCCCAGGCATATCAGGTAGCAGTACACTTCAAGTAATTTAGCTCCTTATTGAGCACCAGTGTCTAAATGAGGCTTTCCACATTGGCACTGGCACTGCCCTGTTGATCCAGACATAATTAATAAGTGAGAAATGGTCTTGTTACCATCCCCTCCCATCTTCCTCCTCCACCTGCGGAGGGTATTATGGCTACAATAGGAGGTGAAGTACCTGTGATTAAAGTCTCTACATGTTTGCTCTGAATCATTAACTCGCCTGATCCCACAGTCAGATAGAAAAAGGGCCAGATCGTGAACTCTGAGAGCTTTTCTCTTTTTGCTCCCATGGGAAACAACAGCACACATTCCTTATCTGAGCACACCGGAAGATGGTGATAAAACCATGCATGCATGCACGCAACTATCTATGATTGCACTGCTGCCTCCATCCTTAGTTTATGTTGTAATGTATATTGCAGCATTACATCATTACATTATGATTAAAACTGGTGTGAAACTAAGGGATATGATTGTTTTTTTCCACAGGAGAGAATAATATCCTGCAGATCATGGTGAAGGTGGTGAAAGGCGTGCGTCCAGACCTGGGGGCAGTGCCACGCTGTCGCCCATCAGCCTGTACAGGATTCCTGAGCCTCATGCAGCGCTGCTGGGCCACGAACCCTGCTGCCAGACCCACCTTCCAGGGTAAGTTGTGCCTCTCTACTCAGTAAAAAACAAATGTCAACACCTTTTCTATCATGAAAACATCAAGTAAATCCTATTTTAACTAGATGCACACACTTTAAGTGCAGCAGTCTATTAAATTGATGTCTTTGTCTCCCGCTTATAGTGTTGATTTTCCTCCCTTTTGTATTCACTAATCCCATCCCTACTATTACTGAAACCTGACCCAGAGCTGTTGTCCTTACAGAAATCACATCTGAAGCTGAGGAGCTGTGCTCCAAACCTCAAGAGGAGTCCAAGACTCCAAGCTCATCTACATCAGAGCCGGAGCCCTCGCCCTGTGACGCACTCGCTGCTGACCAGGTATGACATTGTATCTTGGAAACCAAGAGGAGAGCTCAGATTCTTTTTTACTAGGTAGCTGTGTATCTGTATAAACATATGGGTATTGAAAGTCTTTAAAATTCTTCTTTTAGCTATGACAAGATTTTCAAGAAAGGTTTTTGATTTTTGACTATTATGGATCATGTGAGCTCATATTTCTTTGCTTTGATTCTCATCTCTTCCTTATAGCTTGTAAACCGACTGTGGGCTTTTTCCATTAATGTATAACTATGCACCCAGACAAGGAAAGGTTTATCTCTAAGGTGCTCTAGACATGATTATGAACTTATAAGTCATATGTTGAGTAAATCTTTGATCCTGAACAACAATTACATCACAAAAGAGGAATGTGGACTGATGGCATTGTTTAACCTGTGTGCTGTGTGTTGCATTTCTATGGTGTTTGCTGTTTTGTACGTGACTAGAAACAAACGCGCTGCTCATGAGAAGTGACAGCTCTTACTGAATGATATCTGCCTGTAGGGATAGGCGATAAGCAGTTTTTAACTTCCGTGTGTGTCGAAATGATTTTGACCGGATCAAATTTAAGTTCAGCAAATTATCACAGTGTCAACATTCAGTATCCATTGTTGTGTAATTGGCTTTGATTAAGAGTGGCTGCTGCCTAATAACAACCTATTAATGTGCTGGAATGTACCATGTGTCAAAGAACAACATGTCCAAATATGCTTATCTGACTTTTTGCCCTGCAGATTAAAGACAACAAGCCAGTGCGTCCAAAGTCGGCCATGTTGCCGGAGAAAGATTACAGCCTGTCAGAGCTGCTGAGCCAAGTGGACTCTGGGATCTCTAGGAGCTTTGATCGAGTGAAGGAGGATAGCTGCCACAGCAAAGAGAATACATGCAAGAGACTATCTGGCATCTCCTCTGCTGATTCAGCCTTCTCTTCCCAAGACTCTATAACACTTTCTTTTGAGAAAGAAAACACATGTGGTAAGGGCTGATTAGAGAACTGCAGCTTGACTTATTATTCATATAAACCTAAGAATGCGAATATGATTACTATTTTGTGACTTCATGTAAGAAAGACTCCTAGCTAAAGCTTTCAGATGGTTTCTAGCAATTTTTAGACTCAAACTCATCCTTTTCCTCCTCACTATCCAGATTCTGCTGAGGTCCAAAAGCGGAAGCTATGTGAGGCCATAAGGACCAAGGACACTGCTAAGCTGATGAAAATCCTCCAACCTCAGGATGTTGATCTTCTCCTCGATGGAGGAGGCAGCCTGCTTCACCACGCCATCACCATGGTCAATGAGGAGGCTGTTAAGTTCCTCCTCCTGAACAACGCCAATCCCAACCTCGCCAATGCCCGTGGCTCCACACCCCTCCACCTGGCCACAGAGAAGCACCTGAAGCCCCTGGCAGAACTTCTGCTTGGTCGGCGCAGCACCAACGTCAATGCCAAAGATGAGGACCAGTACACAGCCTTACACTGGGCTGCACAGAACGGAGACGAGGCCATCACACGTCTGCTGCTGGACCGGGGGGCGGCCATCAACGAAACCGATGGCCAGGGGCGCACACCAGCTCATGTCGCCTGCCAGCACGGCCAGGAGAATGTTATCCGGGTGCTGCTGAGCCGTGGCGCTGATGTTCGAATCAAAGGCAAAGACAACTGGACGGCGCTCCACTTGGCTGCCTGGCAAGGGCATCTTGGCATTGTGAAGCTGCTGATCAAGCAGGCCGGCGCTGATGTGGACGGCCAGACGACAGATGGCCGCACACCACTGCATCTGGCATCCCAGAGGGGGCAGTACAGAGTGGCTCGGATCCTGATTGAACTAGGAGCGGATGTTCACATGACATCTGCTGGGTTAAGCACACCCCTACACGTGGCGGCAGAGACAGGTCACACCAGCACCTCTCGCCTCTTGATCAAACACCATGCAGACATCCATGCCCAGAACGCCCAAGGACTCACTCCTCTCCACCTAGCCTCCCAGCGAGGCCACCTGGCCACAGTCAAGATGTTGATAGAAGAGGGGGCGGACCCCTACAAATCCAACCAGGCCCTACGTACCCCCTGCCACCTGGCAGCAGAGAGCGGACACTGTGAAGTCCTGAAAGAGCTACTCCTTCACTGTCCAGACGGCGGCTCTCTGTCAGATGAACAGGGGCTCAGCCCATTACACCTGGCAGTACAGGGTGGATACTCAAACATCATCACTATGCTGCTGCCACAGGATTGTCAGGACTTAATTAGTGAGAGCTCAGTGCAACCAGAATCTGAACAGCCCGCACCACCAGAGGCTAAACAGCTCCAGAGGAAAGTCGTCATTCTCAAACTGACAGAGCACAATGACAAAAACAGTCCACAGTCTGCCAGCTCACAGTGTGCCTCAGCACCATGCTAACAAAAGCAATGACACTGCCAAAATTGTACAGAACTGTTCTTTTTTTTTTTTTTTTTTTTTTGCTCCATTGGTGCCTCAGAGTTGGGGAGGGGATGGTCATTCCAAACTTAAGAGGTTTTTTTGTACTTCAAAACCCCTTTAGCACTGTAGGTATTTTATAATGGTTGGAAAAGCTCTGATGTAAATATGTACACTGTAAATAAAAAGTATAAATAGAGTACAATACCCTCAGTTTTCTTAAAATTTTGACTTTTGTTTACTTTTTTTTACTTAACAAGCACATTTTTCTACTTAACAAGCACATTTTGTCTATTGAAATATGATTAGGAAGCATTTGACCTTTTGGGGCCTTTTAAATATGCCACATTGCAGCTGGTATGCCTGTAAGTTATATTTAATAGAACACAAACCTTGGTCACAGGCCTTATTAAGGTGAATGCTGTAGATCATCAGAGCCATTGTATTGTTAAAAAACGTTGACCCTCAGTGTTCTGTACCTGTTACATATCAGTGCTGCATCATCCATTAAAACACTTTTAAAACTTTAATTATGCTTGTTGCTTTTTTCACATGATTGACCTAAAAGGGAATCTGAGAACGTTGAAATCATACGGGTAGGTAACTGGATGGAATTCAAGCAAGACAGTTTGATCTACTGTGAAGATTCGCCTCTGAAAAATAAAATGTTAGTGTGTGTCACTTTCATAATATTGTTATCATAATAACACATGCTATTAAAGGTCCAAAATATGTATGCATATATGCAGTGATACATAAGCACCAATGTCATAAGATGAAACCACCCACATTATGTTTACACACCTTTTAAAGCTTTTTAGATCAAATATACTCATAAAGTACATAATAATGTTCAGAATGATAATTCTATCACTGTTGAGATATATGGGCAAAAATGTATTGCACTTAGATTTTAGACTTATCTTGAGATGTATTGTACATTTTCTCAAAAAGTATAATGTGCAGATAGGAAATAGGGCTGTGCAATGTCAAGACATTTTAGAATTTAAATTTTAAGACTGAAAAACAAAGCATTTAGCATTCTTTACCACAAAACAACAATGAGATTACTGAACCTATGTGCCTTTTTCTTCATCTTATAAGTAATACCACAAGTCATGGTGGTTTTCCAAGATAAGTTTAAGTATTTTTTCTAAACTTTCTTTCAACAGCTCTTATTACTGCAGGCTTGTAAGAGAAAGTGTCTTCTTTGAGGATCTGTCAGTGTGATTTAAAGAGAGAGAGTTCTTCCGACTGCTGCACCTGCATGTGTGTAGGAATTATCAGCCCTGATGTCAGGCAGAGCTGACATGTCTGCATCTGCAGCCTCATTTGTAGCATTATTATTATTATTTTGTCTCTGCTCCAGACCCCACAGAGCATGCTCAGGTTGGCACAGACCATGGGAACTGCCCCTGAGGGGGATCACAGGGTGCAAAATGATGGATGAGTGGGAAGGGGTACTGATTCTACCTGCAATTCCAGCCTGTTGGGTAATTCCTCAGACCACCACTTTAACTTTTCATCACTCACTAAAATCAACATGCCATTCCTGACGCCTCGAGGGCTCGGCTCTTTGTAACCCAAGAAACTGAGTGCGGCTGGCTGGTGTTTGTAATTGTCCTGTTTTTATAGCTCATGTTTGCGAAGACCCAGAAAATGACTGGTGAAATGTGCGTAATCTGAGGCTTCAGTTTTGTGTACACAGCACTCTATCCTGCCTGTTGCCTGGTGATCTGTCCCTGCTCCAGCTACGGAGAAGATAATGTGCTGTTGTTTCCTAATCTCAGATTCTATCTCCTGTCAAGAATGCTGCTGTGTTTGAGAGACTGTTAGGTAAGATTTGTGGTATACAGTAATTTAAGAGTATTGTGATATTTTTGGCGAAAACCCAAGAACCCAAGAACCAAGAATAAAAGTTATAGTGAGTGGTGGAAAAAGTATTGAGATCTTTAAAGTACCAAAATGACATGGTAAAAAAGTAAAAGCCCTGCATTCAAAATCTTACTTTGGTAAAAGTACAGAAATATCTTCACTTGTACTATACATAACTGTTAATAATATTAATAAAATCATTAAAAATATATTGATGCATCAATGTGTAAGCAGCATTTTAATGTTGTAGCAGGAGCTCATTTTAACTGTTTTATATAGTATTCATCAGTTTAATCAATAAGAAGTCATCCTATTTTATACAATGATCACATGTTTTGTATGTAAAATCTTGATCTGTAAAGTAATTAGTAATCATAGCTAAAATACTTAAGCAAAAGCCATACAATAGAATTAAGTTTGAGAGCTGATTTAAAAGATGGTGGTGAGTTTTCTAGTCTGAGTTCCTCAGCTAAGCTATTCCAAAGGGTTGTCAGGGAATAACAGGGCCTTATCAGAGGATCTCAAGCTACAGGCTGATGAGAAAAGGTTTAGAGGCTCAAACAGGTAGTTTGGTGCCATACCATCAGTGCCTTAAAAGTTAAGAGAAAATTTAGAATACAATCAATTCCAAAACAGACAGGCAGCCAGTGAAGGGAAGCTAAAAAAAAGGGGAGATATGATCATGCTTTCTTGATTTGGTTAAAAGTCTGGCGGCTGCATTTTGGACACCCTGGAGCCATGCAGTCATGTTTTGGCCAAGGCATGTAAACACGGCATTACAATAATCTAGATGAGAAGTGATAAAAGCATGAATAACTCTTTGAAGAGCATTACAAGAAATAAAAGATCTAATTCTAGAAATATTGGAAAGTAAGTGGAAAAAAGACAATTGAGCGATCAAGACTGAGGTTCTGGTCTAAAATAACTTAGCTGGTTCTAGCAATTCTTAGCTGTAGATACTAAATGCCGAGTTAGAGAGCCAAGAGCAGGCACAACTTGGCCATGATAAGAATTTCCGTTTTGCATCAATTATGCTGAAGAAAAGTCACTTCCATCTAATCCTTAACTGTAGCTTGGCAATTATGCAGGGAAGATAACTTAGCGGATTCAGATGGTTTGCAGGACAAGTGCAGCTGAGTATCATCTGTGAAGCAATGAAATGAAATATCATGCCATTTGATATTGTGGCCCAAAGAGAAAATAAAATTGGTCCTAGAATAGAGCCCTGTGGCATCCCACACATAGACAATACATGAGAGAAGGAAAAGCCATCAACAGACGCAACAAATTTTCTGTTAGAAAAGTATGAGAACCATTGGAGGGCAGTCCCAGAGATACTGACCCATGTTCTCAACCTTTCAATAATAATGCTATGATCCACCGTGTCAAACACAGCACTAAGATCAAGCGGAACCAGTACTGAACATTCAGCTATATCAGCCTTCATCAAGATATCACTGATAACTCTCCATGCTGTGTTGTTGTACAATTCATATAAGACCATTTTCTCTAGGATTTTTGATATAAAGGGAAGCTTAAAACCAAGATAGAGATAAGAACCAAGTTTTTTGAGAAGTGGCTGGACACTAGAAGTTTTAAAATAATCAGGGACACATCCAAAAAAAAAAAGAACAGTTGATGATTGAAAGCAGGCAAGGGGCTACAGTATCTAGAACCTCTAATAAGAATTTAGTAGGTATTGTATATACAGTAGGGTTGATGATGGGGTCATATGTGAAATAGTTTCAGTTAATTTTTGCATAGTAATTTCATTGAAAACACATGAAGTATCCAGCTGAGGGCAAGCTAAGCCAGACACAGAAGTGGGAGGATGAATCTTGGATTGAATGTCCACAATCTTGTCTATGAAGAAGGTTAAAAACCTTTCACAGTCTGAATTTGAAGTAATAGGGACACCAGAATAACCAGGGTTGACCAATTGATCAATGGTCTCGAATGACAAACCAGACTTGTGCTGGTTGGAGTGTACTGGCAGCTTTGATTTCTTCCACTGTCTTTCAGTCTTCCAACACTCCCTTTTCAGGTTACAAATTCTTTCAGTGTTCCAAGGCTATACAGTAGATGAATTTGATTTAAATAAATGTCTTAGAGGAGTGACATTATCTAAAGCAGTTAATGAAGCAGTTAATTAAGTCATTTGTGTTTGAAAGCAAATCTAACGATTTACCAGACTCCGCAAGTAATGAGAAAAATCTTGAAGCACTTGTGTCATTAAGGATGCCTGCGCATTTCCCGCTATGAGGATTCCTGTTCACATAAACAGAGTTAATACATAGTAATTAGTTACATTCCACCGCTGGTTATAGTTATATTCAAATAAATCATTGATAACTTTGACCTAACAAAGCAATGAATGTCTGTGACATGTCTTCACCGTACAAGTTTATTCCTGAGTTTAAAACATGTTCAGCAAACACTGTCTTGTTAAAATGTAATGTGTGTGAACTATATTGTAGTAGTGTGGTAGACATTTTAGTATAAGCAATAAGCCATTCTGAGTACCTCCACTGTTAGACTGGCTGTCATGTAGACATATTTACAACACTTTAGTGTGGTTTTTGAGGTAAATGTATCTTTAAAGTTTGATAATCATAGCATATACCAACATACAATACATGAGTCATTTCCTTCAGTTCTCGTCAGTTTAGTGTTCAGTCTGTTCACCTCTCACCCTGATGAATGATGGATGTAGTCAGCCACTACTATAACATTAGTCACAGGGCCTTGGGTGAAGTAAAGGAAGCCAGCCTGGGGCCCAGACTCCATTATGCTGAGGAGCAGCACAACAAGGAGAGTGTTATCACCAACCTTAAATATGAGGCTATGAGTTTTCTGATTTTTGTCACTGATAAGATGTGACGTGACATGCTATCTAAAATGTCTGCCAGGCCTGTTAGGTTAAGCTGTGTAAAGACCCATGACATAGTGACCATGATATTTAAAAAAAAAAAAAAAAAAGATAATAAACAATAAATTAAACAAAGCATGGGCCTGGAGGTTTCCTCAGGCCAGATTCTACATTCAAGGACCTAGCATGACAGCAGTATCCGGTCCATGAAGAGCTTTGGTGTCACAAACTCAAGAGAGGGAATTAGAGGGCATAAAACAGGTAACACGGTTATGTGTCATCTAGTGGGTAAAAGGTCATTATTTTTCCTGTGCACTGTCAGTGGTTTTCAGGTGATATCATGTGTAATGTCGAGGATAGTGACGCAGCATAAATAAGTAAGAAAGGCAGTTGGTTTGAAAATGACAAATGATACACTTTGTTGAATTACTTTTTTACATTTACATAGGCATGTTATGTTATGAGTACACTGTATAACAGTATGAGATAGATAGCCTAGATGATTCAGTTAGAATACTGTGATATAAAACACTTCAGCAGTGGCAGCCTAATTAACTACATGACCTTTGGTGTCATGTATATGCTGACACTCGAAGTTAGCATATACAGTTCCACAGTTTTGTGCCAGATCTTTGACTCAGGATTATATTTCAGCTAAAAAAGAATTCTTCCTATCCCAGTTTCTCAATAACTGTTGTCAGGCCACGTTAATATTTATGATCAGTGAGTGTCTCACAGATTGTAAGACTTCCTTCTTGTCAGACAGGGCGTCTGGTTGCTCTTTTGTTTGACTATGATAGGGACTTTTCAGTTTGACTGAGTCATACCTCAGTGCACTGACGGACCAACTACAGAGCCCACGTGAACCATAAAACATGAAGTGATGCAAGGCTTTGGATACAGTGGTATTAAAAAGGGTACAATAAGGACTTCCAGGCTGAAATGTTTAAGGGGGAAGTAATGGAAGCGAAAATCAAATATCTTTCTTTCCTTAACCCCACTACCCCCTTTTCCTCAAATAAATTTCATTGGCAGGCCACCTGAAAAACAAAAGCAGAAGCCAAACAGTAACAACATCTGTTTGACACTCTCTGACTAGTCACTGAGAGAATAAAAATTATACTGAGCGCTGTGGGCTGTTTTTCTCCTAACTCTTTTTTTCCCCTATCCCCTTATTTTAACCTCACAGAACTAGCTCAACAAGATCTGAGACCTTGTCTCCTAAGACGCGAGGCGTGCTGCAACATGTGGATGCAGCCTCAGTGAAAACGTGGATGTGGGCGCACGCAGCATTGATGAAATACAAGACTCATTGCTAACTGAGCGAAGGGTGAACGTACCATTGATAAGTCACGGAAAGTAACCCAGTGATAGACATGAGAGGCAGAGAGTTCGTTTAGTTGAAGAAAGTCTATATATATCGTACTGATTGAAATGACTACATTACATCGGAGAAGTCATTTCCTGGAAGGGTTTATTTAGAGGATGTAATCATTGACTGTGTAATGGTTAAAGTCCACACTGTGGGGGTGGGGGGGATGGGCTGTGGGGTCAACTGTGAAGACTAAAACGTGCCACAGTGCAGTGTGCTGCCACTGTGTCAACATGTGTCCCTCCTCTTTGTTGATGGAGCAGCTCGAGGACATGTCTGGATTTGTTTTTTGATGACATCAGTCTTGGCATTGATTACAACTTTGCAATAAAAAGACTTGTTCGTGATTACTAAAAGCTATTGTGTTACACAATGTCATTTTCTTATTTAGATGATAGTAGAGCTCATAGCCACGTTACAATTAGCTTTTCAGTGTGCTTGAGCACTGGTTTGATGTGTTGGTGTGTTTAGTTGGTTGTGGGACTTGTGACTAGTGCGGTGTTGTTAGGCTCTCGTGCGCATGTTTATCAGAACACGGTTGCAAATTTGTTTGATAACAGCTTAATTCTGGCAGCCTGGCTGCACAAGGCCTTTGTGTAACACTGACTGCGTCAAGGCTGCCAGATAGGCCAGAGGGCTAGACAAACTTAGCCTGCCTATTGTCTGGGTTTCTGCTTTCTGCTCCAGGAAGTGGAGGGGGCAGATTTGGTGTGCAACATTCATAGTGTGTAACCTGTAATTGTTGCTTTACTTTTCAATGTAAGCAGTATCTTCATAGAAAGTAGTTTTGTCAGTAACATATTGGAGCAGGCAAACTTTTTTAAAAGTTAAAAAGGTCAACTTTGTTACCCAAATTTATTTGACGTCTGTGATCATTGTTTTTGGGTCTCCATTTTCATGCATCTTTAACACAAGGAATAAGGAAGTTTTTGATGACAGTTGTACCACTCCTCTTTGGCCATGAGATGGCGCAAAATCTCTGCAAAGCCTCTCATCTCATCTGGAAGCTGAAGAATTATTACTGAGTCACATGTTCCAGCAGAGTCCAGAACACTATGATAACAACCTTCAGTCAATAACTTGCAAACAACAATATATAAACAGTTGTTGTTGTTTTTCAGTGGAAATTTGCATTTTTTCCTCTTTCTAAATTAACAACAATAAATGTTTATCATCAGAGTCCTTGTTCCTGTATTCCAAAAAATATTGGTGTGGTTTGTTGTTTGTGTAATAGCAGTCAGTTTAGCATACATCAAATAGCTTAGTGGCCTTATCGACATTTGGATCATGTCCTGAAATACAACACCATGACACACACAGGATAAACCAGACAGACACGCTGTAAGCTGAATAAAATATCACTGACACATGCATTATGTTGTAGCCTACACACAGAGGTTATGACTATACAATTTAAATGACAGTTCCCTAAGGCTATCAATGTATGGCTGTTTGGTTTGCAACGACTTTTGTAAGAACAAAACAGTTGTAAGAAATAATTGATTTGTAGTGACACTTTAAACAGACTATTGTGTTTTAATTAGTATCACAGGTGTTTTCAATCACTCATGACAAGCGAAACATAGAGCCCAGTGTCAGGAAGCTGTGGATCAGTCGCAGGTCATGAGTCTTCCAGCCTGATAATGACCCCAAAACATACATCAAAAAGCATCCAAGAGTGGATGAGAAGAAACCGTTCTGAAGTGGGTCCTGATCTGAATCCCACTGAGCATCTGTGGGAAGAGCTGAAACTTGCAGTTAAGAGACAACACCCATCAAACCTGAGAGAACTTGAGCAGTTTGGTCAAGGAGAGTGGGCTAAAATACCAGTGGAGAAGTGTAGACACCTTATTCAGAGTTACAGAAAGCACTTGACTGTAGTTATTGCCTCCAAAGTTTGCGCTACAAAATATTAAGTTAAGGGAACCGATATTTTGGGCCATGCCATTTTCATTTGTTTTATTGTTTTATGTGCTGCCTTGTAAATCAAAAGCAAAGTTTCAGTTATATTCAGTGTGAAATAAAGAATGATGGATACTATATAGTTCTGGTGGAAGGGTACAAATATTGCTATGTCTGTATGTACACATATACAGATAATAAAAACATTTAAAGTTAGAATGCTATATACAGTATATTATCTTAACCAGTAGGCATAAATACATATGCAAAACCAATAGTGTAATTATCTTAAATCCAGACCAAGGTGGCTAGATAGTAGATAGCCATAGATACAGTATGTTTTGAATGAGTCTTTAGCATTTATACATAGATTAGTATGTATCCATAATGAATATGATTAATGTTAAATTGTAGTAAGTATAACAAGAAACTATAAATATGTAAGGTATATACATTCACACATATATATAGACATACATACATACATACTGTACATTGTGATGTGTTTATATAACATATATGAATATGTATTACATATTCTGATATTACACACCTGGCTTAGTCTGGGGTCACAGTGCAGTCTGATAGCAGTGGGCACAAACAAGCGCCTGTAGTGCTCCATATTGCACTTTGGTTGAGTGAGTCTGTTGCTGAAGGAGCTCCCCATCTGCCACAGTTTATCATAAACAGCGTGGGAAGGGTTTTCCAGGATGGCACTGATCTAGTCCCTGGTCCTTCTCTCTGCCGTTGCCTCCATAAACTGCATTTTTTTCCCAAGCGGGTGTGGCTGGATCAAAAACACTGAAGAAATCATAAAATATGAGAAGTATGCTTCTATGCTTCAACAGGTGCATGACGAAGGTTATGCCATTCTCCACACTCATGTGCACCTGGTATGCAAATTGTACTGAATCCAGGAAATAAGATACCAAGGCCCTCTGGTGCTGCAGATCCAGCCACTCAAAAGATCTTCGTGACATGTGAGGTTAATGTCACAGGTCTGTAATCGCTGAGAGTGAATGGAGGATTGCTGATGTCAGTCCATTTTATAGAGAAGCTTTTCCTTTCAAATGATCCATATGGTATGATTAGACTGCTTCCTCACTTCTTATTAGAAAAGATATTTTTCATTGTTTGTGATACAGGAAAAAAAAAAGATCAGCCCACCAAAAATAACTTACAAAATACAAAATTCAAAGAATGTGTGGTGTTGGCCAAACAGCAGAGTCAGAATAAATTATCTGACCACCTCTGACACATGCTGTACAGCCTTTGTTGTGACTAAGAAGTCTTTTGTGAGCAGAAGAGTCGGTGTTACTGGCATTTAGTCATTTTAGCATAACATTATACTTTTGATGGCCAACATTACTCATTTCAAAGAAAAGCATGGGGCCACTCTAGACCTCTAGAGCCAGACCTACATCACCACAAGTAATGTTATTGCTGCTCCACTTCTAACTGTTTTGCTTGTAGTAATTAATAAAGGAAAGTGGTTGAGTAATGCAATCACACAGTCCAGCCTCTTTCGTAATATAGGTAACAGAATATAAAACAGAAGCACTAGTTCTAAGAACTGTTTTGAAATGTAGGACCAGTATTTGAGTTTCTGAGTATTTTGTTTGTTTGTTTGTTTTTATTTTATTTTATTTGTTATTGTACATTGTTTAAATACCACTTCACTGCTAAAGTCATGGATTATAAATATATATTTTTTTTATATAGTCAATGGTAAAAGTTGATTTTGCCTGACAGGTTTAAGATAAATCAGTTAATCCCATATAACAGCAGTTATTGTTATTGCGATTAATGGCTGTGCCTCTATAAATTTCGCGGGAATTCCCCACGTGTGGCTTCAGCAAAATAAAAACCGAAAATATGATGGTGACGGAGAAGTCATCCAAACAAAAGAACGGTACCCATTCACAATGTCTAACATGTGTTATCCAACAATATGAAATTGCCTCACTGACACTGCTGTATGTGCTTGTATCATGGACTGTTTATAACGATGGTTAAATCCCGACTTCTTCCCTTCTGATATGGAAATGTTTTGATGACTCTGGAGGAACATACCTTCTTTTAATATAGGGGTGTATTTACAACAACTGCTGTCAGAATCGGCTTGTGTAATGAAACAAATGTAGGTCAATCACGGAATTATTTGTAGTTCTTATGTAAAGCGTTGATAGGTTGTGTATGTGTTTTTGTGAGGAGCAGAGTATTTCATGTCTAAGCTGCTAATGATTGTTTTCACCCCTCGCATGAACTAGTGGGTCATTCCGCTGAGAACGGAGAGAGAGGTTCCTGCAGCTTCTGTGGGTTTTGCCGTGACGTGACGCGTAGTGTTGTCTGATGTTTGTGTGCTCACCGGGGCGAAGAAGACCCACACAAAAGGGATATCTGTCCGAAGGTCCTCTTTAAGATAAAGGTAAGTGTCCTTAAATACTGGTGACACCCTCGTTGGGTTGGATATAATGCTGTTTATCAACGTCAAATAACGGTCACGAATCAGCCAGACCAGAGCGCTCGGAGGCTAGCTTAACTTCTTGTTAGCGAGCATTTTGTTTAACGGTGTGTGTTCAGACACTCGAGTAACAGTAAACTGCCTAAACTAACATGCCACAGGCGGCGGGCCATTTAAGCCGCTCATAAACAGAAGGAAAATATGTTATGGTAAACGTTTCTCTATAGGCTATAGCAATGTGTGGAGTGAAAAGTTCAAATGCAACACCGTTATTACTCTGACCAGCTATTCTTCTGAACCACCATTGAGAGTCTGCTGATACAACTGGCTGAGCAGACGGATAACAGATAAAATAACCTTCAGTGCAGTTAAAGAATGCTGTTTCAATGCTGTTTTCTTCTTTCTATGCTGCCTCTGACTTAAAGGGTTTCCATGTTCTCAAAAAAAAACAGCAGGGCAGCAGAGCTCTCAATATGTTATCCCCTACTCACGACCTGTAGCATCCTTTACATCAGTGGTTCCCAACCTGGGGGCCGGGACCCCAACAAGGAGTCGCGAGATGATATGACAGCATAGGAAACATTTTTTTTGCTTTTTTTTCAAGCTTTCCTCTGATTTCTGCTTTTTTTTTCTCTTGAGGATTTTTGTGTTTTAGCCCCTCAGGCTTTTAAAAGTTTATTAAATAAACCAAAGTAAGCCCTCTTTCTAGAGCTGCAAGGTTAGTAGATTAATCGATTAGTTGATGGGCTGAAGATCAATCAGCAACTATTTTGATAATTCAGTAACAATTTCATTTTCATTTTAAAAACAAAAATGAGCTGGTTTCAGCTTCTCAAATGTGATGATTTATCGCTTTTCTTTGTGGAGCATGATGATAAACTGAACATCTTTGGGATTTGGACTGTTAGTCAGACAAAACTAGACATTTGAAGATTGAAGACATTTTATGGATGAACCGATCGACCTATGAATCAAGATAACAAGCGGTAACTTGTAGACAATGCAACACGTGATGAGGGATCCTAGGTAGACTTTGCTTTAGTTTAAGGGGTCACAAGCCAAAAAGGTTGAGAACCACTGCTTTACATTACTTGTGGAAGAGGAAGTGTGGAGTCTGTTTTGTTCTTTTGCGAACCAATTACGTTGAAACGATTTGTTTGTCTTGAAGCAAGTGTCTTTTACTTTCATTTTGTGCCAAAGGTTTACCTTTTCTTTGGTGTCACAGTGTAATAAGTTTTCCCTGAGGACATAAGGTCTGTCTTGAGTCGAATGGAAAATGAGTTCCTGTCGTCTACCAGACTGCCCGTTGGATTAAGCAGCTTTGAATAGCCTGTTTAATGTGATTGGCAGAGTAGGAGAATTTAAATTTCAATCTGTTAAGTGTTGGATATTCTGAGAGGAAGTGGATCGTCAGTTGTATGATACAGACACCTCAATATGTTGTTTTGTGATTATAATATTGCCACACTGACACCAATATTGCTAAATCTTTTGAGGGGAAAAAAAGCTTCCTTTAGTTCCTTAAACTGTTCTGCTTTGTAACAGCTGAGGTTTTTTGTCAGTTTGTAGGTGTAAATCAGCTTCCCATGACTAGTTTTGAATGTAGTTTGGTTTACTTGTTTGTATTTGGAATAACTTTCTATACATTTTGTTTTACGTAAACCAATGTTATCATTTTAACCCACTGTATATGTGAATCCAGCCTTTAAAAAATCAGATCTTTCTTCATACAGATAACTTCTCTTTTAAGATATGACTGCTAAGATTCAGTCTGCCATGTCTGCAATTATCTGTACCATTGAATCAGCTTGTGTGGTCATTTACATCACCATCTAAAAAACATGTTAAAAGCTGCCTCTTTTACTGTATTCTGTGCCAAAAATAATATGAACCAAAACTATTCCCCCCACTGACACGAACAAAAAATGCATTTTTAATACGTTTATTTGAACGTGTGACCTAATTAGCAAAAAGAAGAAGAAAAAAAAAGCTCCTGGTATTTAGCCATGTGCTCTATTTCACAGTTTTCCCCCCAGAGGCACTATGGATGAAGAGGAGCAGTTTGTGAACATTGATCTGAACGACGACAATATCTGCAGTGTCTGCAAGCTAGAGACGGAAACAGGGACCTTATCTTTCTGCCATGTCTGCTTTGAACTCAGCATTGAAGGTAATGCAACTCTTTCTTGTTTGCTCACTAGAGTGAAGAGTGGGAAAAGTGAGAGGAAAAAAAAAAACTGAGGAGAAATTGAGCTCATCACATTCCGATGATATGTTAGCGCTAGCTAATCTTTCAAAGCAACCTGTAGGTTACAGTATGGAGTGTTGCTCCTTAAGAATTATTTTCTAACCACAAGGTGACCTCTCCACATCAAAGCTTTTTAACTCCTCAACACACACACACACACACACACACACACACACACACACACACACAAACACACTCATTGATGTCTGTCTGACAGGATTCAGAATTAAAATTCATCTCCAGCAGTTTCACTGGCTGGCGTCATATAGAAGCAATCTTAGGCGGATAGATCAGCACTGGTCTGAGCTGCCAAGAGTCTCCAGCATTCGGATCACACAATAAATCACTTTTGCAGGAGCATCTGGATTCTTTTTGATCATCACTTCCCATCATGGCGAATGTGCACTTTCACCAGCAGCTGTAATACAACTTTAGAACCTTATAAGATCTGTTAATATCTCATTCGTTTACCATCCACAAACACTTCTTTTATCCTCTCATGGAACAGCATATAAGATAGAGTGTATGTGCAAGGTAATGGGCCTGGACGACCAAAGCCCTCGCTAAAGCAGGCCACTGTGATTCTCCTGTTTGATGTGCCACTCCAACTCAAGAGCATGTGTTTGAAGTTTTTTCATCTCTTAATTAATGAGTGGCCTATTTGAAGAAGAATGGGGAATCTGAAGGGATTAGATATGGCTCTCTTTCGGCACTCATCCACAAAGGCTCTTTTCTGCAATGGAGAAGTGTGTGTGTGTGTGTGTGTTCTGTGTCTGCGCAGTATAAATGTTTACGCCTTGTAGAACAGGATCATATAGCCGACTAAGAGCTCCCAGAATGGTTTATCATCCTGTTGTAAATGGGCGGAAATGCATATGCATGAAAGATTTATAGATCTATTCTGTCAGGCAGAGTTTTCTCTGGATTTCTTTGAGACAAAGGTGGTAAAGGTTGGAGAATGTACATGGCGGGGCGCATGCAGTTTGTGTGTGCAGTTGCACATCTTTTGTGTCTTGCAAGTGAAAAAAATAATGATTGACAGACAAAAGCGTCCATAGGCATTTCATTTTCAAAAGTAATTATTTAGTCATTAATTCAAAAAACACTTCTGTGAAGATGAACTACAAGATAACTCTAGCATGTGCGTGACGTAGAAAGTCTGAGCTGCATTGCCCCTCGCAGTTTCCGCCTTTTTTGTTCCAATCGACGTCACATGTCGGAATTGTCAACAAAGGCGGTGGCCAGTAATACAAAGGTGGCCCGCCATCGAGTTAGATAGGCAGGGAAAACCCAGGTCAAGGTATAACGGAAGTGAATGTAGGGCTGTTGATTAAGTGCACTGTTCCTTGTGTGCCATAAAAAGTCTTCAGCCACAGTCTCAGACAAGCATTGTTATAATAGTGCTTAACTTAAAGTTGTGTTAGTGAAGTGCTTACAAGCTTGTTTATCCTCATTCAACAGGAAGATCATGTAAATATGGTTGGAGGATGGAGGCTGGGAACTGGCATGATCATACAGTAGAATAGAAACCTAAACATACCTTGTAGTTATTAAAAACAAACAGCCTTAGTAAATGATTGATCTGTGTAATACGTAGCAGGTGGTACCACTCTGTTTCACTTGTTTGCACATGGCCCCCCTCAGTAGCTGGATGCTGTGCAGACTGTTGCATGCTTGAAAATGAAATACAGTTTTCAGGGTCATCTTGTGTTTTTCTTTTGTTGCTCAGTAACATCCAAACTGGATGCGGGTAAAAAACTGTCTTAAAATGAGGAACCTAGCCTTTGACAGATATGACCGTTAAACTGTCGACAGTCCTCAAAGGCAAGGATTGCTTGTCTGGCTCACTGGAGGTGTCCTTGCTCGCTCCATTTAATTTATCAGCTAGGATGCTATGTTCACGTAGGCAGTAGCTGGTGGGGAATTTATGTAAATGTGTCCCCAAAGCTTTTCACAGTTTAGACAAAACTGAGGTGCCCTTGGGGTTGGTCATGTCAGATAAGACTCTTTCCACCACATTAATACCATTGTTTTCTTCTCAGGATACAGGTTTTGATGTAGCCTGTGTGGCAAGGAAGTGACTATTATGTAACTGTTGGGTCTGGGGGGGGGGGGGGGGGGGGGGGGGGGGGGGGGGAGAAGAAGAGAGGGGTTTTCAGACAAGCACGTGTTTCTGATGCAGCTGAGTGTTTCATTGGTGGGAGGAGAGCTTGCCAAGCTGCATGTGGCTACTTTAGACACGGCTGATTGGAAACTAAGGCCAAGCCGTGTGCCCGCTGACTGCTCATTTAGGCTTAATAGCTAAAATACTCCTGTGCCATCCTTCATTAAAGGAGAAAGGAACAAAGGTCTCATCATCACACAAGCAGACAGAGTGCACAATAAATATGGAGAGGAGGGAACGGTCTTCATCACCCATTACACACACAAACACACCCTCCCAGCACATTTCTGTCCTAAAACATATCATGCTATCTCAAGGGTGAATTGCTGCTGCTGTTGCTGAATATTCATTGCCTTCTTGCTCTATGCTGGTTTTGAATATTTATTAGAAGCAATAGAAGCAGAATTGCTTATTTTCTTTTCTTTTTTAAACCAGGAGAGCATATTGCTATGTACAAAGTATGGTTATGTCTTATATAAAAGCCCTCTATATTTATTACTTTTCCCATAAATTCAGCTTGAACAAAACCATTATCAAGTAAATGTATTATCATTTTTAAGTAAAATATCTTCACACCAAAAAGGATCTACAATGCCCTGTTCCACCTTTGATTGGTGTGTAGAAGGCAGAGTCCTTTAGAGGCCCCAGAATAGCTTCCTGCTGAAAGGAGTGAATGAAGTTTTTGTTGACTAACTGGTGAGAAACAGATATAAATGTGTAAATACAGTACATACATACCAAAAATACAATATTTGCATGTTATAAATATATTACCACTTTAATCGCTGAGTGCTGCTGTGTAGATGAGCTACCACATGATTGGTAACTAAAGGTCTGTGTAATGTAAGGTTGCTTATAAAGAGGAACATGCAGGACAAGTGATATATTTGGCTTGAGGAAAACCCACTCACCCAGTTTTTGTTTGCAGTATGATTATTACTGAATGTTCATGTCTAACCTTTTTGCATTGCTTTTCGTTACAACATAATAATTAAATATTTAAATCCTGAACACATGATTGTTGGTACAGTGCTGATTAGCTCTAATTGGCCACTGCAACAGTGTAGCTATGTTACAGCTGAGAGCATTATGAGTTAACCGCTCAAACCTAAGAATTCATTTCCACCCACAACCTCCCCGAGCTCCGCTTTGAGGTTTGCATGAAATGGGGATGTTCAGACTTGCCTGTTTACACGTCAGATGCTGACACACACAGTAGTCATAGTTGAAGTTAGACAGCGCTTTACATCAATATAAACCTCAAGAGACACTAATAATAACAACTTATTGTCATCTCCAAAATCCAATAGATTATATATGTATGAGCTTTGAGCTAGAAGCTTATGTTGACAGGGCTCAGAGTTGTTTACCACCAAGGCTTCACCCACAGCCCCACCAGGTGCAGAAGTAGCTGTGAAGCCTTCACAACTACTTCTGTAGCAAAAGGTTTGAGAACAGTTCAAAGAAGGATGAATGTTCAGGAAGTGCAGCTTTTGTTGCAGCTCCAAGTAGTTGTTTCCTGAGGAAACTGCTTTGGCCTGTGTGTGCTGGTTCCATCAGAAAGTACCACATAGAAATTGTGGCTATTTATATATTATTCAACCTCTGCCTTAACTGGGAATTTCTTACTTTTGGACATTCTTTTTTTCTTCTTTTTTTTTTCTTTTTCTGCTCCATCTGAGCTGTGGAGTGTGGACTACACATGGTTACACAGCCTTGAGCGTCAACACAGTAGAGCAGAGAACAAGGGAACAACTGCAGTCCCACACCAAAACACCAGCAGCCAGTTCAGCCTGTCTCTAGTTATGTTTGTCTTCTGTGGAAGGGCTGTCGCTGTTTCAAATTAAAAGAAAGCATGTATTATGGAAGAATTTTCATGATGAAGGCTTCTCGACTGCTCATCCAACCCCACCCCTATAATGATTGTGATAGCAAAAATGATATGATAGTGCTTCTGTAAAGTAGACCTCCCATCTAGCTGTTGCTTGCAGTTACAGTTTTAGTTTAGAAATTGCATAGCTGAAAAGGACTAGCTTATCAAAATGTGCAAAAACAATTGTGCGTTATGTTTTTATTGGTTGCCAGATATATCATTGAAAATGAGAGTCTGCAGTCAGTTTGCAGTCACACATTCCTGATATGCAAAGTCATATTGAAAGAATAGTTTACCCTCAAAATGAAATTTGACTGTTATCAAATGTGTGGAGGAGGTTTGCAATACATTGTTTCACTGTGGAATGTTTTTGTTTTTTTTTCTTTGGTTTCACATCTGTCAAACTACCATTTGGATCTTACTGCTCAGTGCAGCCTAATCAAACTAGAGTAGAGCTATTTTTAATGAACTGGCTTTATTAGATGTGACAAGCTGTGCTTTATAACCAGCTGAGAGCTCTGACACTATAGCCTCCATACTGTAAACTCTAACCTCTCCACCCTCTCACACCAGCAGTTAACTTTATTGCTTTTGGCTCCTTGTTAGACGAGATGTCTGCTGAGCGTCCAGGTTGAGCTAAACCCATGTACCCTTCCCTTTTATCTGCTTACATAATGCAGACAGAATATTTGCTGAGGTCTGGTAATATTACCAGCTGGGTTTGGACCACAAGCAGCTAAGGGCGAAAAACAGAAAATTCCTACAGCTCAAGAGGCTGGAATGATGCAGTTGGTGCTGATTGTGGTTACTGCTCTACAGGGGCTTTTGTAGCATGCTCCTATAAACAGCCTATTCATTGTGAGTGACCTCTTCACCCTGGGTGTATAGAGAGGCATAATTAGGTTGCTGCCTGTGGAAGCTGTATGTTTGAACACAGTAATAGTCCAGAATAGTGTTGAACCTACTGTATGTTCCACCGTGCTGAGTCCTCTTATTTAGTACCATAATGCTTACAAGTATAATGGGCTGCTCTCTATGTGAATCTGTCACTAGTATAAATAAATAGGCAGAGTTTATAGTCTACATTAGCCCCGCAAATATAGATAAACTGTCTCATGAGGTTTATTATTTATTATCTCCAACACTGAAATAATTAGCTTTTTCACCATGTTTGTGAACCTCTAAACTGCATTATTCACTAATGTATTTACATAGTGTAAACCATACTGTAGAATGTGATGTCTAGCCACTGTCAGCTACTGCTTCTGTACAAACGATCATCTTGTACCACTTATTAGTGATGTACATGCAGGTACATGCAGGATCATCTTGTACCACTTATTAGTGATGTACATGCAGGATGCTAATGTCAGACAACAGCTGCAGCAAATGAAAGTTGTCTATCTATTAGGATGCAACAATTATATACATATGGAAGTCTACAGGATCCTAATGTAAAGTCTTTTGCACCTAGCATATTTACCCACCATACCTAGTGTTTACTCAACATAGATGAGAGGAAGCATCAGGATGTTAATGATCACACTGAAATCTTTGAGGGGATTACATGCTGTTTTGGTGAGCATTGCTTTATGAACAGTGCAATACTCCTTTTCCTGTTTTGTTACCATTGGCCCAACTCTTAACTCACTGCTATTTCTTACATACTTGAGCATGTATGGCTGGATGATGATATTGAAGCCTGATTTGCCTGATTTTGCATTAAGTTTGAGGTGTTGGATCCTTCAGCAGCGGCAAGTTTTAAAAACCTCCTGTCCATTCTTTATTTATCCAAAATACTCCACACTGATACTTTAAGGCATTTTTTGGGTGGATACAACACTTCAATGTTGGGTCCCTCAGCCATTGCCAGAACACAAATGAGTGGAGTCGCTGTCATGACAGCATGTGTAACTTTGCATACCTGAACTTGTTGCAGCGCAGCATTTGAAGCTGATACATCAGGTTGGTTTTGGTTAAACGGCAGAACTTTGGCCTGCTGTTGTATCTATGGACATGTTTATAACACAATTCTAGTCTGGTGTAGTTTAATTTTACTCACAGGACAGGAGGCATAATTAACTAGCAATACTATTAACACCATATTATCACCATGATGTTTTTTCTGCATACTTAAACAGGTGGTTTGAATTCATGTGTCATTGAGTTCACTGTTGTTCATGTGACTTCTATGTTGGTATCTAAGTTGGCCCATGCAGCTGTTGACGACACATTCTTCTAAGCTGTGCCATGCGGCTCTGTTTGACACCTTACCACCGTTGACCTCTGTCCCACATCCCTGGTACCAACTCTCAGCCGTCCAAAGTGTGTCAAGGATCGAGTATCCTTGACCAACACACACACACACACACACACGTGCAGTTCAGTGCAAAACCAGAGGTTTGCAGAAGGTAGCTCAATACAAACAGAAAGGTTCTGCTTATTGCACTTGAATGTAAAACAGAACACTGTTTGTACTATATTCTGCAAACATGAATGAAAAAAAATGCTACGTACGCAGTTGTAAAGTGTTAAAACTTCAGGAAGAGTTCTCTTTCCATGACGGCAACCACAAGACTAAGTGTGCAACATGAGAGTTGGAGAGTCTGAGTGAATTTTGGGCGAAAAATGTGGCCAAAATGTAGCCACTAAATATAGAGAAGGACTATAAATAACAAAGGGATGTCATCTCTCTATAGCCTGAGGATTATTATATGTTTGGACTGTTCCTTTGGTCACTTTACTATCAAGAATTATCCAGTCTGTCAGGCATCATTCCTCCTCTGGGTTGTGGTGAACCAGCTTCACTGTAACTCAGCTCCACTAGTTTCTAAACCTTTCTCTAACAACATTTTTTGACTTCTCCTGTCAACAAAACTTTGTGACTATGTTGGCTATTACACACCTCACAAAGGTGTTCATCTGAATGATAAACCTTCACTTATTTTGCACAGGACAGATAATGGATCAAATATGATCCCCATTGGATTTCTGACCTTTTGTAAGCATAGTTTTAACATTGCTTTCTTTTTTTATATATCAGAAGTATTATTTCTTGTTCAACTAACCTGGACCTGATTGATTTCTGATTTTAATGCTGTATCATAATTGATATTTGCTCTGCGAAACAACTTCAAACTGAATGACACCACATGTTAATATTTTACATTTTTCTATCAGAACTAAGCATGAGTCTGTGCTTTGTCTTTGTTAATTGTTGAACAGAATGACAAACTAACCTTGGCTCCATCACAAAAGAACAGGAAAAAACAAGCCTATTGGTCATCAGTGTTGTGCTTAATGTCTCCAGCTGTCACAGCTGAACAATGTCGATTCACCTCCAGTGAATAGTCTGTGTGTGTGTGTGCTTGCGCTTATGTGTGCAGCCATGAAAGACAGTAGTGCTAAGCTGCTTAGCCGGAGTGAGGTCTTTGGCTGGTGGTGCACTGCCCTGGTTGTGGGCCAATAATTTTTTCTACTAGGCAAGTGGTAGTCAGTGTGTTTTTGTGGTAGTCCAAAGACTGGGACTGATCGGATTATAACATGGCTGTTTGATAGGCAGTGTGCTCACACACTCGACTCGCATGCCCTGTATGTGGTTCCTTCACAAGACTAATCTACTCATTGTAAAGGTTTGTCTTTCTAGGCACTTGGGTCAGAACACAAACATGCAGAAGCTAAGAATAGGTTTCTGCTCACACAGTTGTGTAATGGACTAGAACCTTCCTATGTACTGAGGCATATAAGACCCATTCATGCTGACTGTCCCAGATTAGGTATGGACTATTTACTTTTTTCCTGCAGCCATACAGCAAGCTCTCTATAGACATGCAAAGAAATCAAACTGAACAGGAATATATTTAAAAACAAAAAGTCCTGACAACACAATCATGCTTAAAACTGATTTTCTCTGCATTCTTTTTCAAGTCAAGTTTATTTAAAAAGCCCAAAATCACAAATTTCCATTGAATTTGCCTCCAGTCTTCACACAACTAGCAAGTCTGCTGAAGTGACGCTTGTAGGAAGTTTTGCTTTAATGTGGTTTTTAAAGACAGTTTGACATATCAACGCTTATGAGTCTTTTCTGTTTTTTCTTGATTTACATTTTGGCCTAAACGTCTAAAAGCAAATTGAGCAGGTTCTCATCAGGATAGTTTAACTGTACAACTGAACCTTTGACACCGCAACTATAAAGCAAATTTAGTATTTGAGTATTTCTTTTACTGTATAAACGAACAAAGGTTTGTGTGAGTGTCACTTTGAAAAGGTTCCTGGCAACCACAGCAGACGTGAACGCAGACATGAGCGTGTATGTGTGATCCTGTGGTCGGTGAGTGATGGCCTGCAATTTCCTTTACTGGTCCGTATTCTGGTAAAGCGCTGCGATCGGCATGCGAGGTAAACCTACCTTAGTGAGCTCTTAAGTCTATATGGACTACAGAGACTAATCTCCTCACCTCAGGTTCCAACACGTACTGTATGTCTGTTGTGAAATGTCGGCGGTTTGAGAAGGCCCTCACATAAATGCCTGTGCAGCACGCTCTTCCACACACACACAGTTTTAATTCTCCTTCTCTTTCACCTTCACTTTCCGCCTGTTTATCAAACCGAGTTCACAAAATAAGGCTTTGGCCCATTTTACTCCGAGGATATTTTAATTTTAGTCCACTCACTACATGTTAATTTCCTCTGTGAATGCTAAATTGGTTACCGTGTGACCTGTTTTGTCTGTATCCAGGAAGCATTGCTTTACTTTCCAGGAATGTAGTCTGAACCAGAGAACATCTGCCTACGTAGTCAACTTGTTTTTTCCCCCTTTCCCTTTTTTAGATGAGAAGGGTTGGATGGTTTTATTTCAGGGAGCCACGTTCAGCCTCTATTGAAAGACTTATGTCCTGTGTATGTTTTCATGCAGGAGGACAAATAAGACAGAGTGTACACTGTTTCAAATAGTGTTTGCATCTTTCACATTGTTTGACAGGTAAAGGTTTATTGAAATAATTGTCAATTCATGTAAATGAAATGTTTCATGTGGACAGAGACTACTCTGTGTACGTCGCTCTGTTAAAAAAAAAAAGGAAAAAAATCCAAATATGCATTTGCATGTGTTTGTATTGAGACTGGGTTGATCTATTATCCCTGCTATTTCAACGCTGTGCTAGCTAATCCACCGCACACTAAGCAGCTTTCACAGAGAGATCGCAATAGGTCAATCTGCCAGTTTTAGCTTGTTTCATTCTGGTTTACTTTGATTCACTCTGGCAAATTCACTGAGTCACTGCTGCATTTCTCACTAACTATAGAGATGACTTATCAATTGTATCACATTACTTTTGGGGTTAAGAGCCTTGGATCTTTGAATCTGTATGTTGCTGTAGTGCTTAGTTGTATTTGACTCATTGACTCATTTCTTTATGTCTGTGTGAATGCAGGTGTGTCCTCTGCTACCTTGTTGCACTCGAAGTCCCTGCGCGGCCACAGAGACTGCTTTGAGAAATACCACCTCATTGCCAACCAGAAGCTGTCACGTTCCAAGGTCTCCCGAAGTGCCTACGAGGGCATGAAGCTGGCCCTCAGCCAGAAACTGAACCGCATTATCCAGTATGCCCAAAACAAAGACTCTGTCTCCCCCAATGGCCCCAGCAGACGGGGGGCCAAGCTTCTTTGTTACAGCCAGCAGAGTGACTGCAAGCTGCTGCCCCAGTCAGATGCCCAGGTGCCCCGCTACGCACCCCACTGGGAAACAGGCAAAGCAACAGGGCTGCCTGATTACGCTATGGGGATGCTGGAGTGCCACACAGCGGAGGAACTCGGGCTGCTGCAGGATCCACAAGGTGACGTCTGGTCCAGTGACGGCAGGAAAGGTCTACACAACCGGAATCAGCCGTCAGGAGGACAGACGCAGCACAGACACCAGGGCCACAGCAGAGATGAATGTGAGCAGATTTCAGTTGAATTCTCTACCAAAAGGGATTTGTGGTCTGTAGCTTCAGTTTGATCAGTGTGTAACTGAAGCAGTAGTGTAAGAGAGGATATTGTAGACAATAGTAAATGAAAAGCTCCATTCCTCTGCCTCTCATCTCTCTGTTCAGTGTGATCTCTGCTGTCCAGAGATTTCTATAACCTCAGAGTATGTATTCATGAAAAGGCAAAGGACCGAATAATAACACAAGACAAGATACACTTTTACTTTGTCTTTCATTCATCTTCCTCTTTTCTATGATCTCTTCAGAGAAAAGTTTCATTTTCATACAACCTTGATATATGTCCTTTATTCTCTCAACCCTCTAAAAGGCCCTCATTCAAATGCTTTTAAATGAAAGATTACATGAATTTCACAGGTACACAATTTGCACTTACTGTATCTGTGTGCATATCTCTACATTAGCTCATCATCAACCTCTAACTACTCACTGCTCTGAATATCTTCAAACTGCAAATGTATATGCAACTAATAAAAATTGGTAAGGTTAGCTGATACATGAATATGTAACCACTTTGGTTTTTCTCTTAGTTTGTTAATAGTTGGTTAGTAGTAGCATTTTCAGAATTTGTTTTTGTCATGAACAGCTCCGAGGTTTTTCTGTACCACATTCCTTTTGGTATCACTCAGAATATTCCTGTATATAGATTTGAAAAATGAACAAGATACACAAGTTGAGTGCTATTCTTATATTTTTAATCAGTTGTGATGTAAGTGAGAAACTGACTGACTGTACCCTCCACACACTCTAATCAAAGCTGTTTTTTTCTTTTAGTGACTAAAATGAGTGTGGATGAGCTACATCAGCTGAATGCTCAGCTACTGATGCAGATTCAAAGTAAGTGGTCTCAATCATCAATATTTTTTGTCCAGTTCAATCTGTAATTATCATCCCTAATAAATCCTCATGTGAAATTTGTGCCCTCAGAAAAAAAAAACTGCATTAGTTAAAAGTTTTTTTTAAGTTACAGCATAGTCATGCCAATCCAGCAGGGGTGCCAACACAATGGCTCCAGTAAAAAAAAAACACAAGAGTCCCTTGGCAAAAAGTTGAACCTGGGTTAAACCTTGTTATAACACAGGTCTGTTTTCAGTCTGAAAAGACTCAATAAAGCAGGGCTAATATGGACTGGAAGGCATCTCTAGTCAACACATCATCTCCTTTCATGTGACCAGCTGTGTTGAATTGGGCACTGTGTAGTGCCTGCTCATGCATAGCCTGCCTGTCTGCTCACTCCATTCTTCACCAGTTTGCTTCTTTTGTTTGCTACACACAGTTACAGCCAAGCTAAGAGCATCTCATCTCAAGCAACAGAAATGTTTGCATATGCAACACAAAGCAGATGTTATCAGATTTTTATCAGTAAGGCCAAGCACCCGACGCCCACATCATGGGACAGCTGATGTAGCCATAATATTTTCATCTTCAGTCTGCTAGTGCGAGGGTTCGGATGAGTCGAGTGGCCAGTGTCGAGAGGAAGATTACATGAGCTAATGTGAAATGTCCTCTGACAAAGTGGTGTCTAGTGGGGTCCTGGTCCACACACTCTTATTCACCCTTTAGGAGCAGTCAGCTCCACGTGTGTTCATATTGTTACTAGGAACAGATGGGGAGGTTCTTGCTCTTTCTAAATTATTTAAGGAGCACCACACATGTCCAAGAGTTAATGATCTATGGTTCTTGTTATATTAGAAGTGTCTATAAACATGTTTAAATGAGTGTTGCTCAGCTGCGTAACATTGTACATTACTGAAGATGCTTGTTTTTTGACTCTTTTTATGGGGGGGTTATCTTCAGCTTATGTATTTCCTGTCATGTTGTCTTTGCTCTCTGCTCCTTCAGTAATCAGTATTATTGATTTACTTTCTTTTATCTGTTTCTCCCATTTGTTTATCTGCGTAGAAGTTGACCTTGTGTGTGAGTGAAACAGCTGATTCTCATTTTCTCTCTCTCTCTCTCTCTCCAGAGGTCTTCGAGGAGCTGACTGTGGCTGTGCAGGAGAAAGACTCGTTGGCGTCAGAGTTACACGTGCGTCACATCGCCATCGAGCAGCTCTTTAAGAACTGTGCCAAGCTGCCCTGGCTGCACATTAGCAGGGCCGGGGTGAAGGCCAGCAGCAGCAGCAGTGGCAGCCCCGTGGAGTGAGGTGCTGGAACATAGCGGGAGGTCTGTTCTGTCTCTGCTGCTGGGAGGACGCTGACAAAACACCTCCATGTGCTGGTTGCAGCGAGGCTGACAAATGCCTTGATGTATACTGACTGACTTTTACAACACTATGGTGATGTTGAGTTTTTAGCTCTGCATTAGAACATTAAGGGCTGGGTTGGCATGGCCTCCGGTCTTGTGGTTGCGGTGATGATGCAAGGATTAATGGAGGTTTGCAGTTTTTAAAAAAAAAATATATATATATATATATATATATATATATATATATATATATTGCTGGTTTGGCATGTGACCTGAATTCTACCCGACTCAATCTAAGCACCCAGTAAGCATGTCAGAGTCTTCTGACCCCAGTACACGATGAGGACATGTTCTTACTGGAAATGATCCTTTGAAGATTTACCTTAATACAGCCTGAGAAACTCCTTCTCTACATCATTTCACAAAAATGGTCGCTGTTGGTTTTCATTTAGTTTTGTTTATTTTGCTGTCAAAAATGTCAGTTTTCATCATTTCATTTTGTGTAGATATATCCTCTTAAGCTTCTTTTTTTTTGCCTCCTGCTGATTATGTCATACGCGTATATTCAAATATGGGTTTTAGCACTGCTTAATGCTCCTCCATATGCTATCTGATGGTTCTCTGTAGGAGGGAGTTACAGTATTTTATAACATGGCTCTGGTGAATACTTAATGCAGAACAGCTAGATGGTGTCAGTCATATTCATCAGGCAACGCCAGCAGTAGTGTTTGATTACCGTTCTAACGTAAAGCACTAACAAGGTTTAAGCTAAAATGGCTTGAAACAAGTTATTGAGTTGCATTCAAACTGCTCAAATTTAACATGATTTTTTGTAAACTATGGTCCTCAGAAGTATTTACAACTGTGTATATCAGTTAGATTCAACAGTAATGGACTTCTGCTAAAGAAAATGCCACTAATTATACATACCAATAGTGACAAAGCTTTTCCAAATTCATTTCAAATAAAACCTTTAAAATTGTAACATATTAATCAAGTCTTATCTGAAAAAAAAGCCTGAGCAAGTGCAAGACAGCACCCAAAAGCACCCTACAGCATCACTGCAACAAAGACAAATCAGAGTGTGAAAGTTACCAAAGCTATGCTAGCCGTGCAGTTTTTTTGATTGTGGGGGTGATGACTATTTTGGGAGTGTCTGTGATCTAATACTTGTTGTTTGGCAAGTATTAAATAGAAATATCAGTTCATTTACCCTCTCCACTGCTCAAAGATACACCCATTCTGTTTTTTTAGCTATTACTGCTGGTGAGATTTACTTGATATTTAGTACAAAGCTGTTTATTGTCTGTATAGCGGTCAAGCACAAGTTCTATGTATGGCTATACGCTGGATGAGTGTTATTAGAAGAGGAAAGGTGAAACTACTGGAAAAGAAATCCAGCTGCCAAACCAAAGTCTGTATTTGTTCTATATGTGAACTGCAAGCATTTGGCTGATTTAGATTCCATTAACAGAGGAAGATGCAATACCAAACTGATTTCAAATGTGGCTTAGTGATTTACTTCTAGGTTTGGTTCAGTGTGTGTGGTAATGAAACATAGATTTTTACTCTAAAGGTGATGCTGTGGAAATGATTTGTTCTTGTGTACACAGTGTATGTTTTACGATTAGTTTTATTTATCTTGTTCATTTTTCTTTCCTGTCCAAGGTTAACTTTTGTTGCCCTTATGTGTGAGAGCTAAGTTGATGTCACAGCAATACAAACAGGATATTTGGTCTACTGTGCCTCTGGATGTCCCTGATTTGAGATCAAAAGGAGACAAAGAAGGACAGGAATGGTGTTAACTGTCAGTGTTTTTAAGCCTGCAGTTCTGCTTAGTTTATTATTCAGGAACCCTATGCAAGAAAGAGACTAATAAATCAGAAGCCTTATTTAGTAGAAAATATTTGTTATCTGAGTTTTTCTCAGAGGTCACAGAGCTACTTGATTCTAATAAGCTGGGGAAAGACAAGGTTATAATCAGATTGGTGTTTAGACAAACTCAGCATTGTCAGTGTATCTCTTTTGCTCTCTCTTTGTAAGAGATTTAAATGTATTTGACCCCTTTTAGGGTTTAAAACGACAAGTTTTAGCTCCATTTTAAATGTGTATCTTGGTTTTATTTGGATAACTGAATTCAGTGTGCTTGAGTATTCAGATTACTGGTCCTTAATGCAAATTTTCAGTCATTCAGTCTTCAGTTGTATGTTTTTTATTTGTGTTTTAAATATGAATGCTGTGTGTGTTTGTATACTGTGGAAACATGGCTGGGCCTTTGCCTCTGCTCGGCAGTTTTTGGTTGTGTGTTCTGGTGCTTGTTATCTTTTGCTGGAGTTGTAAGCATACCCGTTACACTTCCACCTCCTACCTTTTTTTTTTTTGACTTGACTCTCCATTTGTTTTCTAATGTTGAACAAGGCTGCATTTGTGTTGTGTGATGTTTTACATTCTATTTATTGTGTGTGTTCATGGACCTTACACAGCCTGTGTGATTTGTGCTTTGTATTTTTTTGTAAAATATTTCAATAAAATGAAATTATTTTTTACTACATACTCTGGTTCTGGTATTTTCCTGATCATAGCCACTGCTGCATGGTGATCAGTGGTGTGCATGGGTGGCCAACGGCTAATATTAACATTATTATAAAGTAATACGACCACATGGTTGCTTGAATTATTATTTTCTTTTTTTTTAAAAAAGAGGAAAAATCCAATTAAAGTAAAAAGAATCACGACTATTCTATCATAAAAACCAACGTTAATGTGTTTCAGTATATATTTGTCAAAAGCTTAAATAGTGTAGACAATCATCCATTCAATCCATCAATAATTGATTAGCACCAGGTGTGTTTATACCAATGTTGGCTTTATACAGCCGTGTGAAGTCAAGAATCTATCTGAAACTACTATAATTGATATTAGTGGCATCAGAGGCAATGAAAAATTAGTAGATAATTGAGAAAGAACTACTTTCAGCATAATTTTACCTGAATATGATCAATTTGTTGATTTTTTTGGATTTATAGCTGGACTGTGCATTAATGAGCGTGCACTGTGTGGTAGATGGAGGCTGAGTGCCCCCTTGTGGACAAAAAGCTTGTAGAGGATTAACAGCAGAAGCTCCTTGTAGTTGTAACGAGTGTCATTGTATAAATATGTCATGCGGTAAACCACAGAAGGATCACATAACCTTTGGCCTAAAATTCTGGGAAGTTTCAATAATATCATCTTGACTTAGTAATATAATAGTAGTATAATAGTAAAGGGCTAATGTTTGCAACAAAATAAATTCTGAATCCTTTATAAAAACCCTCCTTTCCTTTAAAGTATGTGGTTGTGACAAGCCATTATTAGCAGTAGCTTGTGTAACATGAATTATAGATAATTGACTTTATGTAACTGATGTTGCATACCAGTCTCACTGTGATGACAAACTTTCAGCAAATTACTGACATTTGTTATCCACTTATCTGTCATGACCTTTCTTCTTCTTAGCTCAATCTCTCAGTCCATCTTTGAAAAAAAACCCTCATATGATTAACTGATAAGAAGCAGCAGAAGTAAAAAATAAACCTATTAATACGGCAATTGTATAAGAAACTTGGCAAAAATGATACACTATGAATACTTTTTTAAAATTAAAATATACAAATTGTAAATAATACAACATGAATACTACAACAAAAAAGTTATAGAGATAAATTAGCATCGATCAGTCTTCAGTTGGAATTAAAGGTTAGTACGTTTAGGGTTTATTCATTTAAAATAACTTCACATTTCAGCAGTTCTTTTACAGATTTTAAATTCATACACTTCTGGGATTTACAACACAGTTGAAATTCATTATAGAAAGTATTACATGGGTTTTTATTAATTTGGTTTTGAGTATTTAATATTTGCCATCGTGAGAATTGTGTTCATCACCAGGTTTTCTCCTTACAACATTTTTGTTACAAATGTCACATAAACAAAAAACAAAAAAACACATATTTGAGACTATGAGTCACAACAGTCATGAGTATGACTCACTCATTGAGGGGCATTGACTCGACCAATGAATGCACTGGGTTTGTCTGTTTGGAGCCAACCAGAGTGATCAATGGGCGGGAATGATGTACTAAAAGGCAGTGTTAAGATTGCCAAGATTCAAGATTTTCCCTTGACTCTGAGATAAAGGAAGCCATTGTTCAAAATAAAAAGGGGGGGTGAGGTACACTAGTGGTGATTTTTCTTGATATTGGGAAGGCATATGACAAGCTGTGGATGAAGAAGCTGATTATAAAGCAGTATGAGGCTGGCATGTGGGGGCATGTCCTCCTTCTTGAAGAACAGAATAAATCAACTTAGGGTTGGAAATACTTATTCTGATGGCACAGATATTGATGCACCTCATGGGAGTGCAATGTTATTTAATGTCATGATAAATTATATATTTAAAGACAATGGGACTGGTTTTGTCCTAAACAATATAGTTAATTGAGGTGGAAAGTGGGGATACAAATTTTCAGTGGAAAAAAACAAAATATGTCATATTTGGTGATAAGAAAACTGAACGTCAGGGTTTATTCATGTATGAACAAGCAATTGAGAGAGAAAATTAAAAGAATTCAAATACATCTGAAAAGGTGATAAATGTAATGTGTTCCCTCTCAAGAAGTTCATGGGGTGCTGGCAGGGATACACAATTAATGAGCAATCATAAGGTTAAGACTAGATTGTGTTTTTTTATGTTATACAAGAGCAGCCAAATCAAATCTAAAAAGGTTGGATGTAATATATAGGCTGAGGTACTGAGAATATGTTTTGGGGCTCTCCTTACAACTCCAGTCCTGGCTTTACTTGTGAAGATGAGAGAAACACCACTGGCAGTGCAGTAGTTAGACTAAGACATCAAAGCACCCAGCAAAAGTAGTGCTGGATAATGCTTGGGAGTGGGGGAGCAGGGAAAAGGAAGAAAGAATGTTTCCTTTTCAGTATGAGTTAAGAGGTGGAGAAGCTGGGATTGGGAGAGGTACAGGTGGCCCCTCAAATAAACTGGTCGGTTATACCCCCACACCAGAAAGAGACTTCAGTACATCCGAAAGCATAAGAATGCATGACCGCACCGCAGATCCAGGCATGGTTAAGAAATGCTAAAAAACATTTGGGAACATTATCTCCAGATGTATACAGATGAGGCCCAAGATCCCAAAACTGGACAATCAAGCTTTGCCTTTTACATCCAGACCTTGAAACTGTAAAGCTCAAATGACAATAACTAATATATGGGCACTATAGTGTATATATTTATTGGGACCATGTACAGAAGGCACACTGACATGACTAGAATAAGACCAGGACACCGTGGATTAATATAGGATCTATAGTGAAGATGGTCAAACATGAGGATGGACTGTGTAGAACCTGCAGAAAACAAACTGTTAAACATCTACTAATGGCATGCAGCCTAGCTATATGAAGAGCAAAGAGCACATTATCACTTAAATACAGACAGTCACAATGAGGAGCCTTCTTAATCCTACCGAGAACCAGTCAAAGACTGTTAAAACAGACCCTGTATTCATCGCTGCAACAGGATTACACCTTCGAAAATAGACATATCCCTAACTGCAACCTAATCCTGACCTGCGGGAGGCAGCAACGTGCCGCAAAGCATCTAGTCTGCCAGAAATACACAAGGCGAGGAAGAAGAAGAAGACGAAGCCCTCAAGATTTCTTTTAGCCAACTTCTCGTGCTTTCCATTCATTTTGTGCCCACACGTTGGAGAAGACCCCACGGGAAGGTAAGTCTGTGAGCCATCTATGTTCTCTTATATTACAATGTCAAATGTATATAGTCGTTACATCAATTTATCCAAATTTAGTATGAGTATTTCTGACTGTTATCACAATATTCATACAACTGTTGTGTTAGTTAGCAACATGAGGTTGTTAGCGTTAACTAAAGCTAACGCTAAAAGCCTTATATTCTCTAAAGAAATTACTCTTTTGTATTCTCACCGAAGCTGGAATTATAGTAACTATCATTGTTATTCAAGTAACTTTCAACGGCATTTCGGCGCGATTAGATAACACCCTGTTCGTATCGTTAGCCTAACTGTTGGCCAGTGTTGTGAAGTGTGGTGGTGCGTGAATTAACGGAACTTATGCGTCACTGCCCGCCTTTTGGAACATTTCTAATCGCCAGACCGTTAACTGAAGTCAGCAGACCACCTCCAAAGCAAACCATAGAGTGAAATGTGCTTTAATTGTAGTGTTTCGACGTTATATATTGATCATTTTAAACCAAAATAGTCTCAAAATCGGCAGTTGTTGCCACGCGCGCATGGAAATGGTGACGTAATGTTGTCAGGATAACGAGACTCGGTGCGTTTTTTGTCACAGACACACAGTTAGTTTTTTTAAATTGTATAGCTATAGCAGATAAGAGACCATTTATAAACTTTCAGGACAGTCATACCTTTTGTTTTAAGAAGTTTTAGAAGTCTTAAATTAACGTACATGTATAAATGCAATGCTTCTTTCAAGATATGAAGAGCTTTATACCACAAAAGGAAACAGAAAAGGTTGCTACTGTAAGTCTGTTATAAATTATATCGAAGATCGTTCATGATCCTAGTCATACAAAGACAATTGTATGCAAGAGTATTGCATTTTATTAACCAGTATCTTACAAAAGACTTGTTCATGTCTCTCTCTTTTTTCTTCTTCTTTTTTTTCAAATAACAAAAACACATGGTTACTGCTGCTTACCTGACCAAATTTCATTTATTTACAGACGCTGCCTGAACGTAATGAAATATTTGTGAAATATGAGGAGAGAAATAGCAGCTGTGGTATTCTTCCTGAAGAGGCTTGTGAAAAAGGCGGAGAAGTTGGAATCGCACAAGATTGAGCTGTTTGTTGAGAGGCTGGCTGTTGCACTACAGGAGAAGTTCAAGGGGCACTGGTACCCCGACAACCCCAGCAAAGGACAGGCATACAGGTGCTGCTCTTTGTCTTTTTCTTTTTGTTTTTTTGTGTCCTTGTTTTGTTTTTGACTTTTTTGCTATTGCTAAACAACTTTCTAGGGATTCTCTCCTGGGAAGCTATTAGTTAAACTGTAATCCTTCAATAACTTAACAGCCAACACAACTTTGATTACAAATGACATTCCATTGATGTTTACGGACTGTTAAGACTATTTAAGCTGATGTCAGTTTTGTGTGGTTTGCAGGTGCATTCGAGTGAACAGGTTCCACAGGCAGGATCCAGAGCTCCTTCGGGCCTGCCAGGAGAGTGGGGTTCAGTACCGTGACCTGGGACTGCCCCGTGAACTCACATTGTGGGTGGACCCTGGGGAGGTGTGTTGCAGGTGAGACTTTAAGTGAATTTAATGTGTATGCCTGGAAACAAAATTTGGTGATTCAACAAGGATAACAATTATTATTTTAGCATTGAAAGTCGGAACACTTTGTCCTAAAAAACAAAAAAAAAAAAAAACAAAAACAAAAAACGTCATCTAAAACAAACATTAATTATTGATGTGTTTTCCCATTATTAGGTATGGAGAGCAAAATCCTTCCTTCTCAGTGGCCAGTTTTTCTAGTGATGACGAGGAAGACAAAGATGTTGCGAAGAAGGTGACCAGTGCTTTGGAGAGGGTTACGTCAGATTACCATTCCGGTTCTTCATCCGATGAGGAGAGCACACGCTCCTCTCCCCTTACTGTGCCCAATAGCCACTGTACTTACAAGGTATTGCATAATCAGATTTATAATTCCTACAACTAAGTATTCCATGCAGGTCTGGCAATGACGGCAAAATTACTTGGAAAATAACCAGTTTTAAAAGAACCTTTTTAAAGTAGCTGTGCTTAGTTCTGTTTTGTGCCTACTGGTTGTGATATTGTTTGTGTCAGTTTGATGTTCCAGATAAGATTCTTTTTAATTTAACCTTAACATTTGGTACTTTTTCAATAATTGGAAGCCAAACACCTGAGGCTAGGATTGTTTGTGTTGCAGTTGATGGCTAATTTTATTAATTTTCCCTTCTTTTGTTTTTCTTTTTCTTTTCTTTTTTTCTTTTAGGCGATGAATCCAGCTGCTCCTACATGGAATCCCAAGGGAATGGTACCAGGAAAACATCCTCACATCCTCCCACAGCCTCACTACGGCTTCAGGCCTCGCACCAGAGCCCCCCACACTATAAGGCATAATCTGTGGATCCCTCCTGGCTATAGAGGAGGACCTGCGTACTGGAACACAAACCAAAATCTGGCACATTGTTAACAGTTAGGAATCATGGTGCTTATTGTTCACACTGGACATTACAGCTGGAGACGACTCTAAGATGACCAATGTTTTTTAAACATTTTTATAGCTTAAATATTTGTTTTTGACAAACACTTTTTTGCACTTTAGACCATTTGTTATAGTTTGAATAAATCACTTGTATGAAATTTAGATATTTAAATTGGAATACTACACAGGTAGTTTTGAAATAAGTACTGTATTTTTACAATGGGAGTTGTTAATGTATGCCACTTACTGTCCTTTTGTGATAAAACTTTTTATTTATTCATAGTGTAGGATTCTCAGATGTATAGGCTTAAATTTATGGAGTTTTATTAAACAGTTTCCAAGCATCATAGTGCTTTGTTTTTTCTTTGTTTTCCAAAAGATCCTTTGAGTAGTACTGTTACACAAAGGCTCAGTGGAATATTTTTTATTTTCAATATCTGACTGACACCTGACTCAGGGATTTTCTATGTATAATGCACCTGGCCACTAGGATGTGCCAAAGTGTTATATTGTTAGTGTGTCTTAAAACAACAGTCTGGTGTCCATATGAACAGTAAATGATTACAGCAAAGAGGTTTTCCTCGCTGTAATCATTCCTCCTGTTCATACTGGATATTAAATGATCTCCTTTTTAATGTGCGTTCACTGTAAGTGATGAAGGTCATTTTGTGCAATAATACATTTAAAAGTCTCTGTGAAGCTTATATGAGGCTTCAGTAGTCTGATTTAGTCATATCAAGTGGATATCTACCACATTTACAGTCTTTTTAGAAATCCCCTCTTTGTGTTTCATCAGACAGCGTTTCCCCGTGCTGTGGTGGAAATATAATAACAAAAAGAAGAATTTTGACACTAAGACTAACGTTGAAAGAGATCTACTTGATTTGCTTAATCTGGACAGCTGAAGCATCATTATCTTCAGATAAACTTCTACATTTTTGCACAGAAGAGGGAATGGATTTCGGCCCTTATCACTCAGATTGTAAGTACATTATGAAGGGATCTTCTAATGGTCAGTAAGGAGAACATGTTTCAATGTTACTTTGGACTGCTGACTTGTTTTAAGACAGACTTGGGAAAACCCATCCGTTTAAAGGAAAGTCTGCAGCACTACTTTAAATGTTAAAACGTATTTTGTGGTTGGGTTTAACTCAAATAGAGAGTTTACACAGCATTTTTCAAACCCTATTTACAATTTTTGACCACCACAAATTAAATTCCAGTCACATCTGTTGTGTTGGTGTCAGAAATACTGGCAGAGAAAAGCAAAACTATCTTCATTGCAAAATGCATGGTGAGTGGAAAAGTGATGATTTTTTTAAATTTGGTGAACTAATCCTTTACTGCTGGCACTCCTCCAGGTTGTGATAGTGTCATTTATGGACAGGCCCTCTTGAGAGATTCAGTGTTAAGCTCAAGGACGCATCAGTAGAACTGATGTTTAATGGCTATGAGGCTTCCCTAAAGGATTATTTAACTACCATATAATGAAGAGGCTTTTATCATACACAGTGTTATCATATTCTTTATTTTAACACTCTAACATCTCTACTCCTGTCTGCCTGGGCCATGTTTGACTGACAATGCTGCTAAATTAACCACCAATCCCTGTCCTGGACTCAAACCCCTCAAACTGTTGTCTTTTCTGGGCAGCAAGTTAACAGTATTGCCCAGGATGAACTGAAGTTTCATGTCATTCCACCTAAGCATCACTGGATATGGGAGCTATATGTAAGCACCTTTGGAAAAATAGCAATTCAAAATACATACAGGAAAATATATTATGAACATAAAATGGGAAGAAAAAAAAGTAAAATTACAAAATAAAACAATTTTGAAATGTATAAGTCTCCCCTCATGCTCTTAAAAAAATCCTCAATGCCATTTTAACGACTCAAATTGCTGTCATGAACATTCTAGCATCTAAATAGTGACTTGGAGAAAGCGGTTGTAGCCACTGTATGGGAATAAGTTTGTATGGTGGCTTGTATCCCCTTTGGATAGCACACACAGGGTGCCATGCAGGAAATACGGGTGCCCGCTGTATTTAGCATTAATAAATACTGTGAAAGCTGCTTGCTCATACAGGTGTTACACCGTCTTTGGTGACACATCAGATTATGTGATCTTCAGTACTGACTCAGATCCTTAAAAAAACCAAAAAACTTTATAAGTATCAATACCACAATGTAAAAATACTCTATTACGTGTACAATTATGCATTTAAAATCCTACTTATGTAAAAGTATGAAAGTATTGCCAGCTTAATTTACATACTAAACTAAAGTACTATTATTATTATTATTATTATTATTATTATTATTATTATTATTATTATTATTATTATTATTATTGGTAGTATTTTTACATTGTGGTATTGATACTTTTACTTAAGTAAAAGAGAGTACTTATTCTAACATTGTATCACACAATCAGATGGGTCACCAAATACGGTGTAACACCAGCAGAGGGCGTCAGTGGATCCCTTTTAATGGAAAAGCGTATATCACGTGATGCCCTGCGGCGCGCTCGGTTGTGCACCTGCAGGGAGGAGGGAGGAGGAGGAGTGGAGCTTGGATGCTTCGGTCGAGCTGGGCTGCCGCTGCTTTTCACTCCAATTCAGCATAAGTTCTCCGACCAAGTTTCACAGAAGAAGTCGTGGACTAGCTGGAACAGGAATGGAGCTTTCGACAGGCCGGTTCTGCTGTTTACTGTTGAGCCTCTTTGCAGGTAAGTTTTCTGACATAAGCAGTCGCGGAGCTACTTTGAATTTTAATTATTTCTTACTAAAACGCCAGCGAGCGAGGTCAGCCACGTACAATAACGTTAACCAGTGGCGTTAACATGGAAACTTACCTTTTTCGATAAGTTAAGAATTCTCATAAGTTTAGGTTACGTTTTCATTGGTCCTGGTTAGTGTGGTTAATATAAAACTTGCTCAGTGGTTTACCGGAATAACACTTTTAAGACATTGCCCAACAGGGAGTAACTCCGATCCAAGGTCAGTTTAGTTAGCTAGCATATCAGAAACAAACGTCCGGCGAATCCGAATGGAAAATTAGAGAACGTCATTTAAATTTACCTTAAACTACATTTAAGTAGCGAAGTTATTTGTAAACCAATTACCATTTGCCAATGGGGCATGTCTGAGACTTGGTCTCTGTATGAACGTTACCACAAACGTCAGGAAAAATAAAGAGAAAGGCAAATAAGAGAGAAAGAAAGGTCAGCTGTGAATAAATCAAAGTTTGCTAACGCTATTTCATACATTATTATTCACAAAGTGACTGGTTTGGGTTACGTTTCTCACCAGGTAACGTTATAAGTTACCACATCAAGTGGTTGCCTCGAGGTTCATTTCTGTACCCAGAATGAATGGTAATTCAAATGTATAGCATTGTGTTTTAAAGTGCCTACATAAATGCGATGCCATACATCTGGGTATTTCCGTGTGATGTCTTTTTGTTTATCGTCTGGTGGCTAACACAATAGCTTGATCCGCTTTTAAACCTGTAACTACAGGACTTCAAAGTGCTGCCTTTTCTGTCTGCCATCTGCCAGGAGTACTGACCCCCCCCCCCCTTCCAAGTCTGAAATCCCAGGCTATCAAATCAGTCAAACCATATATTTACTTATGCTGACACTCATTTAATGAAAGTTTAGTCCCAGTGACCCTCAGCTAAGAGAGGTTTCTGTTGTTTGTTGATACTGCAGATGGGTAGATAGCAGTGTGGGCTGTGAAACCTTTGATCACAGTAGTTATTTTTAAAACCTTCCCTGCTTGTGTTAACTCACAGTCAATGATTTAAAGGTGAAATTGAACATCTTGGCAGAAAACCCAGGTATATCTTTTAACTGTACTTTTTCAACCCAATTTACTTTTTTTTGGCTTTTTAAGTCGTCGAGACATTCAGTAAATAACAGTGGTCTTAATTTGAAATATTGAAGTTATTAGCTTGATTTTAGTTTGTTTTGTCATGTCATCAGGGCAATAAATGCTGAAACACTGCTTAGTATCAGTCAATTATTGATCATGGTTATGAGTCATCCTAAATGTATGTTAGTGCTAACTAACCCTTGTTGTGTGGCAAATGCATTGTTTAATTTTGTGTGTGTGTGTGGGTGTGCCTGTTTATTGTTCTGGAATTTACTCTGAAACTAGCAGGTTCCTCCTCCCACTCTCAACAATAATGTACTGCAGGATCGTCTGTTGGTTTCAATCAGTGACGTCTCTCACATGCCGTGGCATTTATTGAAATATTTTCCGAGATTTCTGTGTGAAGCCATAGAGCCATGGTCAGAGCAGTGACATTCCACTCTGCTTATTATTGGTGAGAATCCTCTTGTGATAAAGAAGAGCTTTGTTTAGGGTCCTCCAGCACATCTCTCTGTGTAAAAGCTAGGCCACTGAGTGTAATGTAAGGTTTAGGTTTAGCATGTTTTTTTTTCCAGCCTTCTTTTGTCTCATGGTTTACATTGTTGTGTACACTAGTTTGGGCTCATTACCATGTTAATGGCAACATGGCCTCATCATTTGGGCGCTGTTCCACTCCAGCAGACAAGAACAGTATCTGCCAGACTCGAAACATTCTTTTGACATGGCTTAGAAATGCACAATAATGTGCTAACGTCTCTCTAATGGCAACATAACAAGTAGGGTCTTTCTGCTCTATTTTCTTTGTGCTATTTGTCAACGAGGCACTGCTCAAAGCATCATATTGAAGAAACAAATAAAACTGCAGTACAGAGAAAGTCCTTGAAATTATAGTTGATGTCGAGGATTTCTGTAAAACTGCAGATAGATTTCATCTAGCCTTCATGTTATAGCAGGCAATTGTCATCATTTTGTTTGTGTTAAGCTGACATTATCAGATGGGATAATGTGTTTTGAAGTTAGCATGAAATCATATGAGATGTAATCAGTATGTGGTGTGAAATAATCAAGCATTGGGTTTGTTGCAATGATTGTGGGCAACCAGTCACAGGCAGTGTTTAATGCTCAAAATAAGCAAGTAAAAAATCTTTTCAGTCAGTTGTTGTTCCTGATAGAATTCCTATTGTTCAAATCATACTTGTACTTGGCAGGAGAATGACTCTTCAACAGGTCCCTCTTTTCTGTTTCTCACTGTGTTTTTGATATGGCATTGTCATCACACAGGCTGCTGTGGGATTGGCTGTCACTGTTAACATTGACATCAGGCACTGTTACACACATTCACACATTATTTACAAGTTTGCTTGAATGAAAGAAGTTGACCACAGTTAAAACATAAGGGGATATCCTCTACTGCTACAGCAAGCTGGATTCCAACAAAACAGTTTCAGAAATCTATTATCAGAGAGCTTGCCCAAGAAACACCCTACATTGTGACACAACTTTTGATTTCCGTGCTCTGTCCACACCCCTCCTCTCCTGGCTGCTTGGGTCAAAAGTGAAATAGCTGGACTTAAGGTGAACAGGAACCTGGTGAATCTGAGCAGGCGCAGAATGCCGTTACCTGATAAGCGTTGAACTAAAGGCCCCGGCCAGGACTGGTTGCTTGGTTACCCTTTTGAAAACAGACACGCAGATCCTGTGAGTGTACTTGTGTGTATATGTGTGTGTGTGTGTGTGTGTGTGCTCCGGTTGCCTCAGAAAGCTACCCTCCCCCTAGCTTGCATGTATACATTAGGTCCTCTTTTACAGCAGAAAAAAAATCCCTGTTATTCTGAACAATAGCAGTTGCAGATGTATTAAATATGTTGATACAATAGTGGTTTGCAAATATTGTCACTCTAACAGCTGACTATTTATCAGGTGATGGGGCCCATGAGGAAGTAGTTACAACCAGAGAGATGGGTAAAAGCCTCAACCATTGTCATTGGCCCCACACAGACAGTAATGACTTGAGGTCACATTCACTTGTCATGACCCAGCAGTCCGTTGCCACTACTTGCCTCCTGTTGGCTGAAACATGTTGCAGCCACAACTTCACCTCCAACCAAAGCAGCCACTTGCTCTGCCTGGAGCCCCCTGTCCTTGGAAATGAAGCAAGAACATGTAGAATCGGATTACACTCCGGGGACATTGCTTTGTCCTCCACAATCTGATGATGGGGACGACCTCACATGAATATTCACAGCTCCCGACATTAATATTTTAGCATGCCGGCGCTGTACAAGCCCTGTGCCAACTCCTCTTCACCTATATGGGAGGATGGAAACGCTGATCCCGCCCTTTACCTCGCCACATTACCCTGCTTCTCCCCTCTTTTTCCCTCCATTTCATGTCTGAATTACTGAATGAACAAATTGCTGCTTGCTAGAGAATCAGTGGTAATGATTAATAGTGGTGGTTGTTTCTCAGTCCTGTTAATGACTGTGCAGCCACTCTGTATTCAGAGCTCATACGTTTTTCACAGGTAAGGAGTAAAACTGCCCTCTGGGAGGCTGCCAAAGCATTCTGGTGGGAAGTTGTATTGGCAAGATTTTAGTTGAACTCTGTGGTCATGAAGTCAATGTTATATTGACAGATATCTCACGTTGGTATGTTGTCTGAGCTCCATAACACTTTGGCCTGAGTATTGACCCACTGACCAACCAACCATCTAAAACCCAAAGGATTTTAATGAACCAGGATGTGAAAACAGAGAAAATCTGCTAAAAATCAACCAGTAAAACTTGGTGGATGACTGACTTCAACAGTTAATTATGATTTAGTTTTTTTGATTTTTGCAAATTACAAAATATGATCAGTTGATAGACGGTAATATTGCATTGCCCTAGTTGTAACTCTAATTTGTATTGGCAAAACCATATATACATGTCTTCCAAAGAAAAGCCTTTGTGTTGCAAGGTTAACCAGACTTGATGGAAGGTAAGCAAAGCATCAGTATGAGGTGAGAGAGGAATGTTTTACCGATTCACCTGAATCACAGGAAAAACTTTATTTAAAGCTTTTGTGGTTTTCTTGGTTTTCCAACTTGTCACCATTATACAAGTGGAAAAATCAACATTTCTTCTCTACCAACCCAGGGATTATATGCTTATCTTGGTTGGCAGGACTGTACGAACAACAGGAACAAGCTGAAAAAACAGACAAACATTTTGTTGTCGTGCTAAAGGCCGAGCTTTAGGATGGCAATGTCTGTTCCTCAGAGCAAACTATAGTTTTTGCCTCACTCTAAAAATGTTTTCTAAATTATTTCTCTCCTAACGAAGATTAAATTAGATTTGAAACGTCTTATTTAAATTTGTGTTTTGGAGTCTGTGTCCAGGTGTTATTTTTTTAGGAAAGGTTTTGAATTTTTCAGTGTTTGTTCCTTCCAACAGTTTGGTTTTATTAACAATTAATCATTTTTGAAGAAAATCAGTCAAAATTCTCTGGTTCCAGCTTCTCAAATGTGAATATTTTCTGGTTTCTGGTTATTATGATTATGAATTTCTTTGTGTTGTGGACTGTTGGTCAGGACAAAACAAGACATTGAAGGTTGCGTGTTGGGCTTTGGGAAACAACAGTCGACATTTTTCAACATTTGCCGACATTTTATAGACCAAACAACTTTAGACGGATTAATCATTAATGAAAATCCTAAAATGTTGACATGCCCTGCTTCAGTTTTACCACTGACAGAGTCATTAATGGATTTATGAGAGGTAGATTAAAGTACAGAGTACATGCTACACCTCTGATAGCTTCAGTATGACTTCTGAAATTCAGGGATTGTACTGAAGGAGAGACATATCCTCTGTTATCCACGTAAGCCATCAGTTAAAACAAGGTCACTGCAGTGCTGATTTTCCCCGCTCTCTTGAGTCCATCGGTCATCATCACAGTTAGGGCGATAAACACCCCCCAAAGCACATTCATCACTTAGCCACTTGATGCCCAGCTCTGCAGCCACCACAACGCCCTCTGCTCCTAATGAGGAATAATGGGCTCTGTGACAAATAAGCTGTTCACTGTGATGATAATAAGGGTTTCCACATACCTCATATCACAAATGAATATCACCAGAATATCATTTTTCTGTGGATAAACGGCACAGATGCAGAGAGGAAGCTGCATGCCACACAGTGAAGGAGATTTGTAGGATGTCTTTACAGAATACTGTATGATTATTTGGGGAAAAAAATGTTATCTGAATTCATTAAAGTTTAAAAGTGAGATGTGTGCTATACTTAAAACCCAACTATTTTGGAAGTAAGGCTTTGAAGATGGCTCATATCAATGATAAAAGGAACATGAATGTTCCTCATTCTCCATTCATTTTAATATAATTGTCACTGTCTACACACGGTGGATTTAGTTCCTCAGGTAGTATATGTTATATGTTTTGTTTTTAAAGGAGGGAGTAGCCTATTAAAACTGATATGGAATTACAAAATATTCAACATTCAGCTTGCTAAAGCATTATTATACAGAATGCCCCCCTTCCCCCTTTATGATTATGTATTTCTGCTTGTTTTTGTATAATATTCTCATGGCATCTGAGCTAGCTATCTCAGTGTGAGGATACACAGTGTGGCAGTCAGGTCCCCAGGGTGCTGCATCTGCAGGTACTGGTATGCAGTCTGCTCCTGCTTACCTGCTAGGTAGATGTCAGCTCAGCTCTACACATGCTTGAACCTCTGTAAGATGATCTGTTGTGCAGTGTTAAAGAATTTGACTCAGTAGCAGGCGGGATGGAGACAAAAAAAATCACTTAATCATGTAAAACAGAGCAGACAATTTGTTCTGACAACAAATCTTTTGTTACCAGTTCATACTTCCAATGGATGCAGCATTTTGGAGATAAGCATTATATATTGTATTATGTATGTCACATTATCAGATAATGTCCAGGCATTGTCTTACACACAGCTGAATTGTGGGAAGATGATTGTATTTTGTTTCTTCCAGCAGTAAGCCCCGACTCTCTCCTCTCGCTAAGAACATTAGAGTTAATTGTGTGTCTAATCTTGAGAAATATTATGGCTCAGAAAATAAGCGGCATAAGCAGAAGGTGGGGTGAATTTTAGGAGGTGGAGGGAGGGGGGTAAAGCAGCTGTTGAAGGAGCCATTTTTAGCACCTCTATCTCATTGTAAAACACTACACATTGTCACCTGCGGATATGGTGAAAAAGGCGAATAAGTATTGTCTGTAGAAAGCTTCTTTCTTGATTCAGTCCCACTTGATTTTGCTACCTGTGGTGCTTTTTATGTCTTAGTCTGAATCAACATGTCAACTTATATAGTTAGGCTAATAACTCCTGTACACTTTTTTACAGGGGTATAATTGCTCGTATTGTAGATTTTTAGAATTATATTAAAGCAGTTGTGTAGTGAATCTTGTTAAGAGCATTAAAGGAGTATTGATACAAAGCGACACAGAATTAGACCCAGAAAATCCCATTTCCTGTAACATTTGTTGCCTCATAATCAAGCTCCTGATAAATGAAGCCAAAAGACTGCAATGCAAATCCTCACAATGTGGAGCCTGGAAAGAGGTCAAATATTAAATGTAGGTTTTAATGTGAACCCAGACAGGTTGCGAAACTGTGTGTATGTAACAACATCTGTGTGTTTTTGTAGGTGATTTCAATGCCGGATGATATAAGATGCTCTCGGTGTGTTTGCAGATGTAGGAAGATTTAAAGAAAGGAGAGTTAGTGTATGTGAATATATCTTTGAATTCACATACTTTGAATTCATGAGAAGGGGTAATGCAGTGTTCTCATTTTTTCAGACTAGTCAGAAAAAACCAAAAAGGCAGCTATTTTAAGGCAAGTTGGGAGAAGTCCAGGGATGGTACATTGTAGGATCAATTTGAACAGGTCTTCCCTACATTCAGATGACTTCCATTTCCCAACTATGGCTTTACAACCAGGTGTCTAAAAGGAGTGTGGCTGTCTGCCACCTCCCATCTTTTTCCATTAACATTCATTAAAATGGTCATTTCCTCGTCCTCCTGCCTGTGGAGTTAATGCTCCCGGGTCGCTGTTGGATCTATAGGTATGATGACCGGGACATCTGCTAGAGATGGGTATGGAAAAGGCTTAGCACATGAACCACAGCAAGGTCAGCAAGCCACAACAGACATTTAATTACTGTAGTGCATCTCGCCGCCATGTGAGGAAATCGGCATCTGGCCCAGTCGCCCTCCAGAGAGATGAGATTGAACTGAAAATAGCTCTGTGTGACTGGCTGGTTTATGATGGTCACAACGCACATTACTGCACAAGCTTAATCACAAGTGCTGCCGTTTTTTTAATAAGCAGGCACAGAGGGTCCACCAGGCTGCAGCAGTTGTTGCTGGTAAGTTCCTGAGAAACCAGTTGTTAAGTGTCGTAATGGATCCTATGTATAATTCATGGAAGCACACAGAGCTGCTGGCTGGCTTTCTCTGAGTGGCTGATAATTGGAAGAGTAAACCCCCCCCCCACCTCATCGTAAGACACCCACAGCACCCTACTCCTCCTGTCACGAGGTGCAGGGGGAGCATCGACTGTGCATTTAATCCATCCCTCTGAGACAGAACATGTATCTGATGAGAGTAATGAGATGATTTATCAGCAACATCGAGCCCTGTAACACAACTCTACAGCTGGAGTTTTAGCTTAATGACCTGTAGATATGTAAAGAGCCCACAGTGTCACCCAGTGTTTTATCTGCTAATGAGTCTCTTTCTCTCTAACCTTAATTAATCATCCATTAACATGTGTTGGGTAGTATTATAACACCCCAAGAGCTTTAAAGACCTTGTCAAAAAGATATATAAATTTTGTTTGGACATGAAAAGTCCCTGAGACCTAAATGGGTGGATAGTAACGCAAGACTCAGGAAAGATGCATTAATCAAGACAGACAGAATATCTTGAGCTGTACAACACCTAAACCTCACCACAACACATTGACTGTCAGCTTGTCTTTGCCTGCCTGGTGTTTTTCAGCATTTTTTTTTTTTTTTAAACCTGCATGAACATAAAATCTGTCTATATTTTCACGTCTCCATTGTGCTGCGCTTCAGTCACTTTCACCAAGATTAGGTACTCATCAGTCTGATCCAGGATGCCATATAAGCAGCGTTTGGCTGTCTAGACCTCTCAGGGGGGTCAGACCTTTTTTAGATGTCATTAGAACCATCGGGGAGTTGGCTTGTATGCCAGGTTTCAAGCAAAAGCACTTTACTAAGTCCACTAAACACTCACCATCCAGACGACCTTGCAGGATCTTCTGTAAGATGTCAAGTTGTTCGTACATGCTGTTTCCACCCCCCCTCACTTCTTGACAGATTTGTTATATTAACAAGATATCGTTAAGATCGTACAGTCAGTTTGGAGTCATGATGTGTGGAGGTCCAGTAGTTGGGGCGGGATTAATCATAGGAATTTCCCCTCTCTGCCCTTAATGACAAGAACATTTTTACCTTGTTCCTGCTAGCAACTAACCGGATGTTCTTGTTCATCCTGAAAGATAGCCTTTCATTTCCCTTTCTAAGGAAAATGATGATTCAGTCTGTTCAGAGTACAGCAGTATTAAATAACTTGCGTACTTGTGCTCTCATGCTCACCAAGTATTTATCTGTACTACAAACATTGTAATCCAATCTTTGTTCACAAGAAACTCATGTTTACTTGTTTCTTGTAGCAGCTTCTTCATTAGAAACGGAAATTGATGATGAAAGATGTGTTTGCGTTTAACTCGAGTGGTTTGGCTCCTTTTAATGCATCCTTAGTATCAGCTTTACTCTGATGTGTGTTACAAAATAGCACAGCTGCTGCTCTTTGATTCAGAAGCAATTTCATGCTCTGGAGTCCGATTTAATGTGGGAGTAACATATATATGAAGATGTATGCTGTGCTCAATGTTTTCTCTAAAGGAATTTGTGTCCTGCTTGCTCTCCAAGATTCTTTTTTTTTTTTTTTTTTTTTACAGATGCTTGGGTAGTTGATGTATCTAATTAGACTACGAAAGACTATCAGGGTCAAAATAACAAACTGTTCACTCTCTACGGCGCACAACGCAACCTCTAGAATCCCCTAGAATCAGAGCTGTGCATCTTTAATGGGCTTACTGCATTTATCTCTGCTGTCCAGACTCTCCGCTCTTCTTTATGTGTCTGACAAGCCTCATCTCATGCACAGTTTAAAGAAACACAACATGGAGAATAAATACCGTCATACTTTGTCATGGTCGAAATGAAAGGATCGCCTCTTTGTACGGGATGGTTAAACTAGTGCAGCAGCGGAGTTATTTTTAACATTCCCAATCGCGTCTTGTCACTTAATGTTGTATGTAGACTAGAGTGGTCGGTTTTTTGAGCTTCCTCCTCATGTCTGAGGCTGAGAGTGCGAGCTGGAGGCACGAATAAACCCAGCGGTCTCGGTTCAACCGTAACAACAACTGACAGTCTTTGCCTTTGGCTTCCTACAGGGCTCAACACTCAGGTGCGTCGGCTACACCTGCCTTCAAGAAACTCTCTCAGTGAAGAAGAGACTCCAGCCTTGAAAACATCAAGGCTGTTTCACTGCTTGTGCAGAGACAACAAAAAAAAAAAAAAGACGGGAAAGAAAAAGGATTATCTATCTTGTTATCTTTTAACAGCAGTCTTATCTTGATGTCCTGCTGTGGTGTGTCCCCACCCTCCCCCTCCCCACACACACACACACACAGAGGACAGGAAGGGACTGTCTGTGTTGTTACACTTTCACAAAGACCTCATTCTGGCTGGTCAGGAGTGCTTTGGACAGGATGAGAGGGTTTAGAGAGAAGGGATGCCATAAATGCATTTGAAAAGGAATTGATGTTTTAGCAGTTATTACAAAGTACTTTGTCAATACACCATTTCTGCCTCAGTCCTGAGGGGGTTTTCAGCAGCAGTCAGATATATTTTCAATGAAATGCACCGTGTTGGTGCTGTGTAGCTTTTGACAGGAAATTCAGGGCATAAAACACATACTGTATAGGATCGTGTATTTTCTACCCATGTCCAGAATATCACCATCATGCAATGTCCTACAGGCAGAGGACCTAATTTTAGACCACAACCTAGAGGAAACGGCGTGAGCAAGACAGACTCATTGACTGCCTCCCAGCCAATCCAGCTGACAGGCATACATGCTCCTGCACCACATGGAAAATAGGTTACTATGTAAATATGAATCCAGGATAGACATAGGTAATCTCTTAATTTGCAAGAGTTGGCATCCTACACAAAACATGAGGAAAATCAACCGTAACCAAGGCAACTGAATCACTTCATAGTAAATTTTAACCAACAAGTGAAGTCAGATTGAGGGGAAATATATTTTAGCTGTAATAAAAATACTTCCTCATTGTTTATTTTTGCATTTTTTCCATGTTATGTAAATTGTAACCAGTTTGATGTAAACATGCCATAGTATTCAGACTTTCACCTTTTAAAATATGCTGCACTTCATCTTAAGAAACAAGGGAGGAACCCTGGAATTTATTGGATGGCATTTCTGTTTGAATTCTTGATATTTTTTTTGTACTTGCGTCTGAACTGTTTGCAGTCTGGCCCCCACATCTTAATCCTTTTAGTGGTTTGGCAAAGAGCCAGAAGTCTTTATCTCCCCATAGAAGTTTACTTAACATACATTGTTTGTATATGTGACTGGATTTAACTCCTCGGCAATCCTTTTAAAAGTTCAGTGGAAACAAGTCCTCAGATGACCAACATGTCAATGATTCGGTTCAGATGGTATGAGGAAGTAGTTTGTTATCGCTGACTAAACTGGCTCTGTTCATTCTCACTGCCCCCATTTACTGAGGTGTTTAGTAGTGAGCCCACCTCACCTACAGTTCACTTCAGACCGAAACAGATGAAATCGCTGAGCTCTGGAAATTCCATAAATATGAAATCGTTTTTCCCCATCTGTAGTCGTAAAAATTCCATCACTAATGACATTGAAAATCTTGTTAGGCTTGTTAAGATCTCAAGAAAGGACTTTTAATCCCTAATTGAGCCCTGTGTTTCAAGGGGAATGTTCCAGTATGATATTTACGCTCTGTTGCTTTAAGCCGACTACTTGTGTGTTCACCTCTGTGTCATAATTGAGCACAATCGTGAGAAACCTCAGTTTGCTTCTGTGTACTCTCACATTTTGCTTGTCTTTTGCATTTTGAATGTGAGTTTGTGTGTTCACTAAAAGCCATTTTATCTGCGTCAACTCTCCAATTCCTCCTATCCCACAGTTAAAGCCGCTCTGAGAGTCCATCAACAGCCTGAATGAAGTAGCTGCACTCGTGCACTTGTGTCTGTGTGTTTGATCAGCAATGCTGCCTCCTGATCACAGTTGGCATTGTGCCCTGGGGCCCGGACAAAAGCTGGGTCTGGGGCGCCGGCAGGGGCCTGGTCTGTATCAGACACTTTATTTGTTTTGGGGGATGGGGGATTGGATAGGCAACGGCATGGCTGCCTCCCCCCTCTGTGCATAGAAACTCCTGTGTCAGGAGAGAGACGCCCCATGACTACACCCCACTGAGACATGTGGCTTTCATTGTTTTGGCTCATAGTAACCTGCTTGAAGCTTAGAGCACAGATACCTACCTTCTTTAATAAACATGGTTTCTTTCGACACCCTTACCCAGTCCTCTTTTGAGATATAAGATATAAAAAAAAAAGTGAAACTTGTCAAAATCTAAGTATGAAAAAGGATCATCACAAATCTTCACTTTCTGTGTCCTGGTGCTTATGTTGTGATTGGATCAAATAAAACCCATTTATGCAAATAAACCTTTTTTTGTGGGCAGTGTCAACTAGGATGTTCTAGGATGTTAAAAAGGTATAGATGCATTGGTGTCTGTCCCCTCTGATAATGGCAGCCGAAGTCACACTGAAATAATCTGCTGTTCTCTCTGTTACTTGAGACAGGGAGAAAAGCAGCTCCAGGGATTTCAACACATACAATTGTACAGAAGGCGCTCCGAGCTGTTGAAATGTTTATCACATCCCTGATCAGTTCCACCACTGAATAATGTGTGTGGATGAGAGAGCATTGATCTGTATGGGTTGAGGGAGCGATGAGAGTGAGAGCACATGAAGATGATATAACTTTGGTTTTTGCTCTTTGATCATGACTATGAGTCATCTATTTGTTGAAATGTTAGTTTATGGACAGTTATTATTGCAACTAAACTTAGATGAACAAGTTATTCTTATTCTGAACTCTATCCCTAGCCAACCGAAACATAGAGATGTGGCTAAAGGTAAATGAATGTGTCTAAAATCTCATCTGGATTTTGTCCAAGATACTTGAAACAATGATTGTAAATTGCACCTCAGAGGTTCTCTGGATATGAGATGTGTGTTGATAGCAAATGTAGCAGAGGTGTGAATGTCCCTGTTTGGCCAGCAAATACCTGACTGCAGCATCAGCACTCTGTTACACTTTGACATACACCTCCCCCATTAAAGCCTGTCTGATGGTTGATTTAAAACTGCTACCTGGACCACCAGCCCACCTCCTCCTGTAATGGCTTTTTTTGAGGATTAAGTGGCAACTTGGATTGAAGCTAGCCTCACTTAACTGTAAAAACCTCATCCAGTGTTGTGGTCCATAAGCTATGATAAGTGCTATGTGTGTGTGTGTGTTGTGATGTACACTGCTGTTTTGTACCACTTGTCAAGTTATGCAAACTGCTTTCACATCTTCACTAATTGCTTGCAGGATTTTTTTTTCTTTTTTTTTTTTGTGAGAACATGATTTTGTAATTACTCCTCAGGCAACTGTAACTGAAGAAAGCACTGCAGCAGTTTATGTGTTTGTATCTGCTCTGCGTCCCAGCTACATCTCCCAAGACATTTTTACAAACAAGGCACACCCGTGCATCTCTGAGACAGCTCATATTCTGCACCTTCCCTTTGCCTATTTTCCTTTTTAATTTCCTCCTCACGTGACCGTATTGGCACGTTTGCTGTTGTCTCCCACAAGGATGTTATCAGCAGGCTATCTGTGCTGCTCCACAGACTGGCGACTTGCCTATCAGCTTTACGGCACAGCCAGCCCCCCCGTTGTCACCAGTTCACTATGTCCCTGGGCTTTAACAGATCCAAAAGGACACAGGCCTTTTATATATGTTTGTGTGTGTGTGTGTGTGTGTGTGTGTGTGTGTGTGTGTGTGTGTGTGTGTTTCCACAGGTCTCAGAGACACTGGATGTTCTTATCTGACTCTTCAGGGTACTTCAGATAAATTTGCACTCCTCTCACAGGGATGGGAGGGGGGATTGAGGCAGTAATGTATGGATGTAAGGTTTCTTTTAGTGGATTGAGTGTAGATTTAGGACAGTTCATGGTGGCAGAGAAGTTAGACAAGCAGCAGCTGCTTACATCCACTGTCCTACACCTTGTAAAATGATAATGCATTCTATAAATAAGAAGTACAAATCCCTCAAGGCCATGACTTGAGAGTCCCTGCGATGAAGACAACCTTTTTGATTAACCGACCATTAAGGAATGAGGCGGTGTGAATTTGCCCTTCCTAGCCTGTTTCCTCTCTCTCTCTCTTTCCTTCCTTCCTGTAGTTACTTTATTCCCTCAGTTGTTCAGAGGCATCGGTATTACCATCCTGATGGTTTGAATTCCAAATTTTATATAAATGTACATGAAATATAATAAAATCGTCCCCTTTTTTAATGATTGTCCATTATAGCAGCTGCAGGGGAGCCACTAATTGTTTTATATAAAAAAAATAGCAGGATTATTAGTAAGCCCTGCTTTTCATGGATGAAGTAATTAAATCAAAATGATTGTCACTGTCGATGTACACAAGCAGCACTTGGCTGCTGTGGATATTCACAGCAATGACATTAACCACATCCCCCCATAGGCCCATCTAAAAGCTGTCAAACGCTCAGGCGGCCGAGTAAAGTGCCTGTCATTCGTCACCCCTTCATCATTTAATGTTCAATTATGTCAAAACAGCCTTTAGGTCATACTCACTGAAAATTGATGGCAGCTCTATGTGGCAAGTGGAGCTTTCAGGCTGCATTACAGCACAATCAGTATGGTTCAACAGCCCCAGCCCCTCTGCAACACTAAATAAACCACAGCCGAGCTCACTCTCAGGGCACCCACATGGCTTCCAATTCAATAGTTCCAGCGGGGGCACTGGGGCGAGCATTCACAGCCCTTCTTTCTGAGCAGCGACCAAGTTATGAAGTTATCCTCCGCCGCGGCAGAGATAATTGATGTTCTTCGGCACGGTCGAAGGGGATTGGCTTGACTGTTTGTGATGGGGGAAGAGTGTCTGTGCTGTTTAATTTGCTCATTCCAAACCCCCCAGACTGCAATTTTACCATAATGAATCACTAATGTTCATCCCTCTATCATTGCCTATTCAGGAAAATGTTTCACACTCTACAAAGGCTGTTATTTTTTTTGTTTTGTTTTGTTTTGTCCTCATGACTGAGACATTTTCTTCTTACTTGGTTGAAATGAATACCTGAATTCTAAGGTTGTTTACTCAGTGTGTTTGTGTGTGTGTGTGTTTGTGTGTGTGTGTGTTTTCAAGGAGCCCTAAACTGAAAATATTTCTACTTGCAGTGTTGATGATGAGAAAAAGATGTGAACTCATACACTCATCCACATTCTTAGATCAGGGTTTTTTCCTGCCACACACACTCACTCGTCATGCATCTCTGTTTGTTCCTAGCTGTTTTGAAATAGTTACCATTAGACGGAAATACCAGCAACTGTCACTGCCAATGAGAGCAAGTGTAACTGCATTAAGGATACGTAAAAAACCTCCAAGAAGGTAAACAGAAGTAAATCCCCAACTCGTCATTCACGTCGTCCACCTAGTCTGTTGTTGCCTTGTGAGCCTGAAATAGCTGCCGCCTTTATCTCCCTCATGGTAAGACTCGGCTTTTCAGACTTGACTCCCAATGATGCTGTTTTAAGGTCAAAGAGTGCAGAAAGAAGCTTATGATCTTCAGTGCCCTCTGCTAAGGCTCTGAGGGTCTTTTAGCTTGGCTAGCACGAGGGTCAGGAGAGGTTAGCTTGTCAAACTGACTCCTGGTTTCAGGGTTTATGCTGTCTGCTTGAAGCTTCTCCTTACACCACGCAGCTTAACCTCATGTCTGTCTAGAGGACCTGACCCAATCACCTCTGCGTAGACTGTGTCCATGCTCAGAATTCTACTGCATGTACTAAGAAACTAATCTTTCTTGACTGCAGACAAAAACTTTCAGTTTCTTTATTAGTTGTCCTTTAAGGGTGGATTACGGGAAATGTGTGTGAAATGAGATCTTCAGGTGCCGTCAAAAAGATACCATTCAATTTACTTTACATTGATATGAAAAACAAGTCAATAAACAAGTGATTAATGTTCTTTCAATTGGCTAACTGATGAATGAATTCGTCATTTCAATAAGCAAAATAATTTGGACCCAAACTATGATGTTCCTTTTTTTTTTTTTTTTTTTAAATGAAACCACAGGCATGTTTATAAAGATGCCTCACCATGACGAGTTTAAAGCTAGAGACTGATGACTTCCACAAACGCTGAAATGCTGAAGTAACACTAACTTCCCATAAATCTGCCTTCTGTCTCCACCTACTAAACCTCTTTTTCTTTACCTCCCTCTTTGCCTATCTACCTCTTTCTTTCTCTCACTCTCATACCGTCTCTTAAGCGCCATGGCAACCTTCTCCGAGGGATTGGTTGCCAGGAGACAGGATTCGCTCCCCATTGTATGCCGACAAAGGTGGAGGGGGCGGGTGGTGGGGTTACAATCAGCACGACCGGAGAGAATCGGAGGCCTAGGGGACTGGCACTCCACAATCATGGGTGTGTTAGAGAAGAGGACGACAGGCAGGGAGGGACAGAGAGGTGGTGGGTCGGTGGGTGGGTGGTTGGGGAAGGGGGGTGAGTGTGTGTGTGTGTGTGTGTGGGTGAGTGAGCGAATGGCAGTGGGGGTATGGGGTGGAGCACGCTGACACCCTAAATTCCTCCTGCTCATTCCCGGTCTCCCAGTAACCATGCTGGGATGTGCTGCGTCAGACAGTGTAGTGGAGACTGGAGGGACTGAGACGCTCCTAGAAACACAGGCAGCCATGTATAGTTATTAAGACAGAGTTTTTAATTAGCCAGCATGCCCTCCCCCCACTGCTCAGCTCTCCTACTACGCGGACACACACACACACACACAGCTGGAGACATATTTTTTACTACAACAGCAGACACTGAGCTCAAGGAAATCATTTAATAGTGTTTGTGTGTGTTATGTACAAGCATGACTGAATTTACCAGCAGCCTATTTATCATAGTTGTTTATTTTTCCTTGGAATGTAATCATGGCTTCTCTTATCAGCTGATTATATTACCTTTGAGGAAGAAGGCCAGTTTACTTTTGCTTCGATGCTATTACTCTAAATAAAGACTGACAGTCACCAGTGATTATGTGGAGCGCTCCCTCACCACGGCAGACTTTGAGCTCAGTAAGATCATTTGTTGTCCGAGTCTCATGCTGCAGGGTTCACACACCGTACGGTTGTTGATAGCTGATAGTTACTGATTAACACTATGAGCTTCCTCTTCTGCAACACACCTACAGTGTTGTTTGTGTTATTCCACTGTGACTAATTTTCCATCAGTCATAGTCTTCTAAAGGCCTTTTCACACCTGAAAGTCTGAACCAAGGTTCATGTTTTTTTTTTTGTGACATTGTTTACATTTGATCCAATTAGTTTTGGTTTCACATTGCAATTACGTGAGCACTAAAGAACTTTACATGTCACACCTACACATCACCTGTGTAAGCTGCACATTGATTGACATTGATTGGTTTATAGATGGGTGTACGCCTGATGTTGGCATGTCGTCAATCCATCAGGTACCCTTATATCACTGTTTGACTATACAGAACAATCAATGAACAGGTTAATTTCTTTGCCACTATATAATATTATTATACTAAATATACTACAGTTTTTTATCTTCAGGTGGAATTGCTCCCCCATCCTCCCCCATCTCCTCTCTGAAAATAACTGAAAAGTGTTGGCAGTTTTCTGAGTTTTTTCCAGTTATATTTTTATAACATCATCGGACCATATTTCAGTTTAAAACTTGGTCTCCTCCTCTCTTTATGTGCTACCGCAGCTCGTTTTTCCTTCTCCAGTTCTGATGATAGTCTGCTGGAACTTCTTGTAATTGGTCAGAAAGTCCGAACCATCCAAAAAAAATGTGAGTCAGTTTGATCCATACCGAGACCATCTCTTTTTTTGTCAGACCAAGGTTCGGCTGTTTGTTCCAGTCCGTGGTCCAGGGGAGGTTTCACACCTGTAAATTTAGTTTGAATTAAGCTGAAAAGTCTGAATGTCTGGAACAAGGGAAGTAGGTGTGAAAGGGCCACAAATCACCATTTCCTGTTTAGTCTTGACAGGGTCTGTTGTTTTTTAATTACCTGACCACATAATCTTTATGAGGACTCACTTCCCTTCTTTCTTCTTACAGCTCCCATGCTATTGACTTTTTATTAGAATGAGCAAAGTGATTTTTTTTCTTTAACTGAACTTGTATCTCCATTACAGTCATTTGGATTTAATGGAAAGGGTGACCATCTGAATGCTTGTACATGAAGCGCGAAAGTATGATGCCTTTTATTTCTAAGAATTATGATTACACATGATTTGACATTTACCTCAATGACATCACTAAAATATCGTATGAATGGTCGTATGTTTTGACTCTTAGCATGGTCTGCCTGCCTCTGCCTTGCTGTAGTCGCACATTTATTGTGATTTATAAGAAACTACTCAAATTATACTCATTTGCATTTACCGCAGCTCCTCTGCTGGACTTAATGCTTGCTGTAGCTGGATTAAACAGGTTTATACATTCCTGTGTGTTGATTGAATGCGGACTCAGCCTTACATTATACTCACAGTGTCTGCCTTCCCTCTTCTCTGGCACCTCTGCCACTTGATCCACCAAGCCAGAAAGGGTTTTTAGCAAACAAACCTGACATGATATCCTTAAATGGCAGATTGTCTCATTTGTGCACTGTGAACGGCAGAGGCCTCTGGCTGAACTGTAATTTAAACAAATGCTGCCTAAGGCCTCAGTAGTCTGTCATTGATTGAACAGGTACATCAGACGGTGTCCTTTATAACGCTTCAGAGAAACCAATCACTCTGATAAACTGCTCCAGCTGAATACTTTCTTCTTTTTTTTTTCTCACACGTTGCAGTTCTCTCCCCTTTTTCTAAGCAACTTTTGAAGAATGCCCCGGCCCTCTTTAAGTGCTTGATGAATTGACACAGCTCTCCGTCATGCACATGCCAAGCTGTGTATCCGTTTTGACAGTGATAGACACGTATCTCGGTTTTCTCTATATTGCCCCCCTGTTTCTCTTGCTTCAGCTGAAGGCGATGGATCGTTCCCATCAAGGGCGTCTGTCAAAATCTGTGGGCTGAAACGACCAGCTGGAGCACAAGCATCTGGGAGAATAAAACTATGCTTATGTTTTGCAACCATATCAAATGCTTACAGGCTCTATGCTCCAACAATAGAGGGTGTGACTTAAAGCGTCGCTCTCTATATGTGTGTAAAGTCTCTGTGGTGTATTTTCATTCACTTGTGTAGCACGGCCCAGAAGGAAAGTGAGGCTCTGAGGTTGAAACAGAGCTGATGGACATGAGACGAAGCGATGACCTCAGCCTGTAGCTCACACCCTCTCCCCCCCGAGGGCCATCATCTAGAAACTTTGTCTCAATATCACGATCGCTACAAAAAGGAAATATCATCTTCCCAGAAGAGTATTTTCATTTTCACCATTTAATTTGCATACTTGATATCCTGGCAGTCACCTTAACCTCGCTCACACTCTACATAGATTTTGAATGAGAAAGCAGTCCAAGCGACGCGAGCATTGAGTGCCGCTCTGCTGAGTGCACTCTTCATGTCTGCCTCCTGCCATGCTGTCAAATTAATAAAACAGAGGTAGTGGTCAGGTGGGTTGGTCGCTAGTTTGTGTGGCTCATACAGAGTTTAAAGTGTATAGCCGCAGTACAAAACCCTCTGCACTACATTATCATATACATAATGAAGTGTGAACACTAGTTGAGATCCATTCTGTTTGTGTGGCTGCGTGGTTTCTCATTCGTTTGTTGTTTTTATGGCAACCTTGTAATCAAAAAAAAGAAACCTTTCCAGAAAGAGAAAAGATGTTTTTTCCTGTTAACAAGTGTTTACAGTATCAAGGGTGTAATTATCTTTGAACGTTGGAGTCAGCTCAATCTGTCAGTTAGTGCGAAAGCAGCTAAATAAGATGCAGATGTGGCTCAGTGTGGCTTGTTTTTTTTTTGTTTGTTTAATGCACGCACAAGGATGGATGGAAAGGGGTTTTTTTTGTTTTTGTTTTTAAATCTACAAAAGATTCAAGTTACATATGTTTGGTGTCATTTGTTTGACTTGGTAAATGTTTGTTAAACATTTACAGCATTCTTTAACAGGAACATATTGAGGTGTTTTCACATTTTTAAAATTTATTTATATGATTTTTTTTTTTTTTTTTTTTTTTAAAAGCTGTCTCCCCACCCCTGCCCCCCGCCCGCTGACTGGAAGGTGGCAGGCTGTCAGAAGGATTTTAATGTGTTGAGGCAGCATGTGACAACTCCATTCTCTATGGACTGCGTTCCTTGCCGGGATTTAAATCTCTTATTGAATGGAGAATCTTAGCCCAGTTGATGTCACCAGGAAATTATGTTTATTCGTTCTAAGAATAAATGCCTAAGAGTCTGCTCCAGTTTGGTGATGGGCTACAGTTTCCATTTATTATTATCACCATTCCTTCAGCTAAGCTACGTTCTGCTCCATTAGTCTTTTTTTTTTTTGTTGTTGTTGTCGTTGTTGTTGTTTTTCACTGTGTGATTTACATTATGCATATTTTAAGAGTTACTTTGCCTCCCAGACACGATGTAGTCATATTTATTTTATGAGTGAAACATGCACTGAACAAACAACATTTGACAGCTGACTGATTTTTTTCTGTGTAAGTTAAGGCACTACAAACTATTTTCATCAACTTTATCTGCATTAAAAAGTAATGCATACAACAATACAATTATATGCAAGCAACAAAATGTTCAATCATCAAAACCTTCATGAATGTGTAGTTGGCAATTTTGCACAGTGCTCAAAAAAAAAAGAAGAAAAACTCAGTTATTAATCACAATATTCTTTCAGATAGAACTTTTCTTCTTCTTTAGTATGATGGATGTTGCACTGTTGACATTAATTTCCTGTCCTCTTTATGTCTTCCTGTCCAGGTTTGGCCTGTGGTTTGGAGATTACATCTACAGAGCCGACATCCATAGAGAAGGCCAGCGGTCAGAGCGTGAAGCTGGATTGCCAGTTCAGTCTGGGCCCTGAAGATTCTGGGCCACTGGATATCGAATGGAGCCTGCTGTCCTCCGACAACCAGAAAGAGGACAAAGTGGTACGTGTAGACATTCCCCACAAACCTTGAAAATAATCGTTTTATTTCAAAGATAGCATATGAAAGTGCTTTTGGAAGTTTTGTTTAACGCAGTCATTTGATGTGTGTTCAGAGAAGAGCTTTGTTCTTGTTCTTGCAGTAGGAACTTCTGTATGTGGCTTTACACACACCTCAACAATACATCAAAAACACAAATCAGTGTTTAGCTTTTATAGGTTTAAAGATTATAAAAGTCCCTCATTTGGCCACGGTGGGTGTGTGTGGTTCAGCACTAGCCTGTTAAGAGTCTCTGTGGTGATGTGTGTTATGCAAGAGGTGGAATGTAATACAGGTTTTATGGCTGGTGTGTATTTTCCCAAGGTGTTTCAGTGTAACATAGGAAGCATACAGTATATAAGACAATTGTAATTGTAGCTACATTTACTTCTGTTGTGCACTAGTTCTCTGCTATTACCTCTCTCTCTCACACACACACACACACACACACACACACACACACACACACACACACACACAGAGTGGGGGCGATGGGAGCTCTCTTTATCCCAGGCAGTGTCTTTCCTCTCTAGCATGGCCCTCAGCCATTGAAAAGGAAAACTACACGACTCTACAGGAACCCCACATGCCCTCAGGGCTTTCTCAGCCACAGAGACAAATCCTTGCTACAGATCGTTCCAGTGGTGTGATCCTCTCCTGTGGCTCACTACTCCCCCATCTCGCACCTGTCACAGAGCTTTCTCATCCTACACTCCCCCCCTCCACTCGTGTCCTGTGGCTTTACTTTTTGTAATTTTTTTTTTTGGTCTAATGTTAGAAATAGGTCACAATCTTAGACTCCATCCTCTACCCAATGCCCTCTCTGTGTGCTGACCTAATCAGCCCTGCTTTTAGGTAGAGCTCTATACTATTCACTGCTTTCTCTATTGTGTCTACTATGCTGTTGTGGAAGCACCAGTTGCCCTCATCTAGTTGTTTTTGACCTACTTTGTTTCTCTCAATTGTTAAGTGGAGTCATGAAGAAAAAGGAGGTGGAGTTTAAAAAGTCTCATTATTGTTTATTCTTTAATTTTTTCTCCATATCAAAGTAGTGTTGAACAGTATACTGATACTAGAAAGGTATAACAACACCTTGCTGTTTAAAAATGGCACTCTACCCCATTTTATTAGTACCGCTACTTTAAGAATGACAGTGTTTTAATAAGAGCCGGTGCAACAGCGGGGCTGTGTGTGTGTGTGTGTGTGTGTGCATGCTTCCACTCCCTGCAGGCATAGTGGGCGTGCCAACCCTTTTTTTGCTTTTTTTTCCCTCTCATATCAACGCTGTAGCTTTCATGATGACAGAAGGAGAGGCATGACTGCAAGCAAGAGCTCTTGCCGACCAGCTTGTTGATAAAGCAGGCGCATGGAGTGAAATATGGCATTATTTTGCTTATATAGTTGACAGTAGGGGCAAACCCACAGACACCACAAAGCCTGTCTGTAAAAGATGTTTCAAACCTACACAGATGAAGGGAGCCGACACCTCCAACTTGGCAAAGCATCTCGCGGACAGACACGCCGACCTGTTCAAAGAATTCAAAGAGCGGCAGATTAGCAAATGTGATAGATTATATAATTACATCATGCCCTCTAATATATGTCAAACAATTGTGATTTAATTTGTCAAGCAAACTGTTTTTCACCGTTGGAGTTTGACAAGTCTATTAAGGGCAATGATGCTTGTTTAATTTGGCTTTAGCTTTTTAGCTAACTTACCAATGTGGCAAACATCTCTATATGCAAACACAATGTTCACACTGGTAATATTAACTTTACCATTACTTGCAAGTTGCTCAGCATCGGGTGTTCACAAGCATGCAGATCAACAACACCAGTTATAAATGAATGTATACTCATTCCATACTTGTAATGATAATCATGGCATGTACATTTTTGTCAATAATTATTTCTGCTACTAGAAAATGGGCTCAGTAGAGCACAGACCTCGGCCTCGGATATTATTGATTCATGACACTTTAAGAAGTGATATCTGGTTCATCGAAGAAATCACATAAACTCAACTGAAGCTGAACAAAAACTCAGAACTCAGACTCAGCAGCCAGACATTTCTCTGTTCTCTGTTTAAGAGCGGCTGAGAATGACACTAACATGAGGATGGCTGCTCCACCTCAGATGAGCCTGGTCAGGTTAGGCTAATCCATTGTCACTTCGGGGCTAACCCCCTTCACTTTTCCAGCAGTTGGAGAAACAATAGACAAGACTTTTCTTTGTCTTGAGAAGCTGCAGCATTTAATAAATGGCACACTGCAGCCTGTACTGTACATCTACTGCCAACTTTTTCATCTGCTCCGCTCACATTCACTGTCACTTTTCTGCCGCTCATTCAACTACACACTTTGTGCACACACCTTACGCACTGTCCAATTCCCCATTGCAGCTACGCTACTCTTATAATAGCAGCTTTAAAGTAGATGTCCTTTCAAGAATGAGTAGAGAGAGGATTTTGGGATTTGATGCACAAGTCAATGACTTAAACCAATGTGTGCAAGTGAAAATCATTAGTAGCCCATTGATATTAATGATCATGTGAAATTTTAGCAGTGGTGCTCATAACTTTGCAGTGGTGGTGCACTACTGCAGAAAGAATACTGTCCATTGTGAGTCTGACAATTTTATAGGAGTGCAACGCTAAATTAATGTTATAGGAGTTTAATGCTAAATGGATGGAGTACATATAATTTGTTCCGTAGCGGGACCTTTTCCTCTCATATTCTGAATGCATCTGTAGAAATGTAGAAATTGCATTTGGCTCCTTGTGTTATTTTCTATATAACGCACTAAAGCCCGTCTGCACACCCTTTAATGTTGGCAAACTTTTACTGGAATTTACACTGGCCAGACATCTCTTTGTGAACACATTTGTTCTCCTTGACCTATCAGATTTTACTCGCTACATACACACGCTCACACTGGTAATAGCCTTTAACCAACATGAAGTCATGCACAGACTAAATTCTGTGTAATTAGCGGCATTTTAATTTCAAAGTCCTGCTTTAATATATGTGACAGTGTTCAATAGGATTAGGCCGATCTGCTCGGACCAAGGCTACCAGGTCAGGCAGGGAAATGGGAACGAAGGCTAAACTTTATAGCCAGAGGGTCCCAGATGATTGTGAATTGAAAATGATGATGAACCTTTGCTCACATGGCGTCAGATGAGCTAGTCTGATCTGCTCTTAAAGAGGCAGCTACTATCAGATTCCGCTTTCAAGTGGGGTAACTGACCACAGGATCAGCCCACAAGGTCAAATACCTCCCAACTCAAAACCCTGTTTTCGCAATCAGGAGGATGTGTTGCATGCTGTGTCCGGCATGTACAAGTAAGCCTTACTTTAAGAATTTTCATATTTTATGAGCCATATATTCCAACTCTTTGCATTGATGCAATCAGATGTAATTCCACAACATTATCTATTCAGTTCAGTATCTAGTGGGGAATGATGGCCCCATTCATCTGATATATCCCACATATCACCAGGGTCTTTTTGAGGGTGGTGAAGCATAGCTAATGCATGTTGCTTTGTTGGGTTTGAATGAGAGATGCCATGCGTGCCTACAGTAACAATCATTTGCATTTTGGCTCTCACTGTCAGCCTACAGATTAGCTGACAGGAGGGTGTGCCCTGAGTATTTACCACCACTATGAGAACAACCAGGAAAACAATTATGAAACCAAATATGAATGGCGTCAATACCAGAGGAGTTTACCCCGAAATATTCATTAGAAATACATTGCTTTATCCCTTGTCATACAAACCGCCTCTTTTTGTTCTTGAGCCTTTTGTTTACCAAAGTTATTGTGACAGGAATTTGTCTATGTTGGCAAAGTATTGGAGGATTTGGACGTAAAGCCGTGATGCTGTTTAGTGAAAATTGTGTTATTTATATGTCAGTGATGAACACACGCACTCATGGCCATGCTTTATTACATTCTTTCTGTCCTTTTAGTGTTGAAGGACACTTCATCCATTCTCAGGTAGTGCTTCTGCTTTTAACCTTGCACAGCAGTTTGCAGCAGAGCTGTGTCTGTGAAAGCGTGTGGCAGCGACACTTGGAGCGGTTCAAGTTTAAAGCTCGCCTCTGATCTGCGGGTTGTTTAGAGAATACAGGTACGGCGGCTCCCTGCTTTGCCTCTCAAATGATCTGCGCTCCCTTCCTCTTCCCTCCCCGAGCAACAGCATCACATGACAATGACCTCATCTTTACATGTGTCTGATGAAACTAAGCCCAGCCAATAGAGGTCTTTACCTCTGCAGCATGATCCGTCCACAGAGAATGCCCAGACCAGGTGGTGATTGTATCATTGAGTGTCCTACCTGTTATAAAACGCTGCACACAGACAGTGGTGCTCTTCTGTCCTTTCCAGCCCAGCCAGCTTGTCTAGTCATTTGCCCTTTTCATTTTCATTCCCCGAGCTCTTTATGGGATTTTTTTTTTTCATTGGATCATGATTCTCAAGGTTATTGTGCAGTACAGTTTTTTTTTTCTTTTTTTTTTTCGCTAGAGGTGTGCATGTGTGTAAGCACTTCCATCTGTGCGCCTGTGAAGTGTTTGAGCCCAAGTGAGAGTTCTTGTCTGACTGAGCTCGGGGCAATTTAATTTCCTCTCCTCCGTGGTCTCATCTCGCATATCACTGTTATTACTACTGATGTTCTGATCCCCAGTGAAGTTGGAGGGATAGGTTTCCCTCCCCTGAGAACCAGGTGGAATTTTAACAGAATTACCTGTTTATATGGTTAATATATACAAGATGAGCACGGCCCCGTTACGAGAAATCCTTCATTGCTGCTCCAGAAACTAGTCATCCAGTCAGAAACGAGAGCAGTGAGGCAAATTTGCTGTCGACACACTAAAAACCTCACTCAATTCGTATCCCTTTTGTTTTGCTCCTCTCGTGCTTCCTTTTGAGTGCTCTGCCTCCTCTGATGGGTTCATTATTCTTTCTCTCCTCCTGCCATGTTTAGTTTTTCCTTGTCTCCACCCAGGGGTATTGCTGTGCATATGCCTGGTGTTGATCGTGGCACAGAAAAGCCTGTTGATGAGTGTCTCTAAGGAAATGTGGAAGAATATAGCAGTGTCTGTGAAAGAGAATGAGAACTCTTTTCATTGTTGTTTGCTTTTCTTTTGCCTTCCTTGTTCTTTTACTCGTGTTTTTATTTTTTATTTCTTCCCCTCCTCCATAACCCCCCGCTACAAGCTACGAGGCTTGTTGTCGGCTCCACCTGGCCTTCATTTCTAGGCATTTCCTTGCTGCTTTCATGACCTAGACTATGTGTGTGTATGTGTGTGGGGTGGGGAGGTGGTTTGGACAGAATTGGGGGCTACCGGTCTTTGTTGACACAGCAGGTGTTGATTTGGCTCCACAGTGGTCGCTTTGTTTGTTCCACCTTAATTCTTCTTAACCACAGAAAGGGCAAAGCAGCACAAGCTGCCAGACTGAAGGGCACTGCAGAGATAAAAGGGAGGGTACTTTTTCTCTTCCATATATTTTGGTTGGTTCAGTGAGCAAGGCCTTAGCTTTCAGACAGCACACAACTGTCATTTCAAGGTTTTATTTGTTTTCTAGAAGGCCTTTTTTTCTTTTTTATAAAGAGATAAGTCAGATAAAGCACATCATTCTAAGTTTGACTTCCTAACTCAAACTCTCCTTTCCATGACCAGGTGATCCTGTACTCAGGTGACAGGGCCTATGAAGACTACTATCCCCCCATGAAGGGTCGAGTCCATTTCAACTCGGTCGACCCTAAGAACGGCGACGGCTCCATCAACCTGACGGGGCTCAAGTCGTCGGACTCGGGCACGTACCAGTGCAAGGTGAAGAAGGCTCCTGGTATTCGCAGCAGGAAGATGCTGCTGATTGTCATGGGTGAGTGGAACGGTCACTACAGAAAGACAAAACACTGAACACATTCTGGTGTTGGAGATAGCAGTCTCCTTTTTTTTTTCTCTCTCTCATAGGGTAAATTCACTCTCACTACACAGCGGAAATGCACCAAATCACACGCCCTTTGCCCTCCTTGGCTGTTTTGATGTAATCCCTTCTAAAATCGAGTGCATAACCTTCCCAGAGGCTGTGGAGCATTGCCCCCTTTGTGATACAATGCTGTATTCACCCGAGATGCTCTGTAGTTGTCTAAAATGATAATCCTCATTGAGTTTTTTTTTTTTTTTTTTTTTTTTTTTTTTTCCACACTAAATATTGCGACCTTGATTTATTATTTATCACAAGTTTCAGTTTTGATGAACAAAATTATTTTTTGTGCCTTGCAGCATTCATTGTAAATGAACTGAATATTTGAATGCTGTTGGTATGCAAATATTAAAATATTCTCACAAGGGCAACAACCAATGATTATTTGCATTATCAATTAATCTGTTGATTATTTTCTTAATTAATTGACTGAATATTTGACCTATAAAATTTCAGAAAACTGTAAAAATTGTCGCTCACTGTTTCTCAAAGCCCAGGATTATATCCTCTAAATGTATTTGTCCCAACCAACAGCCCACAACCCAAAGACTATCTCATAGAGGACTGAACAAACCAGAAAATATTCATTGATATATAAAATGTTCATTTGAGAGAATTTTGGCTTTTCTTTTTTTTTTTTCCTTAAAAAAAAATGTTATCCTGTCTTTTGAAAAATGTGGACAAACAGTAGAAATGCAGTGTGTGTGCACTCAGCTCGCTTTTTTATTATTGTACAGGGTGAGATGGGTGACACATCAGAGTTGTATAAGTCAGATGATTCCCTCCCTAGGCAAACACACACTCAGACACAGTGGCCTTGCTGGTCAGTCAACTGACTAAATGATGTCGAAAGTGAATTGCCTCCCGAAACCTGCCTGCTATTTGCATATGGGAAAAACAAGTCACATGTGCTGCACCAGTCTGTGTTGTGAGATAAGCTGCGTATTGTGCAGTTATCGCAGCCCTGTTATCAGAATAGTTTCACCCTCTCTATAGATGGAGCGAGCTTCAGAAAATGGCTGCTGTTGACATGATATCATGTGTTCAAAAGTGACCGCACCGCACCAACTAGCTCAACCAGAAAGACGTCAGCTATTGGAAAACAAACAGGTTTCTTTTGTAGTCATGTTGTGGCACCACTAAGTACTTCTCTCAGTTCTAATTAAAGAGCTACAGTTGACCCAAGAACCACTGACAAAGCCCTTGGGGAGGTTATTAACACACAAAAAACTGATCTGACCAGAAATGGCATTTAAAAAATTTAATCACCACTTTTATGTTATGGCTGATACATACAGAATGCGCATATATTCACTGTGACAGCTTCTCCTCCCTGCAGCAGTTCTTCATTCCTCACCAGTAAGAGAGGTTAGCAAGCTGGCTAATCTTCCCATTTGACAAAAATGTATAAATAGAAATATAACGTCATTGTTGCAGCTCATCATTTTTTTTCTAAACTTCTACTTTGAGTCATAATGTTCACATAAACCAACCCCATATAAGATAGAATTGGTACAAGCTCAGATTGAATGTAAAAATCATTATTGTTACTTTGTTTAGTAGCTGTGTAAATATGATGTACATGTAAATACTAAATATTATATATCATTTGAATTGTTATCATTTGTAAATTGTGATCTATTTGTATTACATTCATGTGTCTGTGTTAAAGTAACCAAAAACACTTTGTGCCTCTCCTCAGCAAATAAGCCTTAAAACATGTACCAGAGTTATTGTTACTATTTTGTAGCTTCTACTGTTAGATATTATTTCTGGTGGTTCTTGTGCTTATTTTGCTTTCTTGTTGCTTGTGATTATTTGATTTTAGCTTTCTTTTGTAAGCTGCTGTGGATAAGAGCATTAGCTAAGTGACTAAAATTTAAATCCAAGTCATTGGATTGTGGTTGCGTATAGCTATAGTGTGCATCTGTGTGCATAAGAGAGAGAGGGAGAGAGAGAGATAGCTGGAGGCTACTGAAGCTGACAGACTGCTAGCTATTGACCCCAGGGGCAGGGGTGTTCTTTGCAAAGAAACACTGACAAGGAGAGGCGAGGACATCTTGCCTGCTCTGCATTTTACCTTCAGGTTGATCTTGTCACAAGGTGGATGGTCCCAGGAACAGAGGAGAAGTGCACAAATATAAACACACTTCAGTATATATTTATATATATATATACACCAGGTGTCACTGTGCCTTGTCACAGACACTGCTACATGCAGGTATACACACATGCTGACACCCACAGTACACATGGTGTCCTGTGTTCAGGTACTGTACAGGGGCCGGCAGCATCCCTCGTTGTGTATTCTCCTCTGGTCACAGCTGGACGTTGAAGTTAACAGGAGGAGAGTACCCACCTGCAGCTCAGTGCCGCATGTCAGCAACTCTCACAACTGTTCACCGTTTCTGACGAGACCCCACCTGTATGCTCAACATCCAATCATTCAGCTCTGCCTGCCCGAGATATGACGATCCTCATCACATCCAGGATCTCGCCACAAAGCTCAACAGCCAATCTCTTTTTAATTCTATCTGCCTGCGACTAGTCGGTTAGATTTCACTTTACAATTCAACAATCAGTCTTCGCCTCCTGACCGCAATGTATACCACAATCGAGCTATCCCTTTCTACTTATCTCGTTCACAAGATAACCTTGTGCGACTCATAAATCTCGGTTCATTGTTCGTTCAACGGAGCCGGGTTGGCTGTATCTCTCTGCGCTCCTCCAGCACTCTGCCACCTTCTTCTTTGACCTCATCTTTCAAACAAATAAATCCGCTCCTCGGACAGCGGTCCTAATATGAGAAGCTATGCGTTACAGCCGTAGACGTGTCGAGTTGACTTTCACCTTTTGTAAAAGACGCGTTCAAAATGTCGTTGCTCTCTGACATTTACCGTGTGTTTGTGTGAATGTGTGTGTAGGTGCGAAACAGCAGCGGCAAAGTGCAGACCAGTGAGTTAGGAGCTGCGCAGCCTTGGACTCCATCACTCTAACATCTGTCCATCAGCACTCGCTTAATTTTTGCTCTCTCACTCTCTGGTTTGCCCCCCACCCCCTCCTCTGCCCTTACCCCATGTGTGTTTATTAGATTACTAGGAGCACTCAGTACTGTCAGTCTACTGTTAATCCTTACGGTTTTGCCTGCTAAGCCCCCCCCCCCCTCATGCCTGACACCTGGTAGATCTGGAGAGCCCTATTCCAGGGTTTTGTTGTTACAGAACCCATTACCACACCATGATGTCAGCTCTCTGTCAGTGAACACAGAGTACAGACTTGGATTGTAGCCTCAGATTTTCTCTATCCAAACATTATCCCTCATACTCCTTTTCTCCTTTTCTCTCCTCTCCCCTCCCCTCTTCCCCCGGCTGACTGTTTGTCTGGGTTTCACTAGAGTTGGTCTGCTTTTAATTTGGAGCTCTGTTTGTTTTTGAATCCCCCATCTCATCTCCTGCCAACGCTCTGACTGACCGAGGAGTGTTTGCACACGTTCGGCTTTCAGACTCTGAACCCTACACGCACGTGTGTTTGTGTGTCCAGTGGCACACGAAGACACACTCTTCGTCGTCGTTGCCATTATCCTGAGTGACAGCTCCTGTAATGACAGCAGCTGTATCAATTACTCTGATTACTGTTCTCATTACACTAATGACAGCAGCTTTGAGAATAGGAGGAAATCAACTCTGAGAGTGCACAATACACAGACATATAAAACTTGCCCACAACATGCAAGATTGAAAAATAGCGAGGTGGGAGGTAGGTAGGACTGTTTTTTGGCTGCGTCTGCTATTTTTCACCTCACTCACTTCACTCAACTCCTTTTCTCTCTCCACAGTGAAACCATCCAAGCCCAGGTGCTATGCCGAAGGCCCCACACAGGAGGGCAAAGACATTGTGCTGAAGTGCTTATCCAGTGAGGGCACCAATCCCCTGCAGTACAGCTGGGAGAGGACCACTGACAACAAGCTGCTGCCCGCCTCCTCTGTGATGGGTAATGGACTCTTTTTACAAGCAAACAAGTAGAAAACTGATTTCAAGTCCTACACACAGGTCTTCTCTCAGTTTCACACTGTCATCTCTTCAATGATGTGTTTTTCGCCCTCACTATAGATTCTGTGGGAGGCACCGTTAACGTGCGGAACGCATCTGCCAGCGCATCTGGTACCTACCGCTGCACTGCCAGCAACCGTGTTGGCACTGAGGAATGTGTGCTGTATCTCAAAGTGACACCTCGTGAGTATCCAGCCAACTTCATGTTGATGCACTTAATCTGCATTCAGCCTGTTTGACATTTAAGACCCGCTGCTCAGCTGACCACCTTCAAAAACTGTCAAATGTTCAATATCAAGTTTAGAGCCCTGTCTTACTTTTGGAATACAAAAGCTTGTTGCTGGGGCAGCACCCTAAACACATACAATATGGTCCCCTGTTCCTTCCAGTCAGTGTTTGTGTCTCTACCTTTTCTACCTTCAAGAGTACATCAATGTGCTCCAAGTGACCAAAATCTAACTATAAAAAGTATTCTAATCATGTGGTCAACATCGAGACGGCAGGCTAAACTGGAACAAATATTTTACCTTTATATTATCAGAAACTGCTTTGTATTGTTTTTGTTTTTATCCAAAGCATCTGGGATCTATTACGATGAGCCAGTTCTGGTAAATTGGGGAAAAATGAACATTTCAGTGCAGCTAATGCTCAGCTTTGTTCAGTATTTCCTCAGCAAAAAAAAAAAAAAAAAAATCAAAGATGAAGGTGACAGCAATAAAGGTCATGCCAGTTAATCACAGCTAAACATAGAAAAGTAATGGACTGTAGCAGGCCAAGTGTTTCAGATGATGGCAGGTCACAAGCCTGTCTTAGAACAACAGTCAGGTGTCCATAAAAAACACTGAAGGAGCTTTTACTTGCTGTAATAATTCACTAGTTCAAACTGATCCCTTCATAATTTGCTTTGTTTGCTTATGCAAGTGATGGGAAACAAAATCCACAGCCCTTCTTATGTGTAAAAATGTATTTAAAGGTTTATCTAAAGCTAATTTAAGGCTTCAGCAGTCTGAGTTAATCAAGTGAATGTCTTCCAAAGTTAAAGCCTTTTTAGTATAAAATTCCTCTTTTGTTTTTGGACAGCTGAAGCCTCAAATTGGCTTCAAATAACCATTTGAAATCATTTTTTGCACAGAACAAGGACTGTGGAAATTGCCCCCCCATCACTTACATACAAGCACATTAGGAAATTCTGGCTCCTGTCATCTTTTAATGACCAGTATGAACAAGACAAATAATTACAGAAAAATCTGTTCCAATATCCATATGAGCCCTGACTATTGATTTAAGACAGACTAGAAAAAATTGTGAACCTATCCTTTAAACCACAGTCCCTTTCTCGATACTAACAGTGAAGTAAGAATAAGAAATAAAGTATAAATTTGATACATGTGTGATTGACAGGGCAGTGCATCTACTGTTCAGTCTTTTTGAGTAGCAGGGGCTCCAGTACCACACACTGTGACAGCGCTGTCAACCTCAAGTGCGGCAGCTTTGGGCAGCTCAGTGCTGGAACATGATGATTTCATACAAGAACCCAGACACTTTAGTTGCTTTTAGTAACTTTTCTCACACTAGTGATTTTCTTTCTGGTGATTGTTATTGTCTATGATTGTGTTGTTATTGTCTGTGTTGAAGTATTCGTTTTAGTTATATTCAAGTAATTGCTATTCAAATAACATTTACCAAACCTTCCAACCCTTTTCTTCCTTTGTTTTCCAGCCCCCAACACTGCAGGCATCATCGCAGGAGTCATAATTGCTGTACTACTGATCCTCATCATTATTGCCATCATCCTCTACTGCTGTTGCCGTGCCCGTCACAGGAAGAAGTACGAGAAGGAAATCTGCAATGAGATAAGGTACGCTCACTAAATCATTAATGGGATTCGGCTCACAGGTGGAAGGATATTTTGTATCACTTTGTAGTCTCCACTATATGAGGAAAACGTCTCAGCTTGTATAATATTGGATAAAAATGTGAGCATAAAAAAATGCCATAGGGAACATGTGAGTGTTATTCTCAGGTCCCCATTTAATATGACCTCCAGTCACATCAGATACTCACACACAAGCACACAAACATGCCTCCAACAGCTCCAACAACCATGAAAATGCTTTTTTTTTTTTTCTCCATCAGCGTTTTTCCTTTTTTTTTTTTTTTTTTTACCCCTCCTCAAATAAACAGCTGTGGTAATCAGTTTGAAAGCTTTGTTTGCTCTGTGGATCCTGTGTCATGTCTGCTGCTGCTGCTGTGACCCACCCACCCCCCTCCAGAGCCGCCCGCCCCCCCCCCCCCCTCGCCATCCAACTCTCCATCCGGCCCATGGGCTCTGTACAACCCCTGGGCTTACTATCACTCTGCTGCGGACTGAATCTGTCTAAGACCACAATGTGACACTGCTCACGCTGTAGGACAAAGAGGATTAGACCACTGGTCCTGTCTCGTATACACAGACACACACATTCGCTGAAACACCACAGCATGAAGCTATGGACTACACAAGCTCTGGCCCCTCAGGCTCAGTTTGATCGAGCATTTAACTGGATTATTGCTGCTTATTAGTTGTTAATGTGGTGGCAGAGGGAGTAGAGGGCATAGCTGTATTTGGTTGCTCAGCTCAGTCTCTAAAGGCTATTACACAGTCAGTGTGGCTGCAGTGCAGACGCTGCCCCAACCAATCAAACAGGCCAACTCCAATCATTTGTCCCTCTTTATTGAGTCAAATCATGTTTCGCTCTTGAAATGACTCCTGCAGACTCCTCCAGTATTCATTGTGTTCCTCACTGTTCAAGTCCCAGACTTTTATACTTGTGTACCATCAAACTTCATTATGGTTAATAGCACCTGAGAAGATCATTTTCCAGATTCGATTTTTCCGACAGGACATTCATATAAGCTCATGAAAATGAGTTTACGGTCTTGTCTTAATGTCTAAATGTGCTGCTGTCTCTTGTTTCCTCTCAGAGAGGACGTGCCTCCTCCTAAGAGTCGCGTTTCAACGGCGCGCAGCTTCACTGTGGGCAGCCAGCGCTCCTCCCTGGGCTCTATGTCGCCTTCCAACCTGCACGAGTACGCCCTGAAGCCCCAGTACGACAAGATTCCCTCATCAGAGGAGTTTGACAGGCCTCCAAGCCACGCCCCTCTGCCCCCACCCACCGCCACCAGGATGGCGGGCCCCAACCTCAGCCGCATGGGAGGCATCCCCGTCATGATCCCTGCCCAGAACAGGGACGGCTCGATTGTCTAGCTTTGTCCTCTTCTTACGAAGGGACCATGCAACAAGGAGAGAGGACGGAGGAAGGGAGTAGGACACAAGCCAATGAAGATGGAGCAAGAGCTGGGGTGGGCTGACTCGCCCGACTTTTAGCTCTTCATTATTTACAAATGGAAGTATACTTCTCTTATGAAGACCAGGCTCTGGTGTGGTGCTGAGAAGAGAAATTGAGTTGTACTGGAATCACAACAGAGCACATTAACTTTTTATCAAATACAAATAAAAAAAACAAACTTTTATGAATTTTACTTCCTGGACTTTCTCACTGAAAAATGAATTAGTGTGGATATAAAGCAGAATGGTCAATATACAAATTATATTGTACATATTTGAATGCATGGTTTTTTTTTTTGGTTTTTTTTTTTAAACAAAGATGGCCCTTGCTGTAGAGATACTGTATGCTCTAAACAGATGCAGGCCCCTAATTGGCCTGTATGCGTGCATGTATGTATAAAATTGCAGCTGTATGTGTGTATGAATGTATGTGAACAGGAGTTTGGGAAATGTATAGTTCATTTATGGTCTTCTAATGCCTACATAACAGTATGATCATTTGTCAGGCAATCCAGTCTTTTCTAGTTTCTGACAAGTTTTTAACTCCATAAATCTATTGTAAAAGTAAATCCTCTGTTCTTTGGGAAAAAATATTAAGACCAACTTGACGAAAAACCCCAGATTTGAATTAATCTAACAATCCTCTGACTATTAGAATTGAAAAATGCCTATTTAGGTCAGCCGTTTGCTACTGAACCGTTTACTGTTTGAATTGTCCAGTCTGTTTTTGGCTGCAGGGCTGAAGAGGACAGGATTGGCTGGGGGTGAGGGGGAGGTTCAGGCCACTACATCTTGTGATTGGGTGGATTATTACTTCTTGACCAAGCTTAAAAAACAATAAAAGACTAGTCTCCATCCCCCCATCCCTCCTCCGGAGATCTTAAAGGAGGTAGCATAGAGGGGAAATAACGGGGGCAGCTGGACAACGAGGTTCACTGAGCAATCTGCTTTGATCGTGTTTGACTGTCAACAGGCCCCTAACCCCTGTGACCAGCAGAACATCTAGTGCCTCCCCAAACACACACGCACACACACACACACACACACACACACACACACATCTTATTAGCAGGCTTAAGAGCACCCAGTCTTAATTTATCATCTATAGTAGCGGTCACCCCCCTCAGCGGTCTGGCATATGTAATCCTCCTTATTTGCAGTTGCATTACAAGGGAGCCAATATCTTGATTAACCTTCTTTCTGTAGTCAATATGAAAGCTGTCGTGGCCTCTGTAGTGTTAATTGGACTTTTTAATGAAGGATGTCACGTGTGCGTACATGAAGAAAGCGCACGCTAAGAGAAACAAATGTGAAGAGCCTTTTTAGAATGCTGTTGCTCTGTGGCAACTTTACACCCGCCTGCTTTCAGTTGAGTTCATTTTGCAGTCTGTCAGTGCTGGATAATATAAATGTTGGTTCAGTCAGTGTAAGTCGCCGGTCGCCTGTCTTTGCAGTTTAACCAGGAATTCATACTTTAAGAAAGTCAAGAAGAAGAGTTTCTGTGTTATTTGACTCGTAAACCCCTGCCCATTCTTTTATTGTATGGAAAAACGTTTGGAATCCCAACATCTCATCTTCTTATTTTACAAGAAAAACAATATGAATACTCGGGAGTGGGCAAATTCTGTTCTTGTTGCTCCAACGCCTTATTCTGTTCCTTATTTTAGCCTTATGCACCTCCAATAACTTCACCTCTGCACAGCCCTCACAGCTGGATTCTTATGACTTCTATTGTGCCTTGTTGCCCCAGTTGAGTTGTGTCGTAGCACGCCCGCCGATGTGCGCTGTGCTAGGTGCAGTAGCATCATTCTGACTGGCAGCCGTAGCCCGCAGCCACTAGAACAATATCAATACACAGTGAGCCTATTGATTGTTTTCTGTTGCCTCGATCAGGGCAAGTATAGGATTTCCCACACCCACTCGCCTCGTACAAATCCCCCCATAGCTTCACTAAACCTTTATCACTGTCTTAAAGCTTTTAATTTTGTATTCCAAAACATGTTGTTTTTTTTTTTTAACTGTATTTAAACTTAAGTAATTGATGTGCTTTTTTTTTTTTTTTCTTTTTTAAGAAAATAACAGAAATGGTTCTGGCTGTATGTATAAATATCCTGTTGAAGTAACCCTATCTAATCACAACACAGTCGAATGATATAAAGATGATGTTTGTATGTATATGTGATACTCTGCTGTGCTGTGCTTGGCAAATCTATAACTCAAACAGAAGAGGAGGGGCGACGGTGTCTTGTCAGTAGTTATAAATGCTCCTGGTACAGTTGGGAATATCTTGCTTTATGTGTGTGTGAGTGAATGTGAGTGTGTGTGTGTGTGTTGTACGATCTAAGAGGAGGTGACAGTTGTAGAAACATCTTGGCTCTTGTACTTCTTGGCAAATTTGATGTCGCACCTATTTTCTTATTAGCAAGGAAAGCGAGACCAGACAAAGAAATTACATCTGTCAGTTCCTCTTAAAAACTGTGTGTGTGTGTGTGTGTGTGTGTGTGTGTTGTACTGTACTGTACATGAGGGTAGTTGGGCCCCTGTAGAATTCTAGTTAGACGTTCACCTGCTGAAAACTGTACAGAGCTGGTAGAGAGATGGTTCTTTTACTGTTCCTCTACATGCTCAGAACACTAATGACAACTACTACTAACAATATTAACTGTAGCTTTGAAATCAACATACTAATATTATATGAAGATCTCCTTTGAGGTTTACACACCGTGTGAAAACCAATTTTCTTTTTGTGTGTATTTTTTGTGCTGTATTTTTGAATAATAAAAGTCCATGGAAAAAAAAAAAACAGCCTGCCATGTTTGTTTGTTTGTATACAGAAGCAGTAGAAGCTGTTGACTTGGGCATGGAAAGAAAAAAACCCTCATTTCTCTCCTCCTCTGTGGCGCTTACTCTCCTGGGACTCGGCCTCCTGTCGATTTTTGACTGTGATTAATTTTAATCAGCCGGTGAATTCCACCTCTTACACCAGGTGAGGTGACTTTCTAACCACTTAATGACTGTAATTAATCAATGAAGCCGGCAGGCACAATCCAATGTCTGCCATTCAGCTCCAGCAGTAAACATGCATAGGTTTTGTGACCTGACTGGCCTACCAGCACAGTTAAGCCATCCACTCATCCCGTAGGCCTTTTATTGACTCATTGTCATTCCCCTGCTGCATTGTATTGTCTCTGGCATCGTGGCTATTTGTTTCAACGTTTGCTTAACTTTTTATTTTTTCAATTACGTCCAATTTCCTCCTTTAGTTAATGTGGTGGGTAATTACTTTAATTGCAAGCCAGCACTAATCAAAGTTGTACAAAATTAGCTTTCTAATTAAGGATGCTGAATGATGGGAAATGCCTAGTTAATGACTCGGGGACAAACCATGCACATGTCAGTGTTATAGCTTTCTATTCTGACCACTGCACTGTCAGCCCCATCACACTCTTTTATACACTTAACAACATGCTGGTGATCTTGACATGTGGATAGATCGATAGCTGATTATTAGCCAATAGCTCCACTGTGTGCAGGCCGTTGACAGGAAGTCAATAAAAAGACTAAAGCACTTAGTAGCAGTGCTAAGCGGACGTCCATTGCTATAATTGGATGTCAGTAATAGATAGGGCCCCAGAGCATTGATCTGTGGCTAGTCGAAGTCACTCATGGATCCTAATGGCTCTGTAGCAGCTCTGCACATCAGGGGTTCTCCTATGTGCCGTGCTGGTTCAGCTGCAGTGATACCAGCACAGTCTCAGCCGTCCTATAAATGGATGTGGTGGGATATAATGGCACTTTTATGGCTGTGCATTCAAAACATTCATTAAAAGGACATTAGTGATGTGTGCTACTGCACGTGTGCAGATTAGATTTATGGACTAAACGCTGTTCTCTCATTGAATTAATGTACAATGAGTCATACATCATCCCTCAGTGTCCTCCAGCCCAATATCCATTTGTGACATATTTTTTTCTACCTCATGTCCTCATTCACATAGACGAGGGGAGAGAGTGGTGTGCTAAGCACCTGGGGATTTGTGCCTGCCTCCCACTTCCCCGGCTCCCTCCCTTGTGCCCGGGTAAGGTATTAATTGTTTGCACAGATCAAGGAGGCTGGTATGACAAAAAAATCTCATTGGTTCTCCAGGAGGGTTTCCTTGGCAACCTTATCTGGTTGTACACAGTCTAAGCCAGCTGCTAGAGGGATGATTTATCTTGTAAAGCGTGATTCGCTCTCTGCTAACAAAAGAGGCCTCTAAAAGCATGGGTCTCATCAAAGTCGCTCTCCTCCAATGTGACGTCTGCTGTCACAGACGTTAAGCTTTCTGCCATTTTTAGAAACCTCAGTCAGGTTCGTAGAGGGTTTGCGGGGGGAATTCTGGGTAGGATAGAGGAATATGCATATGCATGAAGAGTGAGCTCCATGAGTTCCTTTGGCGCAGCAGTGCATTAACATTTTTGCTCTGTGCTTTTAGCACTTTGGATGTAAAATAACAGATTACGATGTGAATGTAAGCTTTTACAGCCACATCGGGTGAATGACTGAGGAGTTACAGACATTTGTGGACATGCAGATTACATTTAATTGTAGAATCAGGATTGTATTTTGCAGAGTAACTACCGGAAGTCTAAAAAAGGGAACCCTTAAACCTGCAGTGCGGAACTTTTACATATAAATGAACATCTGTTATATTAAAGCCCTTGCCAAGCAACTTCGCACAATAGTGATTAAACCTAGAACCACCAGATAAATCTCTGTGTATTTCACAGTATACAGACTTTTTAATCTGGTGTCAGGCTGGACTTTCCCACACTAGCTGGGTGAATTCACACTGAGACTCATACCAGAGACTTCCACTGGCCAAGTGGCTAACTTCCAGTTAGCTCTCTGCTAACTTGAATGCAGATAAAATCATTTAATTGTGCTGCTCTTCTAGATTTTCCAAATGTTATCGGACCAAATGGATCAAATTCTGTTTGGGGTTGTGTGACGCTAAAAAACAATTTATTCACTGTTTTACAGGCGCAACAGTAGCAACAGAGTAAGCTATGGCGGAGTCTATAACATAAGCATAAGTGTTTTTGTAATTACTCTCACTGCCAGAAGGGGGAGATAAAAATCTCGAACTCCAGCTTTAATTAGAATTTACATGATCATTATATTAATATGACATAAGAGTGATGTCAGGAGTAATTAGGTAAAAAGATGCCTGTAGTTCTTCTAACAAAGCAACCAGTCTGTCTGAGAGTATCCTCAAATGAAAGCTGACAGTCTGAACTTTAAACGCACAGTCATTGTGCCATGTCAAATGAAAAGAACTCGGAAAAGGAGGCACAACATCAGTGTGTCACCATGCAAACACTCACGGCACTCAACCGTATGTCGCCTTGAACAACCTGCATGTTGTGGCTGGAGACAGCGGAGGATATTCTGCGGAGAGGGAGTTGAGTCCAAACTGGAGCCAATCATCCCACTCTGTCTGCTACGCCTGCAGACAGCCCAGATTTCTCATGAGGTTTTGCCCAGCTGCTGCAAACTCATTTGTCAGTCTTCCTCATCTCCCAGTCTGGGAGGAGGAGAGCGTTGGTACACCATCCTAACAGCCTCTGCTCTCCTGTCTGCCCATTTGGTCGATATAGAGTCATCTGTTAAGGGCCGACCCTTTACGCCCGTTGCATCTCAGCATCGACTTGGGTCACTCTTTCGACCCCATGCCGCTCACATTCCGATGACTAATATGTGACTTTTGATGAATGACCTTCCCCTCTGTGCTCTAGGGAGAACTGGGGAGCAGCAGTGGTTGCATGCTGAGATTATGCTCAGTCCAAGAACATCATGTTATTTCAAGATCCCCCCCCCCCCCTCCCTCTCTCTCTGGGGGTGGGGGGGCCTTGTCTGGTGAGCTTCATGGATCAGTGAGGTGACGCTTATCAGCGGATGTGACATTTTATTCACTGGCGGCAACATTGCATGTGGCATGAGCGAAAGAGAGAGCAGCACTTAGCTGCTTACCACAGGAGAGACCCTGCGTGTGGGGAAATTAACGTCATCAGAGTTGCTCCTCGACCTGCTTCCATATGGCGCTGGAGGAGAAAAAAAAAGGTTCAGATCCAGCCACATGTGCTCAGAGGCGAGACACCTGGTTTAATATCCTCTCTCATGCTTCACTTTATCTTCACACGCACACAAGCCCACTGGTAACTTAGATTTCTTGTGCTCTGTTGTCTCTTTATCTTCCTTGAGACAAGCTGGGAAATTGAAACCAGGGGAAGACTGTGGTTTAAACCCTGCAAACCAAGGTGGAGGTTACATAGTGCAGCCCAGCTTAGTTATTTACAATGTGATTTGTACTTTTAATCTGCACCTCGGCTGGACTCTATTATAGGTGATCAACCTCCAATGCCATGTCATCAGGAGGGTACAGCAGAGGCCAGCGATAAAATGTAGCCTTGGCAAGGGAATAGAGCTCAGTTTCCCTTTTTTGTCCCTCTGATGATTGGGGTCATCTCTATTATTGCCACAGCGGTGTCAGTGATATATCGAATGTGTGTCTCTCGGTATCTGTCCATGTGGGGGTGTCCGTACGTATTAGCGCTGGGCGTGTGTATCCATGTGCAGTCGCATCACCCTGAGTGGCCACAGTGAGGTCAAAGGTCAGGGTGGTGATTTAACAGGATGGGGCAATCCCTTTTCCCTCTGCACAAGCAGAGCAACCACCCCTCCCCACCCCTGCCACCCCAGGCTATTTCCAGCGAAGCAATTAGACAATGTCTTTTCTCCATGCTGGACACGTACCTCAGGCCACCTTCACAGACTGAAACCTCCCCTCCATGCAGCACTCCAGACATCACAGGTGCTGAATGAGACTGAGGCTCCGGATTTGGACAGAATTATGAATTGCTGTGCAATTCCCATAGAAATCATCAGTCTGGATTTGTACAGTCTTTAGGGGTCAGATTTCTTACTGAAGAGAACATCTGTTTGATAGAATTCATAGAATAGATTTAATCTCAACATTTTACTGCCTCAGACACAATAGATTCACATCTCTTTTCTTATAGAGGAGGTTCCAGAAATGGTGCTCAGGGATACCGGGTAGGTTTACCATGTAGTTATGGAAGTAGACAAAATAACAGGAAGTCGTAAACCAATATAACTGCACCACAAATCATGAAAATTACTATAATGACGTCTGTCAAAATATTAAAGATTGTAAGCTTCACTATTTATTGGTTGCTGGGCTGCATTAACACTTAAAAATGTTCTTGTTCATTTGTCCAGGTGTTAATGTTGAAGCTGGTCTGAGAGCCGCTGGGTTTAAAGAGGCCTCCACTGATTTCCGTTGGTTCTCCATGTTCTGTCTTACAACACAAGTCTTCTCAGAGGGATTTCATTGACCGGAAGTCATTGATAGATAACCTGTTCGAACCGGTTCGAACCTCAGCGTCAGGTGGGTTATGTCCTTTAAACAGTTAACCATGCTAGGTGCCACATTGCTCACCTAAAAAGGCGCTTTATTATTAGCACTGTCACTGAAACATATCATAAAGCAAGTTCGCTCACTAGCAGTGGGATTATGTGGCTCGTGAAAGACTTTCTGGAGAACACCAGGTGTGCGTATCTCAGCACAGACGCAGCTGCTGCATCATCTTCCGCTCAGACTGCGACTCTCCGCGGTAAGTCTGATGTTTTTACTAACATTTATGAGGCCATGTGTCGACTATGTTTTGTCGGTGTTTGTGTGCTAGCAGACTTGCTGCTGTGGGTTTTATATGTCAATTACTGGCGGCCAATAGTGTCATAATGTTTGCTGCTGTTAGCTGCTGATATGTCACTTACTGTCAGTGTTTTGTTCTGGTGTCCTGATGCTAGTTAATTATGTTTACTCATGTTAAACACGAGTGCTGAACCTGAATGTTTAGTAGTTTTCCTGCTAAGTTGTTGCTGTTGTTTTTTAGTCACTCAGTATAAAGTCTGCTCTCTGCTACAGGGTTATATTGTCTGTTTGCTTTGTGCTTTACAGCTTGTTCACATTTTTACAGCAGACATGTTGACACGTTAGCAGGAAACGCACAGGTGTTTTAATGGCCGCGTCCCATTGAGATGAACTGGGCTCCAGTACTGCGCGTGCTGGCTCACTGGGATGACTTGTATCGGACACTTAACCGAACTGAACAAACATGAATACTGTTAGTTCCACTTTATACGATGACAAGTTAAAATGTCTGCTGGGGAAATGGTCTGTGTGTTCCTGTATTAGCTGGTATGGAGCCCAGTATAGTCAGCTGTGTTATTAGAGAAATATTCTAACTCAAAGTCTTGAAGTTGTTTTACTATTCATAATTAATTATTGAAACTAATAAGATGTATTGATTGTATCTAAACCGCTGTTGTATGCTTTATGCTGCTGTAGTCATTGACAATCTAAACTCATCCTCATATACTGATGATCATCTGCTCACATATTTAACAGGTAGAGTTGAACCTTGAATATTTTCATTAGAGTTGAAATGATCAACACAAAACAATCTGCAGTATTTTAATAATTGATTCATCTTTGAAGTTATTTTTTAAAGCAAAGACGTCAAACTTCCTCTGGTTTCAGCCTCTCATGTGAGGATTTGCTGCTTCTCTGTTTTTATATCACTGAATATTTTTGGGTTTTGAACCGTTTGTGAGGCAAAACAAGACGGTTGAAGATGTCACCTTGAATTCTGGGGAAACTGTGTTTGGTGTTTTTCCAACAGCTTTATTTGAGAAGATAATCCGCAGATTACTCGATAATGAAATTACTGTTAGTTGCTGCCCTAATTTATATTTTAATACGTATGTAACAATTATGTGCTGCATTGCTGACGTGTGATGAGTCTTCTTATTCTTATCATTAGAGCTGCAACAATTAATTGACTAGTTGTCAACTGTTACATTAACTGCCAACTGTTTTGATAATTGACAGATGAATTGATAATGAAGGTAATGATCAGCTGCAGCCCTACATGTATGTAGGACCTATGTTCAGTATTGAAGATGTTGATGTAATGTGTTGTATCATAGCAGAGTTAGCTTTAAGCTCCTTTTCATTTGCAGTGTCATGGCAGGTCACAGTTAAAACATCAGGTGAATCACAGGGTTTAGTTGTTCTTCTTGTAGTTTTCAGCATCTACTGTACAATAGCAGGGGATCGGCCACCTGTTTGCTTGTTCATCTGTCCTACACTTAGTAGATGCCACACACTGGCTGACATCATGCTCTCTATCTAAGGCAGTTGTAGAAGGGAAAATAACTGTTTAAACTCCTGCTTTGTTTGGCTTCTTGCCGGGGACTGAGAAAGTCACAGCCTAGACACCAAATATCACCCGTGTTCACTCCCACATAATAATTTGTTCCACATGAGTAGTCTGACTGAAACTTTCTGGTGCAGGGGAAAACAGCTCCTACAATAATTAAAAGTTCATCTGTCAGCAGTGGTGGAGCCGAATCTCACAGCTAATGAGACCCCGCTGCATCAGGTCTGTGAAGGTCGCTCTAAAGCGTTCCTGCTGGAAATCAAATAAAATGGGAAAAAAAAAAAAACAAACTAGGATTAAGCTGCATTGTTTTCACGGTCAGATAATATCTGGGTCAGCGTGATGAACCTTAAGTAGCTTGTTTGAGCAGAAAGGGATGCATAACAGGAGGAGTTATAAAATGCAACAAGGACTCCGGAGTGATGTTGAGTAGGAATGCTATTGTGATAAACAGTATTCAGATTGCAGTTATCTTCTGCTTTCTTCTGTCACATTGTAGCTGCGTGTTTATCTTTTGAAGGTCAAGGCTGCGAGAACATTTCTGTTTACGTTCCTGCCTACAGAAAGTCAGATCCTGAAGTGTTTTTCTCTCTCGGCTGATAGCATGTTGACACAGCTTCTCTATTGTATCTCCGGCCTCCTACCATAGCGTGCCTTGTTACATCTTCACATACTGCCGTTTCCATCAGTGGAAGCAGGTTATGATTTGGAGGGCCTAAGGCTTTTCAGGCATCCTCTCAATTACCTCAAACATCAAACCACACATGTACAGTATGAGCTGTGATGTGGGAGGATCAAACGAGTTTGTTTGAGTCAAGAAAACAATTCTGTATTTTGAAGAGGGCGTTCAGCTTCGGTTGGCTCGAACCTGCTGTCAGTTCACACTGTGGTTAAAGCAAATAACTTATCTAATGTTTCACCTTCCCCTCAGGAAGGAATTGAGAGACATGGCTCTGATAGGCCAACTCGTCTTATTCTGGCCACTGTAGAGCTGCAATGATCGGTCGATTAAGTGAAATTTTGTGATGATTGAGTTATTGTTTAAGTCATTTATAAGCAAAAATGCCCAAAATTTGAAGGTTCGAATTCTGAAATGTAAGATTCTTTGTGCATTTCTTGGTTTTCTATTATAGCACATTGAATATTTTTCATTGTATTTATAGTTTTTGACTGTTGCTCAGAAAAACAAAACATTTCAAGATGTTACTTTGCGCTTTTGGAAATAGTTTTTTCGCTGTTTTCTGATGTTTTATAGACTGAATGATAAAACGGTTAATAATGAAAATAATTGTTACTTGCAGCCCCATCATCACTGTGAGCAGTCAGATTATAGACAGTAGGTCTAAAAGCATTATGCTAATTTGCTTGGGTTCAGTGGAGGAGGCTGGATCCACTGTGCACTAATACAGCATTTCATATTTGAGGCCAGCTCTTACTCTTTTGATCTCATCTTCTCTCTTTTTTTTTCAGAATTGAACACTAGCCTCAGATGTGTTACCCCATTTAAAACGATTCAACTAATGATGAACGAATGAACTCTGTTTGAGAGGTCTGAGCATCAACTTAATCCCAGTAGAGGAACCGACAGCATGCCGGTTAGGTTTATAGGCTTTTTCTCAGGAGAGTGGAAACACCAGGGGAATGTTACCACTGAGAATGGGATGCCTTCCCGTTTATACACAGGAAAGTATTTTTAGGAGCGCTTGAGCACGTTTGTTTGGATGTTATTAGAAGTGTTGTCAGCAGGGAGAAAAGACTATGAGCATTCCCTCATAATTGCTTTTTTTTCTTTTCTAAGGGAAAAGGCGAGTGTATCAGGCAGAGCAGTGTACTACATAAGAGTCAATGATGGAGCACATGTACAGTACTAACTATGAAGGGTTAGTGAACGTAGCTTTTTTTCCTCTTATTGTATATGATCCTTTGTCTTTTATAATAATGCAGAGACAACACATCCCTCAGAGACAGGTTTGGTTTACAGAAGCACTGAGATGTCAGCTGTTGTTGTTTGCTGATATCATGTGAGCTGTGAGGCAGAAGGAGGTGTGCCACCAGTGACGGGACACATGACTCTCAGTGTTGGGATGGATTCCAAGTTTCAGGGTTCAGACAGCAGACGGGGCAGCGAGGATCCTGGTTTTATTTGCTTTTTGGCTAAGCTCAAACACGACAACGCGACATGCGAGGAGTGTCTCTAACACGCCATGCGCTCTTCCAGTTTGACAGCATGTACGATGACGGTGTTCATGTCAAACCAGGCAAATACCAAGAACGCACTGCTGGACAAACCGGTTCTCCTCTCTCTCTCTCGGGTCAAGGCACTGTACAACCTGATGTATGACATCCATCCACTCAACATTCTTTGTTGCTTCCCTTGCCTCACCTCACAGTGATGGAGTGTACACTGATGCCACCCTGTGTTCAAAAAGCCACTTACAGGCCCTAGAGGGACATGTGGCTGAACAGGTGCTACATTTAAAACAAGGTGAAAATGAGATTTCTCAGGGGAGGTTTGCAGGTTTTGATCAGTTCATGTTTTACTGGATGACGGTAAAATGATTAGTATTATTATATTATATTATATTATATTAAGCCGCTCCCTCAGGGATCCTCCTCAAGCCACCGAAGAAGTGATTTATCAAAACATTTCACTTGGTTGTTGTTAAAAACGGATACAAGATTTACCAAAATCAGAATTGGATAAAAGTCATAAATAATATAATACAACTATACAGAGGACATTGTCCTAAACAACCCAGGAGCTGTTTATAGCCATAAAAGCAACAATGACTTTAATGAGGCTTCCACATCAAGATGATTCTAAACACCTTAAAACAGGCAGCCAGAGGAGAAAACAGGTTTCTGCAATGGTTTGAATTCACAGAGAGACCAAATTTTACCATGTACGTCTAAATGCAGACATTTCCAGAGAGGAATCAATTGATCATGAAAATATTCATAAGTTGCAGCCCTAAAAAATGTTTATTTGATCTGTTTACAAGTTAATTTGGAGTTTTTAAGTAGATCCGTGTCAGGATTCCACTACATGAAATCTCTGTTAGTCCACAGAGTGAAAACATGACATGCTGAACAGTGAAACACAGAGCTGCTTTTCTGCTGTTTTGTCTCATCATTTCTCTCTGTTGTTGTTGTTGTTGTTGTTGTCGTCGTCGTTTTCAGTTGTCAGTGCGTTGTTTGATAAAGAAGTTGTATTAGGAGGATCCATTTGTACTGAAACCCCATCAGACACCCTGCTGTCAGACCTCATTAATCTGAATGTCTATCAGCACAGACTGGGTAAAGCCTGTTGTTGCAGATGAATAGCTTCTCTGTTCCGTTCAGGCAGTCACTTCATCTGATTCTTGATAACGATGAAATGTGACTGCAGTTTATGTTGATTATAACAACTCTGACTAACTGCGTAGCTTTGAGGAAAATCAAATAGGTACACAGAGTGGATGCTTCATCAGTGTATGCACCTTTTCTTTTAATGAAAACTGGGTGGTGTTAGACTTGCAGAAGCCAGCTACTAACTGATCCTACACAGTGCTCTTCTTGTGTGGTTTCTCACACAAAGCCATTTCCTTATGTTTGTCCATCTGAGCCGCAGCTCCAGACATATCCAGGGAAGAAGCTTAGATACATTAAACCTGCAGTGGAGGCTGAAAAGCCCGGTTCTGTCCAGCGGAAGAAGGATTTGTAGCGACATCCACAAGCAGTTTACTCAGGCACTTTAGGATTTTGTTGGTCAGTGCTTAGATTAGGCTGTTCCAGAAATAGCTGATATAAACAGCCAGGGGCTCTGGCTGAGGGGAGAACACAATGACTGGGATGTAGAATTTGGAGTGAGGTAGACAACATACCTACATGTACTCTGCTAGATGGTCTCTGAGCTGCTGCCCTGGCTGAAAGCAGTCGGTTATTACAGAGAGACGATGAGGTTAGAGCTGAGACGATTATAAATATGTCATCTTGTCCTGGGAGACGGATCCTCCTCTGTTGCTCTTCCTGAGGTTTCTAACATTCTTTTTTGGGAGTTTTTCTTTATTCAAATTGAAGGTCTAAGGACAGAGGATGCTGTATTGCTGCACAGATTGTAAAAGCCCCCAGAGGCAAATTTGTGATTTGTAATATTGGGCTGTAAAAATAAAATTGAAAAGTCATCTGTCAAACAAAAATGCCAAATTCTTAAATGTGAAGATTTGTATGATAGTAAACAAACTATTGGACAAACAAACTTTTTGAACATGTCGTCTTTGTGAAGTTATTTTATTGACTAAACCAAGTACATGATCTTCAAATTAATCAATAATGAAGATTGTTGCTTCTTTAGTGAAATTGTCTTATTATCATCTCTAGACTTGCAGCAGTTATGAGGGCCTTTGTGTTACTAGATTGTATCTAGCAGTTTGGCGCCCTCTCCTGGTCAGAAGCGTGAACAGCCCCCTACTGTACTAACAGCACTTCATGCATGCAGGTCTGAAAGGAAAATTAGTGTCGGTCCCAGGAGCAGGAAGCATTTACTTGGCAGGAGGAAATAAAGGCAACCCACGTTTCCCACCAGTAATGGACTAAGCCAGCATTTGATTGATGCATGACCCGGGTGCTTCAGTGCTAAACATCAATCAGAGAAGGGTGCATGAATGCTGCGGTTATTCAGTGTAATGGGAACGTCAATAACTCTTGCATCCTCTGATGAATACACAAGTACCACACCATGATTCACCAGTGAAGGCTGCTCATGTTCAAAGCACTGTTTTTTGAACTGAGTACAAGCTCTCACTTGTACAAATAGCGGGTGATGATATGTGATGCATGTTTCCACAGTTTTAACTGTTACCAAGCAATTTTCTAGTGAGTCATCACCTACTGGTACAGCAGATGTGTGAGAAATTCTTCCTCTTGTGGCTCTGTAGGTGATCAGAAGTGATTTGAAGTGTCAGCACAACTGTGTATCAAGTGTAAATTTGGTGAACTATACAATCAATAGCACTTAGAATGATGTGATTGTAGCTGAGAGTTGTACCCACAGTAGTTTATCCTCTACAGGAGTCTAATGTGCAAAGTCATTAAGTGTGTGAGCGTAGTTGTGTCAGAAAGAAATATAGGCTGTTTACTCAGTTTAGTGCAAGGTGGAGGAATAAAAGCCCAAAGACGAGGTTAGTACACATTTTTTAATAACATGGCACAATTTACATAACACAAGTTTAAATGAGGAGCATGCTGAAGATTCAGTCGCTTCATTTTTTCTCATTTTTGTACATGATCTAGAAAGACTTCATTTTTTTCCCTGTACATGGTAAACAGCAAAAAATGTTTCTCATTTAACAATCTTTTTGCAATACGCATTGACTAACCACTATGGCTCCGGTGGACATTTTTATGTTGGATTAAAAAAACACTGCACGACATGATATCACAGAGTTTGAAGCGCACAACTAAACCTTCAGTGGACTACTAAAATAGATCTCTGCTCGTTAGAAACAAACTGTCCATAGTTTAGACTTGCTTTTTTTGTCTTTTGATTTTGTAGGTACAACAACTTAGGAAAGCACTTTAATACACTGTTTGACCAACAGAACCTATTTCCAAAACATGTACTTTACACTCCTTCTATAGGGCAATGTGCTGTCATGGTGTTAAATGTGCTGCATTCTCCCCAGAACAAGACTAGTGGCAACTGTAGTGAAAATTTGAGATAAAAAAAGTGTCTTAACATTTGTGCTGCTGGCTTTTTACATTGAAAAATCCTTTTGAAATGCAATACTGTTTCTAGTATTGTCCCCACAACTTATATTTGAGAAAATAATTCTCACATTACCTTTTTCATTTAATCCAAATTGCTACCTACAAACCCTGTGTTAAAGCTCGGATCTGTCTGCATTGAGTCAATGTTTGTCAAGTCTGGGTTGTGGAGAGAATACAGCTTTTTGTCCTTTATTGGTACACAGTCAGTAGTGGTGAGAAGGCCAGCTTTCAGAAAGGGAGCCCAGACATTTGTTGCATAGTTGAATATGGGGTCTCTGGTACAATGCTAATCAGCTGCGTCAACAAAAAGGAAATTGCAAAAAGCACATTCTGAATCACCGCCTAAATACTCCTCTATTTACATTTGTTCAAAGTAAAGCTTTCAAAACACTCTTTTGCATATTTGTACCATGATTTTTATCCATACAGAGCGAGCACAGTGACTGTACACATTATCTACACACTTTGCTGTCTGTCAGTGCTAAAGTACCTGTACATTCCAAAATGGTTTCATTCTTACTCCACATCACTTCGCTATACAAGAGAAAGAATGCACACAAAAAGCTGGAGCAAACTGGAAAAAAATCTTTGAAAAATGTATTTTTTTTTGTTCTGTGATTATTGTGTCTTTGTAGTTTTATACAAAAACAATTCATTGTGCGGACATGTCTCTGCCCACATAAGTTATTCACAGCTATGTTACAGTCTTGCTTTGCCCAAAGCTAAGTGCTTGGTGTGAGTTCAGTGTAAGTGAGGCACAGGGCTGCAGGGGCACTGAGTCTGCTGAGGCTCAGCTCACCGTGCCTCAATGTCTTTGTGAGCCGGTCTGTCTCTGATATCTGTGGCCATGGGAGTAGTCCGTCTGGGTGAGCCCGGCCGGGCACCCAGTGTGGGGATGAGCGGTGGCGGGGCACTCAGAGAGGCCGTGGGTGGTGTTTTGTTCAGAATACCGTTCTGATGGGCTGCTGCGGCCGCTGCTGCTGCCGCTGCTGCAGCAGAGGGGCTGACCCTGGAGTAGTGCATGCCCGGGAGTCCAGGGGCCATAAGACCCGGGGCAGGGTGGGGCAGGTGTCCGTCAAGGGCTGGATGGTGCATCGTTGGGTGGAGGCGCCCATGCTCATAGTCCTCTCTGAGCATATTGAGGCGATCGCGTTCCTCCAGGTGGGCACGCTCCTGCTCCCTCCTCTGCTCCAGGGCCAGAGGGTGGGCGTGGTCACGGTTAAAGTCATGAGGCTCACGGTCCCTGTAGGAGCGCTCGGCCTCGTACAGGCGTGGCGCTGCCAGTCGGTGCAGAGGATCATTCCTTAGCAACAGGTCCCTGGCCAGAGGGTCCCGTCTGTGAATATCCAGGCCCCTGTAGGGGTCCCTCATTGGGTCCCAATGGAAGGTAGGGTAGGGGAACCTGTCAGCTCCTGGGATGGGGCTGATACCCATGAAGGGCGCCACCACTCGAGTTCTCTCCAGACTGCTGATGCTGTTGATTGGGTGGACTCCAGCCATGCCCATGGGCACAGGCATGGAGGAGGGAGGGTGGAGGTTTGGCGTGGAGGGTGGCTGTGTTGGGTGCTCACTTGCCCTCTCTGTGGCCCCATCTTGCTCCTCCTTCCTCTCCTCTTTCACTTTGACCTCACTGCTCTTCTTCTGGTGCTCATACGGCAGCTCCGCCTTCTTCTCCAGGACCTCCCTGCTCAGGCCGCCGTTGGGACGTTCCAGGCTGGTCTGCCGGATGTAGGGTGATGCCGTCCCCCTGTTGGACACTTTGTCCTCTGACACTCGGCTGTCATGGATGACGGGTGTGTCCTTATCACTGTGCTGGTTGTCTTTGAGCTTGTGGTCATCTGTGCCACTGTCCTTCCAAGAGTCTGAGTGCTCCCTCTCCCTCTCCCTCTCTTTGGCCTTGTTCTCTTTGTCCCTCTGAGGCTCTGCAGGGGCAGGGGGCAGGTGGTTTCTGTGGTGCTCAGGAGGCCGGCTGTGGCCAAGGAGATTGATGGGGTTGACGGGGACTGGTGATGGATGGCTTGGATGACGCTTTTCAACAGAGTCCCTAAAAATACAAGGAAAAATCTGTGTTAGTAACTTGGCTTTTGTACAATAGATTAACTGTGAAAATCTCTGTTGATTCCAAATCAAGTAACTTCCAATTTTGAAAAAAAAAGCTAAAACAAAGCAGTATTTCATTACATTACATTAAATTTATCTCCTCCTGGTGTTCTTCAGCAAGGTCAAAAGTCATGCTAATGTAGTCACTCAAACAACAACAACCTTCTGCTGGGCACCACCCACCTGTCTTTGTCGTCTTTACTGACCAACGCGTCCCGTTTGTCAGGGTCTCTGTCCCTCTCGTGCGAGCTGACTGAGGTGCTCCTCTCGGAGTCGCCGGGCTTCAGCCAGGGTGGTGGCGTGGGGAAGGAGGGTGGTGTACGGTGCAGGCGGTTCCATGGCTCCTGGTGGCTGTTGTTACTGTTGTTGTTGAAGTGCTGCTGTGCGTTGGGGCCATCTTTATGGCCGAACATTGAGTTGGCCGCTGTTAGGGATTCAATACGTGGAAAAGCACAGCAGGACACAAGTTAAATGCGTATCTCAACAACTTGCACAGCTTAATGTCTGTATTTAAATGTCATTCTGCTGATGTCTTATACAGCTTAAATTACTACCTCGGGAATATTATTTACTCCAAGCATGAAAGTATAATTCTAGCCATAATTATTATTATTGTGTAGTAACAGTAAGTGATAGTTTGGGTAACAAACAGTATCATTCATGAGGCTGAAACTCACTTAGTGCTGGGATTTCCCAGTCCTCCGAAGGCTGATGAACTGAGGGATCCCAGTCCTCCGAATGATGAAGGCCTACTGAAGGGTTCTGGAAAGAGACACAACATGTTATCATGCATATAATCATCCTAATTTTCCTCTCTCAGATCAAAACTGAACTGAAGGGTCCTCTTACCTAAGTGAGATGCTGGGGCGAGGAAGTTTCCAGGATGGTGGGGCGGATGGCCAAAGGGACCTGTTGATGGGTGTGTAGGACCTGAGGAGGGAAAGACGGAAGGCTTCATGAAAACATCAATCAACCGCTGACTGTGATATCACCAAAAGTAAGAGTTCATTGGGCATGAAGGTTTATTCTTGACCTTGGAAAACGCAGTATGGACATGCCAAAGATGTTTGAAATGGTTTCTTAAAAAAACTACTTAATGGGATCCTGTTGTTTATGTTGTGAGTCTGCAGCCATGCTAGCAGATCTATGATGCTGTACAGCATAGGCACAGTGGTGCTTTGAGCTAAATGTAAAACATGCTGATGAAACGCTGGTGGCAGCAACTTGACAACTGTGTAGTAAATATTAAAAAGTTCACTGAAAGTGCTGCGTTTTCCAAATATAACACACTGGTGTTTATGAGCTTAATGAATGAATGAATTATCTTATATATTATAAGTAACAGGCCTGTATCATATGAGCAAAATGCAGACTGTGTCTCAGACTCACTCAGGATGATAGTGAAGATGAAAATGACTAGAAGTTGAGTTGATTCAGTAGATTCACATGATGTGTGTTTGAAATATTAAGAGCTATTTACAGACTGTGTGGGCTAAAACGAGCCTACTTCTCCTTTACAATAGTTCACTTCATGTTTACAATCAGGGTAGGCAAACTCATTAAAATATGCAATACTTAACATCAGTGTACATGATGGAATAGTGTCATTAGAAACCCTGCCTAAAGCCACACTGCTACTATGGCAAATGAAGAAGAAAAAGTATGATTGAAAGCTCTAGAAAAACCTATTGAGGTTGACCTTTAGCAAAGATTTTTTGTCAAAGTAAATGTTAATCCTACATCCAATTAGTATTCAGTAAATGGTTGACGTAAGAGAGATGCACTACAGCCATTATTACTTCCATGTTGTTGACTCATTCTTTTGGTTTTGCTGTCTTGCCATGTTCATAACTGAACAACAGGAACTGATCGACTGCTGGTGTATGTCAAAAGCTAATGTTGTTAACCATCAATCTTTTTTTGTTGTTGCTGTCACTCTCACACACACACACTGACCTGCAGCAGAGAAGAGCGTGGCGGGCCGTGCCAGGTCACTGGGGTGATGGATGGCGCCGAAGAGGCTGGGGCCCGGA